>QEPC01009477.1:6159815-6228046 GCA_003113815.1 Sphenodon punctatus | reverse complement strand
GTGTGTGTGTCTTTGCTAAAACTGCTTGTAAGTGAGGTTTAAGGTTGTCTGCCTGCTTTTAAACCTGGCAGAGGAGGTGATTATAACCTGCCTAAACTAACTGAAATTGCTGGATTAAGTAAGTAATGTCCCTTGCTGCTGGGTTATATCGCCCACCGTTGCCCTGGCTCCACCCACTATTGCCCTGGCTCCTCCCACCACTGCTCACCCGCCGACCTGGACTTACTGCCCCTCCAACCTCAAAACCCACCAGCCACCCCTGGTTTTGGCTGAGGAGACAGAGAGAAAGGGGCGAATCCAAGCAATGTTGTGGAGGGCAAAGTGACAGGACTTGGCAACAGAGTCGATGTAAGGTTTGAAGGAAAGGTGAGTGTCGAAGACGAAGCCCAAGCTACAGGCATGGGGAACAGAATGGATGGTGACCCCATTGATAAGGATGGACAGGAAAGAGGGAGAGGAAGGGTAGGGAGGAAAGATAAGGAGTTCAGACTTAGCCATGTTGAGCTTGATCTGACGTTGGGACATCCAGGCGGAGATATCAGAGAGACAGTTGATGAGGTGAGCTTGGACAGAAGGGGAGAGAGAGGGGATGGAGAGAGAGAGCTGAGTGTCGTCAGCATAGAGGTGATATTGGAAGCCGTGGGAGGCAATGAGTTTGCCAAGGGACAGGGTGTAGATAGAGAAGAGGAGAGGGCCCAGGACAGAGCCTTGGGGAACCCCAACTGAGAGGGGGAGGGAGGAGGAGTTGGAATTGGGAGTGCCCTCCTGGAAGTCCAACATTTTCAGCGGGTCCGTACGGGCAGGAGGGCATTCTCGGCAGCTGCGCCGTCACTTTGGAATGCTCTCCTGGTGGAGATCCACCTCAGTCCAAATCTTCTTGTCTTCAGGCATAGTTTTAAGACCTGGTTCTTCTGCCAGGCATTTGGTGGGGTGGGGAGGAAGAAGTGGGTGAGATGGGTTAGGGCGGGCGTTCTCAACCTTTTTCCAGTCAAGAGCACTGGAGTGACATAAGTGACTACTTGGGAGCGTTGCATCCTTTGCATGAATGAGTTTGGGGAGCACTTTCACCCACTGCCCAAGCCCTCTCTGCTCCTGAGCAGCAGGTTGAGAATCCCTGGGTTAGAGGTTTGGGGAGGGGGGTGGGTAAACCGTTTGAATGTTAATGTGTTTTTATTTATATATTCATATTATATTTATATATTTTTCCTATTTTGATTTTATTGTGAGCTGCCTCGAGTCACCTTTGGGTGAGAGGGGGTGGGATAAAATTCTAGAAATAAATAAACAAACAAAGGACATAATCAAACAAAACCTCAAAGGGATTTTTCATTTGTGCGCTGGGAAAGCGGGGGGTGGGGAGGGGGCTGAGAGAATCCAATTTGGGTCCTAAGCAGCATGCGACTACTCTCCCTTTGCTGTGCACTCTCCTCCTCGTAACCCTTCCACTTGAGCACAATGATTGCCTGAATTGAAATCACTTCTCAGAGATAATTCAATTAGTTCCTACATGCTGGCGATGTGCAGAGGTCCTGACATTTCTATTTGGCTACTAGAGGCAGGCATTCAAACGTATTCATATTTGGAAACAGTATGATTTTTAAAAAAGAAAAGAAAAGTGTGGGGGGGGGGGAAGAAATCCATTAACAAGATCAGGTGCTTTAATTTGGGAGGCTCTAAGGGGCTTAAAGATGTGTTAATTGCCAGTGGCTAAATCCAGGACAAAGTTGCATTGCAGAGCACAGCTGTGTTTTGGTCAAGCGCTGTCACAGGAGCACAAAGCAAAGGCATGCGGAAGCTTCAGTGCTCCCTGCTTTCTTGCAGGCCTGGCTAAGTACTGGCAACAGCTAGAGCTGACATTGATTGTTTGCAGCAAATTCCATACCTATCGCTACGATCTGGGCCCTAGAGCTGGCCCTAGAGCTGTTTTTAAATTAGCAGGGCTTGAGGGAGTGGTCTGTTGCCGCTGAGCGGCGCAGCAGCCAAGCAGCCACTCAGGTGGAGCGTGTGGGGAGGGATGCTAAGGGGCAGTTCCCACGTTGGCCACCACGGCCACACAGGAAGCCTCCACGCCCTCCTAGAGCCGCTGACCACCCCAGCCCCCCCCAAGTTTGTTCTGTTCCCCAGTCGGGGGCGAGGTGGGGCAGGAAAGGGCTCATTGGCCACCAACTAACTGCCAAGACACACAGCCATGGACACCATGGAAACAGAAAGCCGCAGAAACCAGTAACCCCTTCCTGCCCAAGACCATGGGGACCTTCTGACCGAGCTGGCCAATGAGCCCTTTCCTGCCCCACCTCGCCCCCGACTGGGGAACAGAACAAACCATCCATAATGGGCAGCCATAGTGGCTCCTGATCCCCAGCTGGGATGTGACTGCAAACAGATGTGCTCACCCACTATGGTCCCTGTTGGCTTGCCAAGATCATCCAGGGGACCAATTTCGGACCAAGCACCTACATGAGCTGGGGCAGCAGCGGGTCCGCATCTGGCATCCCAGAAACTGACATGACCGTGAGTTTCTGGCCCCATCAGGCCTTAACAGACCCTCGTTATTTTCACCCTGTGTCAGACAGGGGTCATAGAGTTCTTTGTTTTGCTCCCTTCCAGCATGGCCCCACTGTCTGAGAGACGGTGTCCATCCTTGAGAGCTTTTATCCTCTCCCCACTAGAGTTCCTTCTATTCCTGTGTTGCCTTTTCTGGTAGGCCTGGTTGCTGTTTCTGTGGTCTGGCAGGCCCTGTGGGGGTGAGAGGAGTGGTAGAAACAGTGGCAATGGGATCTTTCTGAAAGGTCCAAAACCATGTCTGGGGCCACCTATCCTACTCACTGGTGTTGCCAAGGAAAGGAGCCAGGGCTTCCAGAGGCTGGGGACTTCCCGATTGGAATTTTGTCCATGCCAGTCCAAAGACCTGACTCCGTAGCCGTTGAATGATCCTGGTGGAGACAGGCTTTTGCCCACCATGTTTCATGTAACCATTAAAACTCCATGTACAACGGGTCACAATGTCTGAACATCAACCTCTCTGAGGTGTACTCATCTCCTCTAGGGAATAAAGTAGAGCCTAGGGTTCAGGGAGGATTGGGAAGGGGAGGGGAGTGACAGGGAATGTATACTTTTGAGGGCTGGAGGTAGACCTGAAATGAGTGCTCGGCGTGGGTTCAACTGTCAAATGTGCGGTACTTGACTCAACCTGCTACTATTGGGTGCTACTTGGTAGCCAATTAGTGCCTGACGGTTCACTCAAATTTACTGACTTCCTGTCCCAGAATACTGACTTCTGGTACTGATTATTTGAGTTATCATCCGGATTTTTTCTATTTCCCCCACATCGCTTTACTGATTGGTACATGGTAAATAGGTACACCAGTAATGGTAAAAACCAATTGGGTAACCAATCACTAGATACTTTTCCCATCCTGATTTACTGAGCAGTAAATGGTAAAGCAGTACATTGGTAATTGTAAAACCTGATTGGGTACCCAATCCGTACTCCTGTACCAGGCCGAGTACCCATCACAATACTCACACTTGTGGTTATTACCCATGGGCAGGGCCCATGTTGACTGCGTTGCTGCCATTTACAGTGGTTTTGCAGAATCAGCCAATCCTCACAGTGCCAGGCTGAAATTGCAGTGAAACTGCAATGAGGGCTGTCTGCAGGATCTTTAAATCCTGGCTCAGACATAAACTTGTCGTCTGACCCTAAACTAAAACTGCTGCTGCAGCTGCCGTCTGTCCGGGAGGTGTGACCATGACCCGAGGATAAATAGGCCCCTGGGAGATGAATTGTGGGTGAGTGGGGTTTGAAGGCCCTATGTTTGGATAAGGGAGGTCTGGGGTTTTAATATGAGGTGGGAATTCTGGGGTGCTGAAATTCCAGAGCATTTGAGTCGTGTTTGATCAGCAAAGTCGTGATTCTATGTCAAACCTGTTGCAAATTGGCTTCCCAGCATGCATAGTTATGCAAATCAAGTTAATTATGCAAATATTAATGTTCACGGTGAATTTGCAGAATTTGGCTGCACTGGTTGCAGAATTTAAGATTTTTTGGTGCAATGAACTTGGGTCCCTGCCCATGGGTAATCATTTAAAATCAGGTACCTGTTTCAGTTCTAGCTGGAGGGCACCACTAAGGGTGCTTTTAGATGAGCGGGCGAATCTAGAGGATTGATAAATCCACTCTTAAATAAGTCACCGGGAAACATTTACATTCACCGGAAGTCGCCGGCCATCATTGAAAACAGCAGCACCCAACGGCTCTCACGTTATTTTTAAAAATGGATTTGTTAAACCTCAATATCGAGGTTTTGACAAATCCGTTTTTAAAAATAATGTGCAAGCCGCCAGGCACCGCTGTCTTCAATGGCAGCCGACAACTTCCAGTGCGTGTAAATGCTCCCCACATGACTTTTTTAAGAGTGGATTTATCAATCCGCTAGATTCATCCACTCATCTAAAAGCGCCTTAAGATTGGGCTGAAGAAACTGCCGCAGTCTCAAGACTTGATCAGAATCAAGACTCCCTTTTGTCAGTTGTTGCATAAACACATTTGTAGCCTCTGGCCCCATCCCAAGGAATTTACCCTCTAATGTGCAAAAGTATTTTCTTTTTCTCTTCAATTTTGAAAAGAGAAAACGCAAAGTGACATTAGTCAATTTGCTGAAGCTATTTCATTCATGAGGCCACATTAGCATCTGGCATCTGAAAGAGAACATCTCCCCTAAGACTTCTATTTTATTTTATTTTTCCCCTGCCTGCTAAATTCCCTTGAGAACAAATTCTTCCCCGTGCATCTTTGCGTGCTGATGTGACCCAACACCTGCTTGTTGACAGGTTTTATTTTGTCTGGGGTGCTCAGAAGCATTTTCTAAAAACATGGTACTTTTAAGGAGCCAGTTTCCAAAAGGCAGTTATCTGGAAGACAAAGAATTAACATTATTCCATGTGGCCTGATGTCTCACCTTTTAACAATTCTCTCTTTCTATGTCAATAGTAATTATAAAGCTTCTATCATCTGCTGCTGGTTCTGTGCAGGGCTTCACATATTTAAATGATGTCAATGTACACCTCAGCGAAAGGGAAGAATGGATTTGGGACGAATGTGTGCACGTGCGTGCTCACGCCTGTACAGGACTGGTTTGCTGGTGCGTGCCTCTCTACGTGTTTATGATTCGAATCGACAATAGCGCTGATGATGTGGGTAGGGAGCCCCATTTCTTGTTTGGAAATATTGTAAAATTTCGCTTGTGCGTAGGCAATTGTAGGGAAGTTGGGGTTTGTTTTGTTTTAAGCGAGTGAACAAAATACCTGGCTATTAATTCAAATTCGCTTTTACCAGGCCGATAAATATATAAACAGTATAAACAGATTTCTGCACCAAGTGAATTGCACCAAGGCTAAGGGGATAGCGTTTTCACGGCAGATAGTAGGGCAGTAGAGTGGAAAGCAGCCTGAGTTATCAATGTAAGCATCTTATTGCAGGGTAAAAAAAAAAAAAAAAATCACATTAAGAATTTAGATCTGTCTTCAAAATACAGTGCAAACAGATCACGTGCTAGGAACAACTGACATCCATGCCTTTAAAAAGATGCTGTGCTGTGGTTCTTAAATAACTGGGAAATTCTTGGCACAAAATGATCCAGAATAAAATATATTACATACGCACTCATGCCCATGTCTACATACCTGTACAACATGTGTGTGTGTGTTTGTGTGTGCATGTATATCTACGATGTATATATAATATGCTGTAATAAGTATACCATATAATAATTGAAATGATTGTAGTCAAACATGCTATAATCAAAACAAAAAGGACAATTATTCTGATTATGTCTCACTCATACGGGCTGCATGAATTCTTTGTTTTTCTGACCGTCTCTGGCTAATAAAGAATATAACCCAATGAGAAATAATACAGTATAGGAAAGTATATTTAAAAGTAAATAAAGGAATAAAATGCTCAGAGACATAATGTCCTTTTTGGGGGGTTGTTTTTCTCTGCTTTTCTTTCTTCAGAAGGAGGGTGTTAAAGAAAATTCAGCATCTCTGCTTTTAACTAAACAATAAAAACTGGAAGAGAAAAAAATACCCTTGGAAAAACAATTGTGTTTTCCTTTTGTATTTTCTTAAAGGTAATGCTGCTCTGTGAATTGCCCCCTCCCCCACAAAAAAGAGAGGGAAGGGAGGGAGATGGGTGTTAAAATTCCAAACAGAATGGTACATCTTTAATGATACATATGATAATTAAAGAATACAATAAACACAATTAGCATATGTTTTAAACAGTTTATTAGTGAAGCTTACCATAAAATCAGAATATATAGAGCTCCAGGGTTTGTTGGGATAACAGCTTCTAATCCTCAGAGTCATAAAATCTCTGGCTTGGAAGAAATGGGCATCTTTAAAATGATTGAATCAGCAGGCCTCAAGTGAAAACACACAAATTAGCAAACTCTAACAGTTGGCCACTGTGCAGTGTAGCAATGCAGTGAGGTGAAGTCATCGCAGAAACCGGCCCAGCAGTTTGGATAGAACGCAGCGGGGATGTGTTGCTTCTGTGGACAACCGGGGGATAATTACTTTAACTCTTTCTGGACTGGGTGCCTAGGAGAGCCAAAATCGCCCAGGCTTGCAAATAAACACGGTAGGGCTGGATTCGTTGCTAGCTGTCTAGTGAACTGCGCAGAGAAGGCAATGATGATTTATATATCCATCACTCTCCTCACACCACAGCCGAAACGAGAACCCGCAAAGACAGGTAGACACATCAAATTTCAGGTACCTGATTCAACTAAAAGATTTTGGGTACTAATGGGTACCTGATTAGTGCTTGATTTGGGGACCCGATATCCTAGAACAGAGGTGGAGAACCTTTTCTCTCCCGGCGGCAAATTTGAAAGCTTGCTCAAGCTCCAAGGGTCGCATCGAAGTTGGGCGAGGGGTTCTTAAGGGAATGTACTCAAGGAAAGGATCCAGTCATGGAACTGTACCATGATACTGTCCTGTATCCTAGTGTGCATGTCCTCATCTCTACTCCCTTCCCTTGAACTCAGATTTTCAGTGATTGGAGGTAAGAACTGGATCTAAGGGCCAGATCTAGGAAGTGGAAAGAGGTCACATAAAAACTTGCCGTTGGCCGCATTTGGCCGACGAGCCTCGGGTTCCCCACCCCTGTCCTAGAATGTTGACTTCCAGTGCCGTAATATCCACTTCCAGTCCCAAATTGGGGGCTTTCTGTCCTGATTTTTTGATCAGTAACAGGAAAATCAGTAAATCAGGACCGGAAATTACTGATTTCTCAGTTATCTAGGTACCCAGTAGGTGATCAAGTAGCCCGTTGATTACCCGACATCGCAGTTGAAAATGCAAGTATTACCCATAGGGACCAAACTAGGTACCCAATATCCATGCCAGCTCTACCCCACACCTTTCATCCCACAAATATCTCCTTAACTTCAAAGATATCTTGGCAAACAAATACAAGATGTATTAGAAATGAATCGTGAGCAGGTAATAGGGGTGTGCATGTCATTTTCATTATTACAATAGCAATAACGAAAATTGTCATTTTCACTTTTGTTATTGCAATAACAAAAACGACAACTGAGAATAATGAAAACGATAACGAAAATGACAACGACAATGTCATTATCGTTGTTGTGATTATTAGTTCTTTGGCAGTTGGGTTTTGGAGGGAAAATGTGGAGAGGGGAGGAGGGAGCTCTAAACAGGGTTGAACTCTTGAACTCACTGTGCCTGTGTTGGGAGGGGCGAGCAGCTCAGCAGTATCTGATGGATGTATCGCTGGCCAATGAGCAGCGCAAGCAGGCTCCACCAGTCTTATGGCACTCTGTGATTGCTCAATGCCTGCTGCCTCCCACAACCAATCGGGGGACTCTGGGGGAGGGCACTGCAACCCTTTATAATGGGAGGGCCAGGATTTTACTCTCCGTTCTGTGAGAGCTCTGCTTGTCAGATTGCGTTTAAAGAGCTGTGGTGCTTGCGCACAAAAAAATCCTCCCTAGCCCTTATTGTATTGCCACCAATACCTTTCCTTCCTCATACCCTACATTTTACCTTCTCCCTTTCCCTGCCCTTCTCCCCCCTGTACATTATATAGAGATAGGTATATATTATAGACATATAGAGTTGATTAGAATAGTTATATAGATAATTGATTAGATAATAGATAGTTTTCTTTTTCCCTTCCCCTGACTCCCTTAGTTTTAGATAGACATTAGTTGAACACGGGAATTGATAATGATACCGATACCAAAAATAAAATATTTGTTTGAAATGGTACCAATAACGATAACGATACCAATAACGATAACGAAAACAACATTGTTGTTAGCGATAACAAAAATGACATTTTTGAATAACGAAAACAAAAAACGAAAACATGGGGACCTGGTGTACAGCCATCCTGGGGCAGTAGGGCCAATCTCCCCCACCCCCATCCCCCAGGGCCCCAGAGTAATACTTACCATCCTGGGAGAGCTTGATTGTAGCACCGCCACTGCTGTAGAGGATCTGGCAGGGTCCCTCAGTGCAGCATCCTCCCTGATCCTTATCATGCACATGCAAAATAGCTGGCACCATTAACCAAAACGGTGGTGGCCAAAATGATGTCATCATCTTTTTGGCTAAGGGGGGGGTGGCCATTTTGTGCATGTGTGATATGGAGCAGGAAGGACGCCGTGGTGAAGGAACCTGCCAGAGCCCCCGCAGCCGTGGTGGTGCTTCAATCAAGTCCTCCTATGACAGTAAGTACCACACCAGGGCCCCAGGGGATGGGAGTGGGGAGAACTCGGAATCCGTAACTCTGTATCCATAATTAGCAGGGCATAATTATGGGATCTTTTGGATTAACCCATAATGGCCCATTGCAGTTTCGGATTAATCTGAAACTGTAACTCCCATCCCTATGGATTAATATGCATTTAAGAAAGTACGTCATTTAGTTAACCAGTTTGAAAAGGGATCAGCAGAAGCCACTGCTCCTGTATCAATATTATACAATAGAAATATAATGTTCTTGCCCTTTATATAATCCCTTTTATTAGTTCCCCTTATTTCTAACTTTCCCTCTCGCCTTGATGCGGTGTGAATTCATATTTATCTTCCAATGATTAACATATAAGCTCTTTATGTTTATCGTTCTGGCGCAGAGATAATTTCCTCCCATCCTGCCGTCCTTTGTTTGTTTGTTTGAAGTGGGAGGGATCGGATTAAGTTTACTGTTGAGATATTGTGATTTTCGTGGGAGCAGCGGGGAAGCCCGTCAGTGTGGGTTGAAAGGGAAGGTAGCTTTCTCGAAGGGAAGGGGCGAAACTCAAATTGGAGACTTCATAATGAATCCTCATCAGCTGCGGTGATGACTTCTCGGTTCCACAAAGAAATGAAAGAATGGAAGTGGAGCTGGTGTTTGAATACATTTCTTATGGGGAAATTGGAATGTTTGGGCCTTAAATTAGATATGAAGACAGCTGAACATTTCCATAAAAATGAGAGAGCTTCACTCAAATGAAGGCATTTCAAGTTTGCTCAGCTCCGGGTCTAATCTGAACAAATTCAATCACAGCTCAGCGCCCGGTGAGCATTTTGCTCCACTTTTCAGTGCAGCACCATCAGCACTGGGCATCGCAGCGTGCCATGTCAAGAGAGGGTGGCCAGGAAATTGGGGCAGTTGATTTGATGCAAAGCAAAATAAAGTGGGGAAAGAGTCTCGGGCTGGAAAAAGAAAGAGAAAAAGGCTGTGCTTGCATTTTTTATATGGTTGATGACAAACTTTCTCCTGACTCACTTTAAAAATGAGCAGACGAATGGAACATGCACAGGTACACAGCCAGCCCTGCCCATGATCCACAAGGCACGTATTCTGGAGAAGAACTCTGAAGTAAGTGGATTGTGGATTGTGGTCCTTATGTTTTTTTCAACCTTCGGGATCGGGTAGGATAGAGATTGCTACACACATGGGGCTGTGTAACCTAGTGGACAAGGTGTTGGACTTACCTTGGACTTAAATCCTGTCTTAGGGTATTTTCAAATTTGACACCACCACCAGTGGTCACACTTCCTCCAGCATGTCCACCGGGACCACTGGGGGTGGTGTCACATGTGCTCCCACCCCGCCAGATGTTCACCACAAGTGGGAGCAGAGTACACCCCAGACCATGGCAGGGCTAAACCCGGGATGTGCACTTGGCTTCCTTCCAGCACACATCCCGGGTTTAGCCCTGCCATGGTCCAAGGAAACCTACCCCAGACTGTGGTAGAGCAGGCCATCACGTCTGATGGCCTGCTCTACCTAACTCCGGTAGTTTTTTTTTTCGTTATTATGAAAATGAAAATTTTTGTTTCTTTTTTGTAACTGTAATAATGAAAATGACAAATAATAATAATGAAAACGAAAATGAATTTTGTTTTCAAAATAATGGGAAAATACTAAAAAACTTAGCTATAACATTTTTGTTTCTTAATCAAGTCTGATGAAACTTGGGGATATTGTATCCCCATTGGAGGGCAATAGGTGTACCAAATTTCAAAAATATTGGATAGAGGGAACCAATTTTAAAAGCAATTGGATGTTGTGATTTTAAGAAAAGCTTCATACACATTCCTGGCTACCTTTATCTTCCACCCACTTTGCATGAAACCTAAGAATTTATGACCATTCCCAATATTACCATCCCTACCAAATTTCAAAACTATTGGATAAAGGGTCCTGACATTATAAGCCATTAACTTGAAAATACATTTCTGGGTGTATCATTTATATATTCCATCCTGTTTACAAGAAATTTGGGAGTCATGTATCGCATACCTTCCCTGTCATGTCTGCCAAACTACAGGACAAGGGACCCAATTTTATAAGCAATTGAAGTTGTCCCTTTGAAGACTATTATTCAGATAAATAGCAGCACATGCCGTGCCAGTCAGGGGCAGGCACATGGCATGGCAGGGGGAGGGGGAATGTAGGAGGGAGGATAGGGAGCAACCCAATATACTGACAGACACATTCACTGGCCAATTACTTCATGCTTCCAGCTTTACAGGACCAATCGGTGGTGGCTTCAAGGCGGGCATAGGGGGCAGCCCTGAGGCGGGCGTAGAAGGGACATAACTGGGACTTTGGGGAATAACATCCCAGCAATCAGGATACATGGTTTACACATGCAGGCTGGCCAATTATCATCACAATCACATCCTGCAGCACTGTGACAGAGGACATAAGAGAATTTCTATTGGCTCTTTCCTAAACAGATGCTTCCAACTTCCCAGTAACATGTGGGGGAGAGAAGCTGGGGTCATCACAGCACAGAATGAGGATATTTATTTGGTAGATATTTCTGCTGGCCAATTGACATCACAAACCGATCTTATACCACAGTGACACATGAGAGAATCCCTGGCATAGGCTCATTCTCTACCTATGCTGTGCAAGCATATAAAATTGGGACCCTTTATCACATCTTTCTGATATTTGGCAAAGATAATCCTGAACATGTGAGATATGGCCCTGTCAAATTTCATGTACACTGATTGGACTACAAAGTTGTTACAGCCAGAAATATTTTTATACATTAATTGCTTATTCCACCAGGATCCTTTTTCCAATTCTTCTGAATATTGGCATAGGTAGTAAGCTTGGGAAAGGGTATAATCCTGTTAAGTTTAATCCACATTAGGTAAGAGACAAAGAAGTTACATCCAGGAATGTATATGCAGATTTTTTCAAAATAGCACTTTAACTGCTTCTAAAAGCTGATTCCTTTATCCAATCTTTTTTAATTTGGTGCACTTAATGCCTTCCATTGAAGTTAACATCTCTCCAGGTTACATCCAAATATAACGAACAACAAAAAGGTTACAACCAAAAATGTGTTTTCCATTGAACCAATGGAAATTGAAAACAAAAGCAAAAACGAAAACGATATTTCAATATTTGCGAAAATGAATGATTTAAATAATGAAAATGAATAATTAAATGGGTTTCTGGTGCACACCTCTAAACTCCGTCTGGTGACTGGAACAGTTCCGGGCGGGCACGGTGTCCTCATAGGCCGCCGCACCCACCCATCAGGGAGGAGGCGAGGCTGAACTGAGCAGTAGGGAGGTGGGGCTGTGCAGGCCCATGTCTGTACATCCCACACCCTCTCCCCAGCTCCGACTGCCGAACAAATACTCTGGCGTGCTCTTACCATGGGCAGGATCAAAGCGCGGTGGCTCATTTAACCATCATGTTTTAAAATACCCTTAGTTATGATCTCACTGTGTTGCTTTGGGAAAATCACTGTCTGTCAGCCTCGGTTGCCTATCTGTAAAATGGGAATAATAATGGCCTACCTCACAGGGTTTTTGTGACAGAGAAGTAGGTAAGGATTATGAATACTGTAAGTGCTATACAAATGGTAGATAATTATTCTTATTTATAAAGCACCAGCAATGTACCTGGCACAGTAAAATCATTAATTTGTCAGGTCCCCACCCTGCCTCTTGAATTTGCAGTCCTGCACCCATTTGGGGAAAATTGCTCATTAAATGGTTCCAATTTCGTGCTTGACGAGTTACCCAAATGACCAAAATACTGTTAATGGATTTCTATTTTGTGCCACTTATCAAGACATGTTATTAGACACATTCAGAAAGCCACTAAAACAGTTAAACAGTAGCTTGGAATAAGTTGCCAAAATGGAAAATTGGTGATCTGGTAAAAATACCCAATATTTTGGGTATTCAGATACTTATTTCAGTAATCAGGTCCTGACCATGAATGACTGTATTAGCCAAGAAGGTTTATTAAGGGCTTTCTGCCAAGTTGGTGGAAGTATGTAGCCTCTAAATAGAGCTTCAACTGGATGCCCAAAAATTTGAGCACTCCCAATGAATCAGGGGGGCCCAAATCGACCCAGCCCCATTTGGGGACCATTGATACCTGAATGGAATCTCATAGACTGATTGATTGTGCCAGCTGGCCCTTCAAAGTGAGAGGAACTGGCTCGGCCACAGCGGCCATGCCAGTTCCTGTCACATTGAAAGGCGTCTTCTCCCCTTCCAGCACCTCAGACCTGGTAGCGGTAGCCAGTCTTTCAAAATGACAGGGAGCCTGCCTAGATGCAGTGGCTGGGCTGGCTCCCTGTCGTTTTGAAAAGCCGCTTCCCCCCTTGGTAGCACCTCACAGCTGTGACGAGGTTCTGAATAGGGCTGTAGCGGAAAGTCGCAGCGGTAGCTATTTCCGCCGGAAACAGCGTTTCTGCAATTAGTGGTACGGCATGGCAGAGGCTTTCATTGCGCTAGTTTCATTCCGCTACTTCTGCAGTTCCACTAATTTCATTCCGCTACCTCCACAGGCTTCACAAATAGTGGAAACATGCCATTTTCGCTACTTCTGCCATTCCGCCAGCACCACAAAATAGCGGAACAGTGGTTTTCCGACAGTTTCCAACCATTCCCCAATTTTTCCGATAGTTTCCGAATTTGCAGAATGCCGGCAGAATTAGCGGAATGTCGGCAGAAAAGGCGTGGTGTGGCGCGGCAATTCCAAAATGGTGGAATGGAATCGCGGCGTGGTAAAAGCTGCTGCCACTTCAGCCCTAGTTCTGGAGGAAAACTCCGGCCATCCTTTCAGCCATAGTGCCCCGGACTGGGTCCTGTCACTCTGGAAACAGATTCCCTCCTTTCCTACAGCCTCTCGGCTGTGAGGCACTGGAGCGGTGGGGGGGGAGGGCCCACCGGCCTTTGAAACTGACAATGGAGCGCTGCGGAGTTCAGCTCTGCAGCGCTCCCGGCTGGGGTTGTCTGTAAAGGGTGATGCTTGCATTTTTGGGCATCAGGCGCCTGATTGGTCCTCAGGTAGCCCATTTGGTGCTGCCGGGGTGCCCAAAATGTGGGCATTACCCACAGATACTAATTTTAGTACCCATTGCAGCTCTACCTCTGACTGTCGGGAGCCGGGAGTGAACAGCAGGGAATGGATCACTCTGTTATGACCTGTTGGGTACTTCCTTCTCCCAAGTGACCTAGAATGGTCACTGTCAGAGACAGGATGTTGGTGTCTTGCACATGTGCAATAGCCTATATGAAATAACCTAAATATCAAATTGACCTACGCTGGAACAGGTAGCTCATTATGTACCTGTGGGTTATTCCCTTTTGGGTGGCCTTTCAGGTGCTTGGTCCTAAAAACATAAGAAGTGCCCTACTGGGCAAGACACCAAAACAACCAGAATATCAAAATGATCAAAATAACCATACCAAAATAACCAAAAGGGATAGCCAACAGAGCAGGAATGAATAGCTGTTTTTACCTGCTTTATCAGACCTGGTGAATTTCTCCAGATGCACTGGTTAGTCTTCCTAAGGGTTAGTCTTCCCAAAACTCCCTGCTGCCCCACCTCCTAGGGATGGGCAAACAGATCGCGGTTCGGGTTCAGCCATTCGGTTCGGCTGCGTTCGATTCGTCCGTTCGTTTCGGCAGTTCGGTTAGTTCGCCGGGTTCGGGTTTGGCCGTTTGGTTTGGCCGTTCCGTTTGGCTGTTCGGTTTGGCCATTCGGTTCGGCCGTTCAGCCGTTCCATTTGGCCATTCGGCTATTCGGGAAATGTTGTTATGGGAGGTTTTTTTGTTTTTATATGGGTTTTTTGTTTTTTTATTGGGTTTTATATGGTTTTCCTTTGTTTTTTATTTGTTTTTTTGTTTTTATATGGGTTTTTTTTATTTATTGCAAGCCTCTCCACCCCTGGTGCCTGGAAGTCTGCTCCTCAGTGACTAGTACTACCCCTCCCTGTCACGTTTGACCTTACAGTGAAACTTCTTTTGCCACCCGAACTCACTCGAACGCGATCCGAACTGACCGAACTGTTCAGTCATTTCAGCGTTCGGAATTGAGTTCGGTTCAGCCAGTTCGTGTTCGGAAGTTCGGTTCGGTCGTCCAAACAGGCAGAGTTCGGGCCGAACTCCAAACTTCCGAACCACGTTCGCCCATCCCTACCACCTCCCAGTGCGATCCCTTGGAGTAACCACAGCCCCACCAGGATGGAAGTTTTAAGAGTCACCAGGGCCAGCACTCCACTCCTGCTCACACTGAAAACTTCCTCCTTGGCAGGGCCCTTTGTAAGCAGCCTAAGTGCTGCTGGAATATGTTCAGAGTTGGTGGGGGCAGTGTTGGCCCAGGTCCTTCCCTCACCCACTCTGAAAATTTCCCAGTGGTGCTCGAGTCACTTGTGGTTGACTCCCTTAGAGTCCAGGGCCTGGGCTAAACTAAGGCTGCTTGCCCATGTTAAGAAAGGGGTGGGGACTAACATGAGTTTAGCTCACGTTAGTCCAGTCAGGTGAAACCACCGATCGTAGCCATGGGGGCTTTAGTGTTGTTTTCCCCTTTCCCCATTAAATTCAATAACGTGAGACAGGGCTCAAAATCCAGCCCTGTCTCACGTTATTGAATTTAATGGGGGAAGAGAGAATAATGCTAAAAGTTCCATGCCCATGACTGGGGGTTTCACGTGACCAGACTAACATGAGGTAAGCTCAAGTTAGTCCCTGCCCCTTTCTTAATGTGGGCAAGTAGCCTAAGCCCCCTCCTCCCTGGTAGCTACACCCCTAGTTGTGCTGTGTTTCACAGGCATGAAATTGTTTTACACCCATTTTTTATTCTCCAGAGTTGATTATCTGTGCAACAATTTTGAAGATATTTTTCAACCTGTTTGTGGAAATTACAGTAGAGGCGACTTTTTCCAGACCTCTCTAATACAGAGCCTTCTTAATTCCACATATATTCCAGGTCTCACGCAACACACAAACATGGTGCATAACCAGAGATGGATCAGCCATTAACCTGACTGCAGTACAGTGTGTGGGACCATGTCTGCCTAGTCCCAGAGAGCCTTCTGGTTCTGGATGGTGTCACCACAAGAGCTGAAACAGGTACCTGATTTGATACTCGTGGGTTATAGCTGCATTTCCAGGTGCTTTGGGGGATCTCCAAATCAGTACCCAAATACCAATCGAGTACTTGAAAAACCAAAATTTGGGTTACCCATATTTGAGTACCCAAAAACCCAAAATAATAAAACAAAAATTCCTGGGAGTTCTGGGTAGTGGCCAATTGGATGGTGCTACTTTGACCCTGGCTTTGATTCTCAGTGGAAGCTCCTCTGTTCATCACCTGCCACACACTCCCACCTACTGATTGGATGTCTCCTGGTAGATAGGTCTGTCCATCAGGAAAACAAAGCTGTGTTAATCAATGTCCATTCTTGTGCCTGATCCTATTTAGCTGAGCCCTCTTCCCTCCTTCTCGACCTGATCCGGTGCATGTATTTATACCTGTGTTTTTATGACCTGTTCTTTCTTGAACGCAAGCTTGTTCCTGTTCCAATCTCACCTGTACCTGAGCCCATGTCTGACCCCATTCCTAACCTGCTCCTGGGCCACCAGTTCGGACCTAATCCTGCTGCTGTTACTCTACTGGACCCAATCCCGCAAAGTCCACCCATGACCTAAGGAGACCCTGACACACACTCTGTGTATGGGTGGGGAGGAGCCAATTGTTGGGAGGGGCTGGGAAAAGGTGGTGCTGATGTTGGTACCCCATGCCCCACTGCCTCTCCTGATGGGCAACCACAGTGCCAGCTTTGGAGTCATGTGGTGACTAGAGCTGAAACAAATTCCTGCAAAAATGGGTCTACCCATTGAATTTCCAGTACTTGAATCGAACCAAAAATTCTGGGTACTTTTCAGTACCCAAGTAGTTTTAGATCAGGTATCCGAAATACCAAAATGAATACCAACAAAAATGAGTACACTCATCAAATTTCCTGTACCTGAATCGAACAGAAAATTCTAGGTACTTTTACGTAACTAAACCAGTTTTTGATCGGGTACCCAAAGTACCAAAATGTCAATATACTGACAAACTGGTATATCGAAATACTGTTTTCATATTAGAATACATTATCATTCTGTGTTCATATAGCACCAGCAATGTACCTAGCACTTTACAAATATTGGAAATAGATAGGGTCCCTGCTCTGGTGGGCTTACGGTCTAAGGAAGACAAGGGAAGGGAGACGAGGGGTCCGGGCAACGGAGGGAGAGATTCCGGGATGGGAGCAACAGAGGGAGAGACCAGGGATGTTGGTTTGAGGTCCATGTGCCTCACACTGTAGGTAACTTGAGCAGGATCCCGAGTACGGATTAGCACAGGGCCTCCACATCCCTTAATCTGACCCTTTGGAACTGTTATAGTGGAAACGTCTTTACCTGGACACCTCTCTAATCCAAACAAGACCCATGTCCCCTGACTAGGGCTGAATAAATTTAATACCCATGAGTAATACCCACTGTTTCGAGCACCACATCAGGTACTCAGTGGCTTACCTAGGTACCGATCAGGTATAGTAGTAGTAGTTGTTGTTGTATGTTGTAGCAGGGTCCCACTTGACAGTGGGAAGTGTTTTCAGGATTGGGCCCACAAAGTCGACTGATACTCCCAGGTTGAGTCACAAGACCGTGTATTAATACTCACAGTTCATTGCTATTCCAGGCACAAGTCCACTGGCCAATCTTAACAAGCATTAAAAGCTTAGCCAAGCCAGGCAGCAGTTCAGTAGCTGGCTATCAGTACCTAAGCCCTAAGGTCACCTTCCTTTAAGATCCTTTCTGTCAGTAGCCTCCCAAGAGATGCGCCCTCCTTGCTGGTCAGGAGCAGACTGCCTCTTCTTCCTGTTCCAATTCTCTTTATATAACTGGAGCCATGCCCCAAACCCTTCCACTTCCTCTGGTAGTCATTTTAGGTGTCCCACATGGCAAGCACCATCTTGTGGCACTGCCCTGCCACATATGTATTTATTAGGGGTGGGACTTGGGGCAAAAAAACTGGTTACCGGTTTTACCGGTTACCAGTTTGCAAAAAATCTGTTTACCAGAACTGTCCCCATTGAAATTAATGGGGGAAAACCCCCAATACCTCCCCCCCTCCCCGGCTGCGCGGATGGAAGGGGGGTACACCCCCCACCCACCCTTCCCAGCCTGGATTTTTTAAAATTTAATTTTAACCCGAAGTCCGGCTGCTAGTGCGGGCTCCAGGCCGCGGCCATGACGGCGGCAACCCGGAGTTCACACCAGCAGGTACTAGGCGATCGCTGGGGTGGGGGGTGGTTTAACAACCCCCACCATAGGGATCGCCCTACCACCCCACCCAGGGATCACCTTACTTGCCCTCTGGGTGGCGGCAGCGGCACGGCGCGGGTCTGGCTTCAGAGCTAGTGGCTGGCTTCAGTGCTTCACTAGGCCTTCCAGGGAACTTCCAGGTTTCTCCAGACTAGCTCAGAAGGTGTTGGGAAGGGGGAGGCAGATAGTTTTGTTTCTTGCAAGCCTCTCCACCCCTGGTGCCTGGAAGTCTGCTCCTCAGCTGACTACCCCTCCCTGTCAATTTTGACCTTCCAGTGACCCTTTTTTTGCCACCCAAACTCACCCGAACGTGATCTGAACTGACCGAACTGTTTGGTAATCTCGATGTTCCGAATTGAGTTCGGTTTGGTCAGTTCGTGTTCGGATTCGTGTTCAGGTTCAGTCGTCCGAACAGGCCGAGTTTGGGTCGAACTCCGAACTTCCGAACTGCTATCGCCCATTCCTAGCTCCTCTAGGTCCCCCTGCCCCTGATCAGCTGTTTGGTGCTCCAGGAGTGCGCGTGCACTCCTCTGGGCTCCCCTGATCAGCTATTTGGAGGCTGAGGTGAGCAGGTTCCTCTGAGCTCAATCCTCAAACCTCGTCTCATGGCATGGCTGCATGGGCCAACCAGACATGAGGCAGGCCTTTATCCCACACTGGGAAACTGTAGCCTCAGTGGGACACCAGTCACAATGTGTCAGTTCTCCAGTCGTCAACGCATTCCGTACCAGCTGACTGCCTGCCCAGGGCAGAACTGGACAAACATCTGGTGGCAGCCGGCCATATGATCCACTGAATCATGGACTAATGTGGAGCACGGTTGCCCAAAGTGGGATAACATCTCATGTGACCTTACCCAGTGTAGGACCGGTTAGAGAGATTAAGAAGACAACCAGTTGAGAACCAAATGCTGGAAAGCAAAGAAAATCAAGGAGAAGGGTGTGGTCAACAGCGTCAAAAGCAGCAAAGAGAGATCGAGTAGGGCATGAATGGAGTAGAGGCCCTTTGACTTCTAGCTATGAGAAAGTTGCTGATGATTTTGGCAAGAGCAGTTTCAGTTGAGTGGACACGATGGAAACCAGATTGCAGGGGGTTGAGGGAGGAATTGGAAGAGAGGAAATCAAGACAGTGGGTGACAGCAGCTCATTCCAGGATCTCGGAAGCAACGGGGAGGAATGAGATAGGGCAATGTGGGAGACGGTAAAGGAGTCAAGAGTGGGCTTCTTATGGACAGGGAAGACAGTGGTGTGCTTAAAAGCAAAGGGAATGAAGCCAGTAGAGAGATGCAGAAGGCATCCCTACCATTTTCTGTTTAGTTTTCCTTTTTGTTTACAAAAAACCCATTCATTTTTGGGAGGTTTCATAAATAACCCTACAATTTTCATTTCCCCCCTGTTTATTTTAGAGTTTTTGGGTAGTTTTGCACCCTGGATGTGTATATACTGCAATAACTCACAAGTTAGTGGCTCTCTGACTTGGCGCTTTTAGGTCATTGTCACCTGCTCCCAGGGGGCACAATATACCCAATGGACAGTGAGATGCCATTAACCGTTTCTTTCCTGTGAACAAAAAGAGACTCTGGAGTAGGTTTGTACCCCCCACACAATGGAAATTTCCATATGGGGTACAGGTGTACCCCAGGGAGCACTAACATTGAGATAAATGGAACCCAATCAACTTCCATTTTATGTGAGAACAGAAGCCAGGATGTGTCACAGTACACACACAAACCCACCCACCCCTACAGACAGACAGACACAGACACAATCTTTTCCACGCAAATAAATGTTTATATGTTACAACAAAAGCCACATCCACAAACCCATCCCCCAGCAGACACACAGTCTTCCACACTGTTATTCCACTGGCTGTGTGTGTCTTGAGGGGTATATTTATACTCCATATGCCTTTAGGTAACCAAGACTGAGATTCCTTCCCATGGGCCAAAATGGCCTCTTTTGAGAAATGCAAATGACTACATTCTGGAGCAGTGCATTTTTCAAAATTGCTGCCAGTTTTCAAATACATTGATCTCAAAGACATAGTTAATGTTGGTTGAACCATTTTCTGTTACTTTTTAAAATAAACTTACTAGTTTTGAAATAAATTGTCATTGTTTACTGAATCTGCATTGGGGTAAAAATTGTCCCACAAGTCTAGTAAGGTTGCTTTTTTCACAGGAATGCACTAGAATTAAAAATTATTTAATGGCTGCCAGGCCATTCTGTACATGCACGGTCCTTTCCCAAGATGGCACCGACATGGCTGGTGCCATTTTGGGAAAGAGATTCGCATACGCAGAATGGTCTGGCAGTAGGGCTGAAATGAGAACTTTCAATTTCTTGCGAGAATCTTGTGAGATTCTCGAAAATGCTCCGTACATGTGTAAATGGCTGCTGCAGTCATTCTGCATGTGCATAGCCCCCGGTGGTTCTTTTTCACATGCGCAGGATGGTTTTTGAGGATTCTCAACCCTAAGAAGGTTCTGCACCTGCAAAAATTGACCGATTCTTGGCCCGTTCGTGTCGCAAATCTCGGCGAGAAAATTGTCGCTGAGCTTTGCGAGAAATGCGATGGCAAGTTTCAGGCCTAGCTGGCAGCCATTTTTGCATGCACAGTGTGTGTGTGGGTATTATTATTATTATTTATTATTATTTAAATTAAAAAAACAATTTAAAAAATCACTGCGCAGTCACAAAATGGCCACCAGGGTTTCTTTATTTTATTTTTTATTTTTTAAATGAAAATGAATGAAAACAATCATCATTTGCTTATTCGTCCATTTTCATGTTCAATTACTAAAACAAATGGGGCTTCATTCGTTTTAGTAATTAGAAACAATTAAAATAAACAGCACACTCTTTGGAGAGATTGGTGGTGTGTAGAAAAGAAGGAACAGTGGTAGGTGCAATAATAGTTGGAGGGATATAGTCAAGGGGGCAGGTGGAGGGACTGGGGGAGGAGAGGAGGGAGATGATCTCATTAAGGGAAGCTGGAGAGAAGGAGTATAAGAGAGAGGTTCTTTTGTCCATAAGTGAGCTCTTTTAAGACTGTAATATTTGAACGTCCAACTGCTTTGATCAGTTGCATAGGTCTTCCAGATATACAGCAGAAATAACGGCATGTGACTCATTTAACTAACCAAAGCTTTTGTAGTTTAGTAGTAGTTACACCTGTATGAAAGCTTGCCTACACATACTTTTTATACCTGGTGTATTTTTATTTATTTATTTATTTATTTCAAAATTTATATCCCGCTTTCTCCCGCCACAGGCAGCCCAAAGCGGCTAACAACAATACATATACTAAAAACATTTCAATTCAATTAAAAAAAAAACACAATTCAACAATAAAATAAGACAACCATAAAACACCCCGATACCACCCTCCCTAACCCCCCACCCTACCCTTCTCCCTCGCCAAATGCCTGACGGAACAGCCAGATTTTGCAGTTCCTGGAGCTGCTGAGCCACTACCCGTTCAATAACCTTCCCTAAAAAGGGAAGGTTAGAGACAGGCCGATAGCTGACAGGAGAGTAAGCGTCAAGTGATGTTTTTTTGAGCAGAGGCCGCACCACTGCCTCTTTGAGACAGCTCGGCACTCTGCCCTCCCGCAGGGAGGCATTGACCACCCCAGCCAGCAACGGCCCCAATGTCTCCCGGAAGCTCTTAATCAGCCAGGACGGGCACGGATCTAATTTGGAAGAGGTGGCTTGAACAGCCCCGAGCACCCCCACCACATCAGCAGGTGCCACCGACTGAAAGTGATCCCAGAAAAACGGACAAGTCGGGGTTTCTACACCCTCTACGTCCTCCACTGCACTAAATGTGGCATCGAGGTCGTGGTGGATATGAGTGATTTTATCCATGAAATAATCTGCAAAAAGGTCACAGTGGGTGGAAGATGACTCAATGCTCAGGTTGCGGGAGGCCGGACTGACCAGCCCCTGCACCACCCGGAACAGCTCCCCTGGATGGGATTTAGCAAGATGCTATGAGGACTATCCGCATAGCCTCAGCATAGGCTTGCAAACTAGCTTCATGTCGCAATTTGTAGGCTTCAGTACGAGATCGACCCCACCATCGCTCCAACCGTCGCCCTTCTTGCTTCAGGACCCGCAGTGTAGTGGCTAAGTGCATCATATCTGGATTAGGAGGTAGGGGGAGGCCCCAGTTCTAGTCATGCCTTAGCCAGAAACTCACTGGGTGACTTTGGGCCAGTCACAATATTCTGTCAGCCTAACCTACCTCAAGAGGTTGTTGTGAAGATTAAAAGTTGTGTTCAATTTTTCCATGTAAAGAGCTCCAAGTGCCATGGCAGGAGGGCTCTCTATAAAAATTAATGTTAGTAGAAGAATAAGCTGTACCAACATAAAAGAGTTTCTTCCCACATAACCACATCTACACTAGAGAGCTGCAATGGTAATAATAATTATGTTGATTTCTCTGCTGACATAGTTACACCACTAGAAAAAGTGAGCACAGACAAGCCCTAAGGTGGAGTCATGCCAAGTGCGAATGGTGATGTTAATGAGAATAAATAAGTGTTGAGAAGCATTTGTTAGGATGTGGATTTAACAGTTAATTTCCTGGCATGAGATTTATGAATTAGGCAGAAATCAATGTGAATCAATACACAGCCTTAACTGGAAATTTCGAACTGTTGCACATTCATGCCCTTTAAAAACAACATCCTATTTAGAGCTGGTTCTTTGTATTTGTTTTGCTTTGTTTTGTTTTGTTTTTGAGACTGGGAAATCATTTGTCTATGTACAATATTAAGATCCTGGAAATAAAATGAGAATATGATCAAAGTAATAAAATGTGAATTTCTATCTTGTGGAAGAAGCAATTCTCACGTACATTCTATTCGCTCCCACTGTGGTTTCTCCCGTAATCTCGTTATTTTTGCATGGCTTTAATTACCAGCCAAGTTTGACGTAAACTGTTGCAGGCTTTGAACGAATGCTGGCCCCAAGCCAACCTTGCTCATCAAAAGGACAATGTGTGAGTAATTATTTACAGGATTGGAGCCTCAGAAAATGTCTTCAGAGAACCAGCCGTGTGAGTTGATTCACGCGGGCACAGTCCTGAGTCCAAAAGACGGCAACAGTAAACTATAACAGTAAATGGAAAGTCGACAAATTGCAATGGTGTTGCCCGGTATTTTAGGAAGTTGAGTACTCATATTGGTAATCAAGAAGGCAGAATCACTCACAAGCAACCGTTTTACTACTGGGTTCAGCCCTAAAATAAATGTACATGCAAATGTTGTTTCTACAGTGAATAATTATTTGGATATTTATTAGGCAGGCAACCCAAAAATGCAAATAGTTGCAGCTATAATCATACCTATTTGTTTTAGCTCTAATTTGCTCCTGCTCCCTGCAATTCCAGAACACCTGGAAATAATTCTACCCTTTGTATGTTTAACATAATGCAAGTGGGAATCATTTGTCTTCACCAAATCCCATGAGTGATGGACTTTGTGGGCTCCAATGTGGATTGTTTTGCACCATGGTTACAAATGTGATGTTTATTGGTAGGGCATGTGCAAAGGCAAATTTGTGTGCACATTGGAGATGAAAAACATACTAAAAATGGTATTCCAGGTTATAATCTTCATGGCCATTTGGTTTGGTCATCAACATTTGTTTCAGTTTAGGGAGGTTTTGCTACTCAGTTTGGTCTGGCTGTCTGGAATTTGGTTTGGTCCATTGTATGTACATGGGAGTTTGGTTTAGTGGGAGTTTATAGGCGGTCAGGGTGTCTGGAATTTGGTTTGGTCAGTATTTGTGTCTGGCTGGGAGTTCAGTTAGGTAGGGGCCTAGTTTGTTCATTTGAACCAGACTGGTTCTGCCCAATCAATCCATACTGAGCCAGACCAATTCACACACCCCAAACTGAACCAGACCGATCCAGACCAAACCATGTGTTCTTCAAAACAGAACCAGATTGTAGATTGCTCATAGCAAACCAGACCAATCCCCTCCACCAAACTGTAGGAACAAGACCAATTAGCCAGGAACTGAACCAGTCAGACTGATTCCCCCCATCTGATCTGTACCAAACCAGACTGATTCATCCCTCCCAAACCAACCCGGACAGAACCATATATTGGGGACAATCCCATGCCCTGCATGCACTGTGCAGTATGTGTGAGCACCCACGTGCACACAAATTGCTTGCACACCCATTGTGGGGACATTGTGCCACATGCAAGCCACATCGATTCCGCAAGCAGGAGATTTGATATCTCGGCCGTTCTTTCCAAACCGAACCAGACATCCATAGCAAACCAGACCTATTTTCCCCCAAAACTCAACCAGCCTGAACTGTACTGAGCCAAACATACCCTCTGTCAATGAAGGCTGCATGTCCAACTCAATGGATGAGGACTGGAACAGCAAAACCTAATGGATATCACATTTCAGTATTTTCAGGCCGACGTGGAGCTACCTGCCCCAGAGCTGCTCCAGAGGTGCACCCCCATGTCCACCTGTGTCCAGCCCTACCTGGGTCAACTTCAAAAGAGTTCCCCAGCCCACAGTCCACCTACGTGCCCTTTTCCCCATACACACCATAGAGTTGCGAGCGATCGCCCAATGCTCTAGGCAGGTGCCCGCAACTCTATGGTGTTGCCCAGGGTGGCAGCCAGCTGGAAGCAGAACAGCAGTGTGGGTCCACTCATCAGATCAACAGCTGCTCCACTCTGGACGGGTGCCATGGGTTTGGCCAGCTGATGGTGCCTCGGGAAGTTGGGGCTGCTTGGCAGGGCTTCCCCAGAGCAGGCACATCCGGTTCTGCCTGCAAATCTGGCGGGGTGCCTTTAAACAGATGGACCACCCAGGGGTGAAGCAGGTTGGTGTGGTCAGCACTGGGGCAGGTCATCTATCTGGAAACACCCATTATTTCTGAATATTCCTTTCACCTCTAGGGAACTCACAATTTCCAAAGAGCTGATATGGAACTCTGTGAAGGATTCCCTCTCTTACAGAATCGTCCGGTTTGAAATGGGCCTGGCAGAACACAAGCTGGCTGCTATCCAGTCCCCCCTCTGATGATGCTCTGGTTCAGTAGTTCTGGCCACTTGCTGATGTGCAGTAATTCTTTCTCTTTTATTGTGCATGGCATGATCTCAGAGCAGCAAGTGCTGAAGACAGATGTGCATAGATCCAGAACGTAGTTGGAATCAAAGTGGATTGTCACATACCGTGCCATATCCATGTAAAATCTCAGTGGGTACAAAAAAGAAGATTCTCCTTCACCTTAAATTTTCATGTGTCCAATTTCAGCGTGCAGACAGCTATGCTATTTCAATTACTGTATATATACAATCGATTTTTATTATTATTTATTTCAATGTATAGCCTGCTCTTCTCTAAGGCTCACAGCTGATAACAAAGTGTGCATAAAAACACATACATAAAATGGGACCAATTAAAAGACCCACACTCTATACAAATATAAAAATTGACTGTATAAAACAGTATCCCAAACCCTATCTCCATCAACTAAATGCCTGGGCAAATAAATAGGCATTACATTCCCTCTGGAAAATGATTAGGCTCAGGTTTTGGTGAACCTCCAGTAGAACAGAGTTCCAAAGCTTTCCACTACCAATGCCTCTCTGGGTGCCTACATTGTATGGGCCAGGTGGAAGGAAGGACGTTGCAAGAGGATACCCCTGGCTGACCATAAGGATCATGACGGAACGTAAGAGAGACAGCAGCCCTTTATTTATGTTGATTTACATTCCACCCTTTCCTGCAGGCTCATAGCGGCTCACAATATAAAAATATAAAAACCAGTTAAAACCAAAGAAAATCCCATTAACACCATTCCTACCCCCATCCCAACCCTACCCCTGCCCGTTAAAAGCCCAGCTAAATAAATAGGTTCCACATTGCCTTCTGAAGATACTCAGACTTTGGCAAACCTCAAGGGGAAGGGAGTTCCAAAGCTGTAAGCCAGTCACCGAGAACGCCCCTCTGCTTGCCCATGTTGTCTGAACCTGATGAAAGGGTGGTTATACTCAAAAGGGGCCACCCCTGGTAGACCTGAGGGCCTGATACTCTCCCAATATTCCTTTGATGAAGAAAATACCATTTTGTTATTGCCTAATCTCTATACATTTGATGAGTCCTATGTGACATTTCCGCAGTTTAATTCAAACAAATGTTTCGTTTCTTTCTCTATTCCAGGTTTATTATAGAAATATGAAACTCAGGCTGCTTCCTCGGCGCTTCATACTTCATCATTGACAAAAGCAGGCATCAGAACTGAGCTCTGACTCTGGAATTATTATTGTCGCACATGATATATGAAGCAGATAAATTACAACTTGATTTGTGCTAAGGTATGTGAAGCCTGCGGGCTTCAGGAGTAACGAAAACAAGGCAAATAACCCTAAACATCCATCCTTGGTTTAACTAGTAATTTGAGGAGATATGACAAACCTGACATAGGAATCACAGAGCAAATAAATTTGTGCATCCATCATTTTGGTAGGGAGGACCTCTCCTCGGCTGCATTCTGCCAGGAAGAATTTCTCTAAAGCTCATCACATTTTCTGAATTCCACTACTGTTAGAATCAAGTTAGTCATTAATGGAAACCAAACTTTTGACTAAATAGAGAATAAAATAGGGCTGAAAAGAGATTTCACCGAAACGGGAAATCTCATTGAACTCCCAGTTCCCAATACCATCATGGTTGAATCAAGAACCTCTGGGTACTTTGTAATGTCTCGGCCGACATTTTGTTTCTCAAATTACTGTCTTTCTACTTACTGGGATCCCGTTTATTGCTTTGTCGTCATTTCAAATCCCAAGAGGTAATGCCAATGTAAGACCACGTTTCTTGCAGTCTATTTTCCCTTTTACTCCCTTGTGGCTTGTTGGCTGGTACACAGATTGCTTTGCTAATCTGCAATCCAGCTGCAGATTGGTCAAAGCAAAGGGGACAACATAGGCTAAACAATTCTGATTGGAGGCACTAGAATGGAGGTTAAGGGGCACTGAGGGCGAGATTAAGGAGTGGACTATTTGCACATTCACTCAGAAATGCATAAGCAACAAACCCAGAAGTAAAATGGTACCCTCAATAATGTGATAACGGGTAAATGAACAGCACACAGTAAACGGTGAGTGGATAGTTGGTAAACTGGGACAGCATCCTGAAGAATTGTGAGAACTGAGCAATCACATCTTATCGAAAAACAGTCGGGAAATTTATCCCAGTTCCCAAAACGGCAAAGTTTTTCACAGGCAGCAATTTAGCTGCTCGTTTCAGCCCAAGAATACAAGAAATCCACCGTAACACTCATCCTAGAGAATGAGAAGTTGGCTGGTTTTGGAACAAACTATTGCATGCTTTATATTCTCTGGGTGAAATCCAACACCCCCTGATAAATTACAGCTGTGCAAGGCGTAATTTGACGGTGCTCAAGCATGCATGCACACCACTAGCACAGCAATTCGCACAGGGCATTGGCTCAACCCTTCGTAAATGGTCTGCTGCGCGCATGGCACACCTGCACAACTGAGCTCACACTGCCCAGTTTGATGCTACACCTGCCGCTGGCCTAAGTCGGGTGTTAGATTGCACCCTTACGCTAAACAGTTTGTCTGTTTGCCTGTTTCTATGCAGGGATGTATGTTACCAACCTCCTGAAGAAGTGATCCAACCAATAGACTCATAGCATTCAAGCTGGTAGAGGAAGAAAGGTGATTGGTTCCACTGCTGGGAATGTCATGACAAACACAGTTCACTATGGCTTCTTTGGGTGTCCAGCCAGTGCCTTCTGGAGGGGGTTTTGGGGGCTGGCAGGGGCTTGTCTGGGGCAGGCAGCTGTCTCAGTGGAGAAAGCTGGCCCAATCATGAATTTTCAGGAATAGGAGGAGGAAATCAGGAGGGGACAGATTTTCAGCATTGGCTAGCAGAAGTCAGCAGCCGAATAGAATGCTGAAAAGCTATGTTGAGACCCCCTCTTCCCTTCAGCTGTCCCCCATCCCATCTGGAAAGATGGGAGGGGGGGGAGTCCTTTCCACATGGGAGTAGTGAGCTGAAGGGAAGAGGTGGGCTCAGCACAGCTTTTCAGAATTCTACTGGCTGCTGACTCCTGCTAGCTAATAGAATGCTGAAGATCTGCCTCCTCCATCCTGCTCTCCCCCCTCCCATTCCTGAAAATTTATGATTGGTACAGCTTTCTTTCCCCACCGAGACAGCTGCCAGTCCCAGACAAGGTAAGAAAGCTGAGCAGGGGAAAGAGTGCCTTCCTCCTCCCTCCATCCCTCACTCTCTTCAGCGCTGGATAGTTTTTTTCTCAAGATTTCTCATGTTCCTCAGTGAGAATCCAGCCAATTCTCATCTCGTTCTCATTTTCAAGAATGAGGCAAGAATTGTGATTTTTGTCAAGAAACACGAGAAACCAAGAATCAAGTTTCAGCTCTAGTCTGAATAGCGTACAGAATCAGGCCACATGTGCCTTTCCAAGTCAGAACGTCTAATTTACTAGCACAATAGAGCATTCGACTGCCCTTAGCAATGCAGAGCCAAAGCAGGCATCTTGTCCTTCATCAACAAGATCACTGGCTAACATCTCATTCCGGAATCATTATTCTAGGTGTTTATCAAAGGAGAAGCCTGGCACAGACAGAATGCATTTAAATTTTCATATAGAAGCCTGAAGTGTGGTGCTGAATCTTGTTTGGACTCATACGCCAAGAACATTTAATAGAGAAGTCATTGACGGACAATAAATATGGAAAGCAAGCTGTCCTTCTCCACCATCACCCAGCTACAGCCTTCAATTTTGGCCATAAATATAATTTCAACGTATTGTTATTTCACTGCAGCCAGAGCTTATTAAAATTCACAACTTATATATTGGACATCTCATGTTTCTAAGCTACTGCATCTCCCAAGGACTTCAGATATCTTCAGATATTAGGCTTAGGGCATTTTTAAACGTGCGCTCTCCCAAGCGCGTTTTGGAGAAGATGGCTCCAAAACAGGTTTGGGAGAAAGCTGGGTTTGGGAGAAGCCGTCTTCTCTGCCCCAGTCAGTGATTAAATTTAATCACTGGCTGGGGGCTTTAGAGGGGGAAGGGGGGAGGGGGTTTGTCAGCTCTGCCTGGAGGAGGCAGTTTTTGCCGGCTTTCCCCCGCCTCCCCCCTATCCCCCTGCTTGCAAACCAGGGAACGCGGCGGTTCCCAGGGACGCAAGTGAGGGGGCAGGAATCCTCGGCTGGTTTGATGCGGGAAAGATCCGACATCAAACCGGGCCAAACATTTAAACGAGAACAAAGAAAGGCGGCTGATTAAAGGATCAGCTGTCTTTTTGTATCATTTAAAAGCGCCCATAGAGTTGTCCGCACAATACCTATCTACAAGTACACACAGAGAATCCAATGTTGTCAGTACCATAGAGTGTAAACAAATGTGACAATCAGATGACAAACATGACTGTCAGGTGAGGTGACACAAATTTTTCAACATCTAGCAGCTAAGTAGACCCGCCGCTCATGACCATTTCCAGTGTGCGGTCAGATGGTAGGGAGCCCCATGAGCGTTAAGCATTCGTGTGTAGTTGTGGCAAGGTCTGTGAAAGGGCTTGTGACAACTATGTACAAGGGCAGTGAGTGAGAGTGAAGGTTGAAAAATGCAGCAGGGAGCAGACCAGGTCCTCTCCCTGCCGTAGCTTCTCCTACTGCTGCTGCTGCTGTGGAAAGCCAGCTCAAGAGAAATGCTTTTCCCGAGCTGATTCCCTGTTGCTGTGGGGAAAGCTAGCCCAATCATGAATTTTCAGGAATGGGAGGGGCAAATCAGGATAGAGGGGGCTTTCAGCATTCTGCTAGCTAGCAGGAGTCAGCAGCCAACAGAATGCTGAAAAGCTGTGCTGAGCCCACCTTTTCCCTTCAGTCTCCCCCCTCCCTTCTTGAAAAATGGAAGTCCGGAGTCCTTTCCAGATAGGAGGGGGGAGCTGAGGGAAAGAGGCAGGCTGAGCTGCTTCCATGAGTGACAACACCAAAAAACACTTATGGGGAATAGACAGGGTTCACTCCACGGGCAGCTTCCAAACTTCCCTTTCCGCCCCCACCCCAATAAGTCTGACGGTAGCCACTGGATACCCACAGAGCTGTTTCATCTATTATGGGCATCTTCTGGAAGCAGTGTAAGACCTATTTATTTGGTCATTTGGCATTTAACAGGCAGGGTGAGAATTTGGGGAGGCAGGGAGGAGGGAGCATGGGTATTTTATGCAGTGGGGGGGGGTATCCCTTGTATTTGGCATGTATTTTGAATCATGGTGTTAGCTGCCCTGAGCCTTCATAAATTCTATGAATAAATAAATGAACTAAAACACCACTTATACATGAGGGGTATTTGCATGACTTTAACACACGAGAATAAACGTGTGTGTACCTATGCTTCCTGTGCTTACACCCATCAAGTCTAGCATCCCAAAGTGGAGAGGCATGCCACAGCAGCATGGATGGAGTCTCCTGTTGGATATAGACAGCTTCAGAAATGCCTGGCCACAGAGTTGACCTACTCATTCTGCTGGCAGTGTTGAAGCAGGCAGGGGGCAGAAAGGACATGAAGGATGGTGGAATTGGGCATCCATAGCATCTATGTTCCCTGCTGCTGCTATGTGATCCTTGCTTCATTTCCAACACCCTTGCCTCAACTAGGGGCATAGAGAGGGATGGGTTAGCTGAGCTACATGGGTGGCCAGATTCGGTATATTTTTTTCCCCAACGAGTGCTGAGCCAGCACCATAAGGGCTCTCTAAAGCAATAGGATTGAGCCATTATCTGTCTAGGTATTTAGTCCAGCTACTTTCCCCAGTTATGGTCATTAGTGCCTGATCTGGGGGAAATGAGGCCCTCTGCGAAATGGTGGTGTGGCCCCCTAGATCTGAAACAGGTAGCCAATGTATTACTTGCAGGTAATACGTGCAATTTTGAGTACCATGTCATGTTGTGCTCCACTCAGTACCCGAGTATCAACTGGGCACATAATTATATGGAAAATTGTTTCTACTGTTACCAATTTACCATTTACCAATTGGTAATTGGGTATGTATGGGAAAATAGCAAAAATCAGGATAGTAACAAGAAGTCGGTATGGGAAGTCGATATTCTGGTACTGGAAGTTAGTAAATCAGGACTTCAGGAAACCTGTCAGGCACTCGCTCATCAGGTACTGATTAGACTCCAACGGTAATGGGTCTAGTTGAGTACCGCATTTTCGATGGGCAAGCCCATTTGTGCAGATACTCATTTCATTTCTGCCCCTCACCCAACATAGAAATGTTTGATGGACACACACCACTTCACCCCTTGGAAAAAGGAAAATGTGACTCTAATTAATTTTTTATGTCTAATTTGATACAACTTCCTTTTCAGTGGACAGGGTTCCCTCCATCATTGACCTGTATGTTACACATATGTTGTTTTTCTAGCTTACTCGTGGGCTTGTGCTGTGGAGGACCCTCCTGTAGTGGCACAAATCCCCATAAACTGAGGATTCCCAAATCTGAGCCTCCATGGGCCTATAATTTGTGTAAGCTACGCCCTTATTTATCCCAGGCTGATCTTGCCACTATGACCCATGCCCTGATGACCACAAGGCTCGATTGTTGTAATCCCCTCTTCTATGGGCTTCCAGCAGCAGTGCTGCTCCACCTTGTTCAGAATGCATCAGCGCAACTGCTTACTGGTTTGGGCAGCCAGGATCATATGACACTCATCCTGTGTTCTCTGCATTGGCTACCTGTAGAACGGTGGATTTAATTTAAGACTGTACTGTTGGTTTTCAAGGCCCTAAATGACACAGGCTCTGGCTATACAGAAGACTTGCTCCTTGAGCCTCTCAGGGTGCTTTTACATGTGATGGCTGCCATCACTACCACAGACTTCTCTGGGTGGTAGAGGCAGCTGTCACTCCGGTCAGGATACGCAGGGCCACCAAAGAAGTGTTACGGCAGTCCGGAACTGGGACAAGAATGACACACAGATGTCCATCCAGACATGCCCACCCCCACACTGCATGCAGCACCCCACCCCCGGTTGACGCATGACCATGGCAGCCAATAATGGCAGCCAATGACGGCTACCATGGTGCCCATCCCCCATCGCTACTCCACACCACGGTAACTAAAGCGGGCTATCAAACGGAATAGCCCACTTTACTTTGAGTCTGGCTCCCAACGGTGGTGGAGCTTAGCCCAGGCTGTCACTTGGGGATTTCCCCGAGTGACAGTCTGGGCTAAACTCCACCACGGTCAGGAGCCAGATTGTCGTAACATCTGGTGGCCGTTTTCAAACGTGACAGTGGCACCCGGATTAATCTGTGCCACTGTCATGTGTGAAAACACCCTCACTGATAGTTATCTGCACTCAGAAATCACCACTGTTTGGGTTCAATCAATTCCACCATTGCGCCTTAAGTCGGAAGGTGATTGGGCTCTTCCTGTGGTGGGCCACTCACTGTGGAACTTGATGTCTGTCTCAGTTCCTTCCTCTTCACCTTTAAGAAGCACCTGAAGACTTAGGATCTCCTGCTGGTTCATCTTAATGTGTTTCTCTTCCTCATTACCACACTCTTTGAAATTGTTTGATACAGACTTCTGTTTTAAATTAATTTTATATTATTTTTTATGTTGTAAATTGCTCTGAACACCATTGCTCTGGGGCATTAGAGAAACAGAAATATTATCAGTAGTAGTCATTATTATTATTCACAGGGGCTTCTGACACTCGCTTCAACTTTTCAAGTTTATTCATAGACACCATGTATTGGATGCCCTTTGTGCCCCCCCCCGCCCCCCGCACACTCAAAACATATGAGACCCTGTTCAGTCACACACTCTACACTTGCATGGCTCCGGCCCTGTTGATCATTGAACTGTGCTCAGTTCACCAGACCATCACGTCGATGACGAGTTCAGCTCATTGAAAAATCAGACCCATCGCGTCATTGTTCTCTCCATTTGACCCCAAATATATGAATCTTTATTAAATGTAGAAGAGATTCACAGAAGAAAATAGATCTTGGGGGGGAGCAATTCTGACAGCTCCGAAAAGCCATTTGTAAAGTGAACATCAGTAAACATTAGCTGTGACATGTGGACACCAACAAAAAGTAAATGGCCAAGAAGCTTGGGATGAGACTTTGCACTTTAAACATGGGAGACCGTGTTTTGTTTCTTGAGACTTCACATTTAGAGAGAGGTTTTTTTTAAAAAAAACAAGAATGTATTATTATGCTTTCTGCCTCCCCGATGGTAAAATGCCAGAAACTCGAGTGAGATTTTACTTAAAGTGACAGCATCCCTGATTTGGTCCCAGAAAGATGATTACTAAATGTCATGTCTATCCATTCGCATGTGGATCAGATGTTTGACATGCTCATGTCTATGAGTTTTACAGCAGGATGCGACATGTTTTTGGTCATCTCGAGATGATTTTAATTCTTGGTGGTGGAAATGTGAGTCATCAAGTAGTTAACAAGAAGTGCTAATAACAATAAGAACATAAGTGCCATACTGGGACAGACTAACGATCCATTGAACCCACCATCCTGCCTCTGACAGTGGCCACACTTGTTTGTTTGGGGGAGGTACCCAACAGGTCATAATAGAGTGATCCATCCTCTGTTGTTCACTCCCAGCTCCCAACAGTAAGAGGTTAGATCCCCCAATCTACTTGGCTAGTAGTCATGAATGGATTTATCCTCCAAGAACTTATCCAAACTTTTCTAAACTCTTCTATGCCACTGGCCTTGACCACATCCTCTGGCAGCAAATTCCACAAGTGAATTGTGTGGGGGGGAAAAACCTTCCTTTTATTTGTTTTAATTCTGCTGCCAATTAGATTGATGGCGTGTCCCCTAGTTTTAGTACTATTTGAGAGAATAAACAACTCCCTGTTTACTGGTTCCACATCAGTCATAATTTTAGAAACTTCTCTCATATCCCTTCTTGGTTGTCTCTTCTCCAATTTGAAGACCTTTAACCTATCAAGTCTTTGCTCATACAAGGGCCACTCCATATTCCTGATCATCTTTGCTTCCCTTCTCTGCAACTTTTCTAGTTCTGCTATATCCTTTTTGCGATGGATTGACCAGAACTGCATGCAATATTTAATGTGCTGTTGCAACATAGATTTATATAGAGGCATTATGAAATTTTCTGTTTTATTCTCTACTCATTTCCAAACATGAGATCCATTCTCTCTATCCTCCCATCATAGAGATTTGAGGTCAAAGTAGGTAATAATGGGGCCTTAGTAGCAGTGTGCAATTTGTATTGTTTTAGTCAGTTACGAAAATGAATGGAGCCCCGTTCATTTTTGTAACTAAGGTAACGAAAAGGAATGAATAAGCAAACAACATTTGCTTCAGTTAATTCATGTTTGTTTTTATTTTTTCTTTGATTTATTTATTTATTATTATTATTATTATTATTATTATTATTAATAATAATAATAAACTTGTTCTACGTGCAAATGGCCACCGTGGCTGTTCTGCGCATGCACGGCCCTTTTCCAAAATGGCACAGGCATTATTATTTTTAATAAAATAAAACAGAAAAAAAGAAAATGGTAGTTGTTTATTAACACACACACACACACACACCCCAAAAATAATAATAATGAAGGTTTTTTTTGTAAATGAAAATGAAAATGAAAACAAATGATGTGCCTTCTGCACTAGGGCTGAAATTAGAATCGTGTGCATTGTCGCAAGAACACATGAGATTCTCACACACACCCCAGCGAGATCTCACAGGGATTCTTGCACACAAACACACCCCCGGTGAGATCTCACAGGATCTCATCAAGATTTTTGAGACTCTTGTGAGATTTTCAAAAATCTCAGATGCACTCTGTGCATGCGCAGCCTAGTCGCTGCAGCCATTGGGCGCATGCGCAGTCCACCGGAAGCCATTTTGCACATGCACAGAATGTTTTTGGGCAGTTCTTGAGGATTTTGCGAGATTCTTGAAATCCTAAAAATGCATTGTGCATGCGCAAAATGGCTACCGGGGGTGCACATGCACGGAATGGCAACAGCGGCCATTTTGCACATGTACAGAGCTGGTTTTCAGCCACATGAGGTTCGTGTGAGAATGGGTCAAGAATCAGCCGATTCTCAACCCATTCTTGTTCTCACAAATCTCAGTGAGAACCGGGATTTGTGAGAATAGTGAGGGCAAGTTTCAGCCCTATTCTACCCAACCCTAGACCTTACTGAAGCAGATTAGAAGCATGTTATGTTTCTAAGCAGGCTATGAGATTATTGTGTTGCCTACCTCTTCCATCGGATTTTCCCAAGCTCGTCACTTCCATAGATTTCTCACTCATACTTTTCTTTCTACTCTTACCCTTCAGGATACCACCCCTTCCCTTAGGAGTAAACTAAGCAAATGCACCTGCAACATCTTAAAATTCTGGGAGTATCCTTGTCTATCTCGGCGTTCCCCTTCTCCTTCTTGCCCCTCCCTTGCCCATCCTAATGGATAGGTCCTCATAACTGCTCAGTGTCAGAATCACACATTGCTAGCACTATATAAATAATTATAGTCATTACGTTTGGCTGAACATCCAAAACAGAGTCACACTGGAAAGAAAGCTCTCTGGCCATTTTGTGCATTTCCGGAAAATTTCTTTTAAACAATAGCAGAATCTGCTTGAACCTGGAAAAAAAAATCATTGCCCCTTCTCCTAATGCCAGACTCAATCCTCTGCTGAACAACAGCAGAAGCCCCAGAGTCTGGCAAGTCACCCTCAAAAGAATAGAAATCTTCTCCTGGAGCCTGGATATATTGTCATTGTTTTTATTTACACAAATACATGGAACAGCTGGGGGCCACAAACAGCAATACAATCCATCCCTTTCATCAGGAATCTCAGCCCAGTTCCGGTGCCCTGTCCTGAGGGATCAGCTTTGCCTTCAGCATTGACTCTATAATCTGAGACCCAGAGAGCAAACTCTCCTACTAGGTCTGAAATGAAAAACTGTAGCGAATGCTGTTTCCGTCGGAAACAGGTCATTCGCCTTCATTCACACAATGAGAAAACTTAATGGCTTTCCCACTGTTTTCACCATGTCCTGTTATTTTTTTGCTAGTTGAACAGAGCTGTTAGGGGACTGATCCCAACCCCTGTGTGTACCCCCGGGGGCTGTGGAGTTACAAAAGTACTGAGGAAAAGCTGGGAATTGCTGTAAAAGCGCTGTAAAAGTCCCCAAAAGTGATGGAAAATGACAAAAAATGCTGGAAAGTGATAACAAAAAAGTCTGAAAGTGATTAAATTCAATGGAAATTACCCCAAAATGGTGGATATCAACAATGACAGAAGCACAGAATCACCAGAGACTGATGAAGTACCAACTAACACTTGCAAGCGCTCCGGAAAGGTCAGTGGGTGTTTTTACACACACATTCCTCCTGCATGTTTGGTATTACGTCCTGAACTTTCTGTGTGTCTAAATCACTCACCCAGATCTTAAACATCTGGCTCTTTCAACTTCTGCATATAACTTCTCCCAGAACTTTTGTGTGTAAAATGTTCTCCTGATAATCTGCTTTGCTCCAGGCAGCTGTGGTCACTTGGTTTCCATGGCAGCCCCTCACGTCTACAGCTGCGGCTACTTTAGGCTGCCTCAGGGCAGTGTGTGTGTTAGGGATGGGCAAACAGTTCGCGGTTCGAGTTCGGCCGTTCGGTTCAGTTCCGTTTGGTTTGTGCGTTCAGTTTGGGCATTAGGGTCGTTCGCCGAGTTCAGGTTCAGCCATTCGGTTCGGTCAAGTTCGGTTCGGCCGTTTGGAAAAAGTATCACGAGAGCCCATGATCACGCCGGAAACTGGAAATTCAAGTGCGTGTGGGTGAGAGCGTGTGTGTGTGTGTGTGTGTGGCTGTTCGGTTCATGTGCTCTGTGTTTGGTTTGTCTGGCTGTGTTTGTTTGGTGTGTTGTTGGTGAGTGTTGGTGTGGTCGGTTGACTGTGTTTGTGTGGCTGGTGTTGGTGGTTGGTTGCTTGTTTAAAAATAAATAAATGAAGAAGGCTGCAGTGATGATTCCCTGGCTGGAGGCCAACTTTGTGCTCTAGGAGGAGGAGGAGGAGGTCACTGCCCCTAGACCTCCAGTGGTGGTGCCTGGCTCCTTGGATGAGGAACAAGCGGCGGGCTTAGGAGGCGCTGCCAGGTTTGTAAACTTTTTAAAAAATTTGAGGACAAGAAAGGCTCTATCTGTTAGAGCAAGCTCACTGGCGTGCGTTGGGTGCATGGGTGGTGGGCATCAGTCAGGCACAAAGAGTGGGCATCAGCGGGTGGCAGCGGATGTCTGCCACAGAGAGAGAGGGTACTGTAGTGTGGGGGGCTCTGGCACGAGAAGCACCCCCACCCAAACATGTGCCAGGCTAGCAAGGGTCTCCACTCTCCAGCCATCCCATTCCCTACGCACCCCTAAATAAGGGCAGGGTCTTTCCAGCCAGGGTCACATCAATCGTTGCCATCCCTAGCACCCCAAGGAGGGCAGGGTTTGCACATGCGAGCCAGGGTCTCTCCATTGCCATCCCAAGCACCCCAAGAAGGGCAGGATTTGCACGTGCCAGCCAGGGCCTTTCCAGTTGCAATCCCTAGCACCCCAAGGAGGAAGGACTAGAGGCATCATCATAAATGCATGATATTACTTTGGTGTTCTTAATGTGTTCTCATTTCAGAGAGGAATCGGATGCCGGCCCAAGCACTGGTGCCAGGACAAGGAGGAACTTTAGGCGGAGGTCGCCAGTGACACCCTCAGACATTCGGCGGACAAGGTCGGATGTCTGGAGGTTTTATTACAAGGGTGACGGAATCGCCACATGCAAGGTATGGCACGGGGACTGGAACAACAGGGAATGAATTACCCTATGACCTGATAGGAACAGAAGTCCCCTGAAGAGAGAGATTGGCCTCCCAGTCCACGCACTTGTGGAGACAAAATGCAGGCAGAGCTTGACAGACCATTGGTCTGACACAGTATGGCACTTCTTATGTTCCTATCTTTTTATGTTCTTTTTAGATCTGCCCGAAACAATTCTGGCTTCAGAGGGAGGGGACCACATGGGGGCTCATTGCCCACATCAAGAAAATGCAAGCAGGAGAGTGATGCGGCAGATAGAGGACTCTGGTGTGGCCATGGAGCCTCAGCACCAGAAGAAGGGGGGCAAGGCAACCCCAAAAAGATGGCATGTAAGCCCTTCCCCCCCATCCAGCCCTGATGTGGAGACCCCCGGTCCCCAGGAGTCTGCTGAGGTCAAGGCCTTTCGGGCCGAGTTGGAGAGGCCCACCCAGGACTTCGTGGCCGGCCTGCAGATGACAGCAGCCACCATAGAGAACCACCTGGTGGAGCAGTTCCAGGTAGTCCAGGTGGAGAAGAAGAAGATGGAGGCGTATGGCCAGTATGTCTCCACCGAGATGGAACGCCTGGAACTATACCACCAGGCGCTCTCCAGGTGGCATCAGGCCATGGAAGGGGCCGTGGAGTTTTCCGTTGCCCACAGCTATGACCTACAAGAGTCCCGGGTGTCCGCCCCTTAGTCCTGTGTTGTGCCTCAATGGCTGTTGCCTTTCCCCCAAGTCCTGAGGGACAGGCCCAGAGACTCATAGTTTAATTTATAAGTTTCCTTTCAGTGTTTGCTTTTGGTTTCAGAATGTTGTTGTTGTTTTGTTTTTGTTGTTATTTAAATAGTTTTAATAAAAGTTGTTATATTTGTTGTTACGAGCTTCGTTTGACCTGTCCAATTTTTTATCCCTACGTGCTGAAGTTCTGGCTGGCAGGTGGCAGAATCTCATACAGCTTGTCGATCCCTACCAGCAGCACCTGCCACCCCATGTGGCATGGAGGGACTGTTCGAAGCGGATGTTTACTGTCAGAGTTTGGTTCTGGCATTGGAGGGCATATCCAGGCCAGACACCTGTTAATGTTGTTTGATCATTTGGGATACAAAATACTGGACCCATGATTGTTTAGAGGCAATCCCACCAACATCCTTGTCACATTTATTAAAGAGAGCGGCCATTTTAATCCAATTTATGTCTCCGTGTCTCATTCCTGAGGGGTGGGTGCGTCGGCAATGCATCCGGAACTTACTTGTGGACTTGTAAACCCAGAAGAGTGAAAGACCAGCACTTTAAGGTGGGTGTAAAAATGTCCAGTGTTTCCTTATGGAACAGGTTGGGACCACTTGCTCTTGTCTCCACTGTATCTCCTACTGCTTGCACAGCTCCCTCTTTCTAGCCCTTGTGCAAGCCAGATTAAAAACACAGTCTGTTTTTTCTCCAAAGTAAGCAAATGCTCTTCTGCCAAGCAAAAGCATGCAGGATACTGTTTATCAGCAGCAACTGGCAATATAGAGCTTAAAGGACATGGAACGAAGCTAGCATTGCATTGCAGATTGACACTTGGGGTTACTCCCCATCCCATATTAAAAGGCAATAAGCAATGGTGTCAGTTTTATTGACAGAGGCCCTTTTTACATAGGTAGCGGTGGGTGGAGGGATGGGTGTGCTGGCGCGGTGGGGGGAGGTGGGTGTGCAGCCGTTCCCATGGGCGCACAATCACCTCAACCCCCAGAGTGTCTTCCGGTTTGTCGGATGGCTCCATGGGTGGCGATGCGCAGAGGTGGGAGTGCGTTGGGGGCATGCGCACACACACACACACTGCCCGTGCTATCCACACAAACACCCATCCATCCACCCACCCACCGCCACGGTGTTTACCTGGATGCCTCCCACCCCGGCATCGCACACCCACCTGCACACTCAGAGGGAGGGGGCATTCATGTAAAAATGGCCAGAGTCACAGGGACAGTGAATTTATTTATTTATTTGTTTGTTTGTTAGTCTGTGTGTTTGTTTCCATGCAGCACATGTGCCCATGATGGAGGTGCACATGGTTTCCACGAGTGCGGGATCCATGGGGCATGAGCCTCAATGCTGTCTATAAAGGTCTGGTCTTGTGATATTTGTCCCTTTTTAAGGTGCTTGATTCTGATCCACCGAATGGAATTTTACCGTTGGCCTCGGTGAGGGCAGGACTGTAGCCTTGCAGTGTGGTGCTGAACTCATGCTGATGGCAGCACTCCCATTGACCTCAATAGGATGTACATTGGTTTTTTATTTATATAAACAGCTAGCATCGAGTTTGTGTCCCAAAGCAAAGGCCATGCACTGTCCTCCTACACCATCCTTGCTACCTTGAGCAGCTTCGATCCTATTTTCCAAGTCTTAACCACTGGCAAGTTGATACAGTTAGCATTCTTATATCTGTCTCTTGTGGATTTTATTTTCAATATCCAATTTCCATTAGGCAAATCAGAACTCAGTTTAACTCAAAGAGAATCTGCATACAACAACAAAGATAACCATGAAAGCATCCCCTTTAATAGGAATGATTTTTTAAAAAAATAATAATACGTGGAAGATTAAAGCCTCTATAAATGAAAGTAGATTATATAACTGGAAACAAGCTTTCTACATAGGTGGCATATGTCAACATAGATTACAACAGTCTCGTTAGGTGAGCCTTTGATATAGGCTGTTAACCGAGGTATACTCAGTCAAGAGAGACGTTCTCATCCTAGTTTTGTTTTCCAGCTACAATACATCTGAACAGAGCGGAATCATAAAGTACCCATGATTTTACATCTTTAAAAGGACACAACAAAGCTCGTGAGACTCTCGCTCATCATGGGGGGGTGAGGGGGGGGAAATAAAATAAAACCAGGAAAACCAGGAAAGATTCATTGTAACGGAACACAGGTCTAGCTATTTCATATTTAATAGTATTTAATATTTCATTTCCTTGCAGGGACTCACCTTTTTTTTCCCCCCAGCAGGATGCAAGATTTAAGGCACTATATAGTACATTAATATTTTATGTCCAAAGACAGCAGAGTTGTAATGGATGGAAGTGGTGCTGCATTGCACGGCACAGGGAATGTGAGCCAATGGGCTGTTGGATTCATTTTTTAAAATTTCTGACAGTCGGGGCAAGAACGAAAGAGGCCTTCACATAATGGGTGAAAACAGACATGACGCTAACTACCCTTTAACCACCCTTGGTGGTTATTTATGCATGTTGCAGGGCTGTATTGGTGCCCTATGCAGACCTGAAACATGCATAAATGGCCACCAAGGGTGGTTAAAGGTTGGTTAGCGTCATGTCTGTTTTCACCCAATGTCTCAGCATTGGGTACCAGCATTAGGGGGGGGGAAGATGTATGCTGCTTTAATGTTTTCCCAGGTTAGAGGCGCCATACCAGATCAAAACAATGGGCCATCGAGCCCAGTAGCTCATCTCCAAAAGCAGCCACCCTCATTCTTATCCAACAAATACCCAACAGACCATAATGGAGAGATCCATTCTCTGCTGTTCACTCTGAAGTTCCCTTCAATCAAAGGTTGCGTTCTCCAGCCTATTTAACTAATAACCATTTATTTATTTATATTTATATTTATTCATCATTTCCTTTCATTTACTATCCCACTCCTCTGGTGACCTGGAGCGGCTTTTAAGGTATAAACCAATAAAAGAATGAAATACATATATAATATAAACCACTGCCGCTTAATAAAATAAAAATACAAATAACGCCCCCCACCCGAAAGCCTAGCGGAAGAGCCGAGTCTTACAATTACATCGAAAGGCCAGGAGATCCGGGCAAGCCTCCACTGGGAGGGCATTCCACAGCAGTGGGGCGGCTGCTGAAAATGCCCTTCTGTCCATCCGGACCCGCCGATTACGTGGGACCTCCAGCAGGGCATCTCCCGATGACAGTAGGGGCCGCCCCAGGACCCAGAGTGTGAGGTGATCTCTTAGATAAGTGCGATCCAGGCCATTTAGGTCTTTAAAGGTCAAAACCATCACTTTGAATTGAGCCCGGAAAACAATCGGCAGCCAGTGCAGTGCCCAGAGCACTGGTGTTATATGCTGCCTGCGGCCTGCCCCTGTGAGGAGACGGGCCACTGCATTCTGCACCAGCTGCAGTTTCCAAACCATCACCAACAGCAGCCCCACATAGAGCACATTACAGTAGTCCGGCCTCGAGGTAACAAGCACATGGATGACGGTGCCAAGATCGGAGTCCAAGACATAAATAAATAAAATAAATATGGGCGGAACCATTTCACCAGATGTCATTGACGAAAGGCGCCCCTGACCATAGACAACACCTGGAGTTCCAGGTGAAGAACCTGCGGAGCCCCCCAGGCTCAGCACAGATGGAACCGATAGAGGGAAGACACCCCCAATAATGGGGGCAACCCCCTCCCTCAGATCACCGGCCCCACCAACCGGGACAGCAAAGAGATACCAGGACCTGGGTCTGATGGAAAAGACAAATACAGCTGGGTATCATCCGCATACTGATGACAGCTTTACTGATGACAATCCATGCTTTCATCACCTCAAGACTGGACTATTGTAACGTGCTTTACATGGGGATACGCATGATAACGGTCCGGAGGCTGCAGCTGGTGCAGAATGCGGCAGCCCGTCTCTTTACCGGGACGGGTCGCCGAGAGCACATTACACCAGTGCTCCATTCTCTGCACTGGCTTCCCATAGTCTTCCAGACCTGCTTCAAGGTGTTGGTGCTAGGCTATAAAGCCCTACATGGTCTCAGGTCACCGTACCTACCTGCAGGACCGCCTCATTTCCCATGCACTGCATCAGCCCCTGCGGTCTTCTGGGGGCACCATTCTTGAGGTCGGGAGGGCGGCTATGGAGACGGTTTTCTCAATGGACGCATCGAGGCTGTGAAACTCCCTTCTAGCAAAGACCCGGGTGGTCCCGGAGCTCTCTTCCTTTTGACGGATGTGTAAGACTTGGCCGTTCTGCCAGGCTTTTGGTGAGGGAGATGGGTAGAGGTTGGGGGACGGGGTTAGGATAGGGAGGTTTCTGCTTTTGCTTTTGTTGTTTTACATCCCCCATATGGACTGTTTTATGTTTGTTTTATTGACTTGTTTATTTATTGTTGTATTTTATATTTATACCTAATTCATTTTATTATTGTTAGCCGCCCCAAGCTGCTTTGGTGGGAGGGTTGGGACATAAGTTATGTAAATAAATAAATAATGAAATATAAAATTATTTATTTATTTTTATCCTGCCCTATCCCCACAGGCTCAGGGAAGGTAACATCACCATTAAACACATACACGTACACAAAATACAAAAGATAAAAACCCAAACAGAAGAAAATACCCATTAAACCCACCCATGATCCTAACCCTACCTGTTAAAATGTCTGGTCAAGTAAATAGGTCTTACTCTGCCTCCAGAAAGTTCTCAGATTAGGGCTTAAGCAAACCTCATGGGGAAGGGAATTCCAAAGCTGTGGAGCAGCCACTGGAAATGCCTCTGTGCCTGCCTGGGTTAAAGACAGCTGGGCCAATGATGGACTTTGCAGGAGAGTGTGTTCTCAGATGCTCTTAGAGGCCGTGGAGGGACATAAGGTGGGGAGAGGTGCCACACGGTCCTTGCGGGGGCAGAACAGAAGCAGGAAATTTCACAACAGTGATGAAGATCTATTCAGATATTTGCTTGTAGGAGCGAATATGCAGATTATATTTTCTGGTGGCAAATTGGTGGCAAATATTCTGGTGGCAACTACTAGCAGCTCGTGTGGCTCCTGAACCAGTCCAGAATATCTCTCTCTCTCTCTCTCTCTCTCATTTTATATTGGTTCTTTCTTTGTTCACAGTTTCATAAATAAAATATGTGTTATTTAAGCTGGCGGTAAATGTGTGCGGAAATCATGAATACTCAGGAGCAACCCCAGGCAGGAAAGATGAGGAGCAAAGATGCCCATTTCCATCCAACAAGGCTGCTGAGGGGAGTATTGGCCAGGTGCCCAGGAGCACTGTGTGTCCGAAGTGTTTAATTTACGAGTGCTACCNTATGTTGCAGACGGAATGGTCTACTTCACCCTCTCCCCTGGCTGAAGCATGTATTCTGCAAGAAAACTGTTTACACTAACGCAGCCTGAGTACATGATGGAGTCCCTCCCACCATTGACGGCTGTGTTTAGCTGAGGCGCAGCACCGCTGATAGCTCCAGCCATCAGAGCAGCTAGGCTCAATTTTCACCTCCTCAGCTTTAGCGAAAGTTCCAAGGATTACAATCAAACTGTGTAGTGACATTGGAAGGCAGGCCGAGGTAGGGTGTATAAACTTCTCAGGTCATATGCGACCATATCTCGACTGGGTGCCGGACTTGGGGCAAATGGCCCATTATTTAATGTACCCTATTTCATTGAAAGCCAAGCGTTTATTGTTCCGGGCCCGCGTCAACTCCTTCCCCTCTAGCGTCTTAGAGGGCCGGTTTCGGGGTAGACCCTTCCTTGAAAGGCTATGCCCCTTTGACTATGTGACAGTTGAGACTGTGGAGCATATTGTCCTTTTTTGCGATTTGTACGATGGCCCTAGAGACCGGCTGATTGCCCCCCACACCCATAGATTTCCCGGTAGATCAGCGGGCACTCTCTTGGGACTACTTATAAACAGCCTGGATCCACAAGTTATCCGTGATGTTGCTGTTTTCTTACTTCAGGCGGTGCACATCAGGATTAACTTCTTGGAATTTAAATCTATAAATAACAACATTCTTTAGAGGATGGGGCAAGTTTAATGAGAGCTAATAATTGGGAGTCGGCCCTAGTGGTTCCCAGATTAGTATCGTAGCTCTTTAAGGTTATGTATAGGTATTTGTTCTGTATTTAAGACGATATTATTATAATTTTTTATGTATGTTTGTTTTGGTGTAAGTGTCTATTTGTTTGTATGTTTGTTCTTTAAAAAGCAATGGTCTATGGCCCTGTTTCATAATAAACTGAACTGAACTGTGTAGTGCTTCTAAATTAATCTCTACATTTTAGAGCTTTCTCCTCCCCTATTATAATACCCTTTCCACAGCAGTGACGTGCTGAGATGTCGGGACCCTCAAGACTCGGTTTAATAACGAGAGTTGTGCTAAAACTGCGGTCCCTCGTGCTATGCTAGTACCAGCTGGCAGCCCCACAATTCAATTCTACCAGCCTGTTGGGCTGTGTGGCAGCATTCCCTCACCCACCGAACAGAGCTTCTGGGAACAACATCAGAGAACCAGACAGTCTTTTTGAAGCTTGCAGTGGAAGTGATTCATGATTAGGTACATACATCCTTCTTCTCTTTAGAAGCATAAAACTTATTCAGAGAGGAAGTATGATCTAGGGATGGGCGAACGCGGTTCAAAAGTTCGGAGTTCAGACAGACCGAACTCGGTTTGTTCAGTTGACCGAACTGAACTTCCGAATCGAACTCGAATTTCAAACCGAACCGAATTTCTGAACTCCGTTCTGTTCGCCCATCCCTAGTGGCAACACACACCAAAAACCCTGGTTTTGAATGGCCGAACTTGGTTCGGAAGTTTGGAATTCGACCGAACTCGGTCTGTTCGGTCGACCGAACTGAACTCGAATTTCAAACCGAACTGAACCGAACCAAATTTCCGAACTCCGTTCTGTTCGCCCATCCCTAGTGTGATCCTATACACAGGGCCTAGTGGGGTATGCAGAAAACTGGTTTTTTGCTCTGGCACAGACTTTTGGTTCCGCCATGGGTGAGTCATTTAATCTCTCTGTCTCATCTTCTGTCTCCCACCTGCTTCAAAGAGGTGTTATGGGGAATCAGAGAGGAGGTCCGATAAATGAGCATATTCCATTACCTTCCCTAATGTCAGCAAGGGTGCCCTCTTGTCCAGCAAGACAAGACTGAAGTGATGACGGTTGGACAACCTTGTAACTTGGAAGGGATTAGGATCCCTGTTATTGAGGGGGTCCACCCCCTCTAGTTTCTCAGGTTCACTGCCTTGGGGTGCTTTGGACCCTCCGCTGTGCCTGGATTGTCACGTTGCGGTGGTGTCCAGGAGTGCTTTTCTTTCTAACTCAGATGTGGCCACTATCATTCATGCTTTCATCACCTGGAGGCTAGACTACTGCGATGCTCTCTACATGGACCTGCCCTTTGTGACTGTTCAGAAGCTGCAGCTGGCGCAGAATGCAGCGACCTGGATCCTTTCGGGGTTGGGTCTCCGTGAGCATGTTACACCTGTTCTTTATAGTCTTCACTGGCTTCCTGTAGCTTTCTGGGCACAATTCAAAGTGTGGGCTTTCTTTGACCTTTAAAGTCCTAAATGTCTGGAGACCCATATATCTGAAAGACAGCCTCTCCTTCCATGCTCTACTGTGACTCCTGCGGTCATCCAGGAGTGACCTCTTGTAGAAACCACCAGCTAATCTTGTCTATACAACAAGGGCCTGCAGAGGGGCGTTCTTGGTTGCTGCCCCAGGAGACTGTATTTGCATGCGCAGCTCCAGCAAACCAATAAGAGAGAGACTCATTGGCCACAGGGCTCCCTGGCTTTGATGGGGTTTTGAGGATTTTAGCCAATGGCATCAATGTTCTTCGGTTCAAACCTTAATAGCACAACCCTCCAATAGAATAATGCATGCTAGCAGTTAGCACAGATGCAAGTCCTATTCAAATGAATGTGTCCAATTGTCTCCAAAGCTGGCCCTATATTAATATTGGATCCAGGGAAGTTGGGATTCTGTGTGCCCCTGAGTATTAATTTTTTATTTTAACTTGTAATTCATTGTTGATGTTCAGTTAAACGAAACCCCATTGTCGGTAATGGACTCTTCACAAGACAAGACTCTCTGCTTTTGCAGCTTTATGTTCCCATAATCCATGCCAGTGTTTCTCATGCTCATGTCCCTTCAAATTTATTCATGGACTCCACGTATTGGACAGCCCTGTGCCCCCAGCACCACCCCCCGCCCCACCCCCCATCTTAACACATCAGGGTAACACAATTTGTATTAAAATCTATTTAAAAGAAAAGAAAAAGAAAAAAATCATTGCACGCGAGCAAAATGGCCACTGGAACATTCTGCACATGCTCACCCTTTTCCAAAATGGCAGCAGCACCATCGCCGCCATTTGGGGAAAGGGCAGCCGGTCTGAACATGCGCAGTGGCCATTTTGCGCATGCAGAAACCAGCTACACTTTTCCAAAATGGCGGTGACGCTGCTGCCGCCATTTTAGAAAAGGGTGTGTATGCACAGAACGGCTGGGTGGCCATTTTGCGCGGGTGTAATGATGATTTTTTTTAAAAAAAAATTTTTATATATACAAAAACAAAAATGAATGAAAGCAAATGAATGTTTTCTTATTCATTTGTTTTTGGGGTCTTTAGTTACTAAAACAAATGGGACTTCATTCGTTTTAGTAACTTAAAAAACAAAAATGAATTGCACAACCCTAGTCTATTGGCCCTGGCCTTCCCCCTATATCTTGTAAATAGCTGGGATTTACCTTCCACCAGTTAATAGTTTGACTACATCAGCCACCCAGTTGCCTGATTCTGAATCCGTCCTTGCTTTCACTTTGCTTTGTCAGTGTCCGAATGCGGGACGCCACGGCTGTTTGTTTTGAAAGTCGGCATAATTAAAAGGGGAAGATGCAGAAAGCATCTGTTTTAAGCTGACATCAAAAGCTATCTCCTCCAGCATGTCTGCTAATGACACCGAACTTAAAAACATTCTTAGGGGTAAACACAGAGAACATAAAGGAAGCAGGGAGCTCTCTGCACGGTGCTTTGAGCATATAAAGTGCCATATGAATACAAACCTGGAGCAGATCCTAATGCTCTTACACACTCTTTTCATGTGGGTAACATGACAACACCCATGTAGAGCTGAAATGGGTAGCTCATTTGCTACCCACAGGTAATACACTTAGTTTCTAGTAGCTTATCGAGTACCTTATTAGTATCCAAATACTGAGTGAGGCATTTGATTATCCGACAATAACAGGTATTACTGTTACCAAGGCTACCCATCTACTATTTTGTAGGGCTGAAACTCAATCTCGATTTTCTCTCGATTCTCGGTGAGAATCATGGCTCTCGAGTCATTATTGGTGAAAATCAACAATCAAGAACACACACACACACCTGGTTCCCAACACTTTCTCAGTCGAGGATTTTTCTCAATTTACCATTAACTGTGATTTACTATGTACAATACACCAATTTGCCATGTACCGCTTACCAAGTACCGTGTTTATCCTGGTAATGCGCATGTGCAAAATGGCTGCCCTTTTCCCAAATGGTGACGAGACTGCCACGGCCATCTGGGAAGAGGGCGTACACAGAACATTATGTAGACTTCTCCCTTCGGGGTTGTTGACTCACCTGCAGGACCTAACTGGAGTGGGAGGGATTGCTCTTGAGTGGTTCCACTCTTTCTTGGCCAGGAGGTCTCTCAGCAAGTGGTGTTGTGTAATTGCTCATCATCTTCTTGGGAACTCCCTTGTGGGGTCCGCAGGGTTCCATTCTGTCCCCACTCTTATATGCAGCTGTGAGGCGAGGTCATTCGGAGGTTTTGGGTGCAGGGTCATCAGTACGCTGATGACACCCAGCTCTACCTCTCCTTTTCATCTGACCCAGGTCCGGCAGTCTCAGTGCTTACCTGTTGCGTGGCTGCGGTGGGGGACTAGATGACGGTGAGCCGACTGAAGCTGAATCCTGACAAGAATGAGGTGATGATGGCTGGCCAGTCTCGTTCCCTGGAGGGGATTGGGGCTCCTCTTATTAATGGGGTCTGGCCCTTCTGGTTGATCGGGTTTGAAGTCTCCGAGTGCTTCTGGATCCTTTGCTGTGCCTGGATTGCCAGGTTGTGGTGGTGGCCAGGAGCGCTTTTCACCAACTCCATACAGTAAGGAGGCTGTGGCCTTTTCTTTCGGACTCGGATTTGGGAACTGTCCTCCATGTTTTCATCACCTCGAGGCTAGACTACTGTAATGGAGCTGCCCTTGGTGATGGTTTGGAGGCTGCAAGAGGTGCAGAATATAGCGGTTCACCTCCTTAAGGGGACACATCACTGCAAGCACATAAAACTGGTATTCTATTCACTGCACTGGCTGCCGATAGTCTTCCGACCCCAATTCAAGCTGCTGGTGATGATCTTTAACGTCCTAAATGGCCTAGGGCCCATCTAACTGAGGGATTGCCTATCTCTTCGTGTCCCGTCATGGCCTCTGCGATCAGCTGGGAGCGCCTTCCTGGAGAGTTCATTTTTTTTGCCGGGTCTCCACTATGAGGAGGGCGTTCTCAGCTGTTACACCTTTGTTGTGGAACTCCCTCCCCCAGGAGGTCTGCCTGATGGCCTTCGGAGGCAATGTAAGACCGTTTTGTTCCATCGGGTTTTTGGTAGTGGGGACTGAATTGGGGGGATGCTAATTCTAAGGGGGAGGATGGGCTGGGGAATACAGAGGGGATTAGGTGGGAGGGTGGGAGTGGGTTGGGTTTTGTGGGGGGATTGTATTTTAAATGTTTTTATACTGTATTTTATCTTTTTTTTCCCCATAAGCTGCCCTGAGCCTTCAGAGAAGGGCAGGATATAAATGCAAATAAATAAATAAAATTAGACCGCACCCGTTGACATGCTATCTGAACAATATTTCACCAAGTGACATAGCTAACATCTGTCACACATGTGCTTCTTTTCTAGAAAGAACTTCCCCCCAGAAAGTCAGTTGGATGTGCAATTCTTTTTATTTATTTGTTGGTTTTATGTTTGATGCTCTCAGTGTTTGAATCAGCAAAGACAAAAGTTGAAGGAGCCTTGCATTTCAAAGGGAGATTATGCATCAAATCTGACATAAGAGTTTGGGTTGAAAGCTCTCAGCATGCCAAACTGTTTATCTTACTCAGACTAATTTCTAATTGAAGGGAAAGGTCAGGGATGCGTGAGGTCATGCCCGATATGGCAAAGGAGTCCGGGAAACCCTGTTCATCAAGGCCCCTGGAACAAAGCTATGATTGTAGCTCATAAAATCTCAATATGTAATAAAGCTATGATTTTAGCTCATAAAATTGCAATATGTAATAAATACAAACAACTCCAGGATTTCATTGTGCAGTGCCTTTATTGCTCACCATATATCCAACACAATTTTTTACGAAGAAGTTCCCACAACAGCATCCAGTAAATGCTAAGATAAAGGAGCGACCTTATTCTGTTGCCCATGGACGTTACCCAAGATGCAATCATTTTAGGCACGCATCTACTGGTGGTTAACAGACATCAGCTACATTTGGATGGACTTTCATCTGCTAGGCAGAGTCTGAAAAGGAAGGAAGAAAGGTGTGCTTAATGCAGAGTGCCTAACAACCCCAAAACAAATTATACGCGGTTTGGACCAGTAAATGTAACCAAGTTTGAGTCTCCAGCAGCTTGCCAAATGTCAGAGTAACCTTAGCCTTGTCTCACCATACTCAGGGATTCAGAGGAAAGCCCAGCAGAGCTGAAACAAGTACCCACCAAAACAAGCAAACTCTTTGAATATGAACAATTCAACCCAAAGTGTCAGGATGCAGGTTTTGAATCCTTGTCCCCAAGGTCTTTGGAGAGGTAGCTGAGCCTGAAGCATCACTGTTGTGTTTTGCCTTAGTTCCAACCACTCCCACAAGAGGCTTCCCTACCCTGCCCTGGCCATGGCCCCTCCTGTCTGTCTTTGTCCCCTGTACATGTAATTCTCTTGAGCTACTGTCGGAGACAGGATGCTGGGAAGGATAGACTGCTGGTCCGAGACACTATGGCTGTTCTTATGAGTGTGGCAGATGCACCACCAGACCTTGGATTAAGGCCTTAACTTCTCGCATCTGAAAATTATACTTCATTGTCTAAATTCTTTGATACAAGTCCATATTATGACAATTAGGCCCAAAAAGTTGGGTTAAAAAGAAGGATTGATGGAAAAGAGGGGAAAAATGTGAGTGAACCATTTGGAGTTTTTTGTTTGAAGAATTAACAGATGCTGGCAAACATTTCTTTAACGAAGTGTTACGATTCAGCACATTGAGTGAATCCCGATATTAAACCAGGGGATTTGCAGACGGATTTCAAAGAGAAATTATTATCTTCTGGGCGAGATTAATACAGGAGCTGTTGTGACATCCAGGGTGACATTATTATGACAGATCATTATGCATATATTGCCAAAAGAAAGCAAACATGGTAGCCTCCTTCTTTTGCCTTTTCCAAGTGAAACATCCCACCTGTCCTGAGGGAAGGGAAATGTGTTTGCTAAAGCACGGACTGAATCTGACACAGAAAACATGCTGAATAGTCAGAGTAATGAGGCACAGCTGTACGTTGGGCATTTCAGAAAGAATCCCCACCCCAGACACCATAGCGTTTGAGTACGGATGTGCAACAGGGGCAAATTTTGTGCTTCTAATATCTATTCTGGTTTCAGTGCCAATTTATTTGGGTGTAGGGGTGTGTTTTTGTATCTCAACATTTTGAAATTTGAAGCAAACAAACAGCGGGTGAAGCCTCTGTGTGTGTGTGTGTGTGTGTGTGTGTGTGTGTGTGTGTGCGCGCGCGCGCGCACACGCTGACACAGGTAGTGACCCTAAAATTAACAGTAAAAAACCCTGGTATCAGTGAGGTCCAGCTCACCAAGGAGGGGACTCTCAAACTTTGCCCCATTCCATCTAGTTTTGTGGGTGCAATTCAGCTTTCAGACCCCAAACCAAAAAAGCACTCAAAGATCAAAAGTAACCTAAATCCAAACCCAACCCGCTTCTGTTGATCCCTGTTGTTGGAGATAAACTCCCCTCTGACCGGCACAATGTAACATGGGTGATAATAGCTGTGATGCTGCCCCAGTTGGTCCACTATGACCCACCTGGGGCTGGGACTCACTGGGGCGTCCATTTCCAGGCTTCCAGATGTGCGCCCACTGCTACCCTGGCCCGGGTCACTGGCTGGCCCAGAAGTGGTTCCTTGTAAGATCCCAGCACACAGCCTGGACCAAGGGTCACCCAGGCAGGCCAATGAGGACCATAGTGGGCCAATGTGTTTATTTTCAGCCCCATCCATGCTGGGGATTAGGGGCCGCCATGTCTGGCTGGCTGTGTTTGACTGTCATGGCTGCCCGTCATGGCAGGGCCGGGGTTCCGGAGCGCACTGAGGGCAGGGCCACCCAGCCATGTATTTGTTCTCTTCCCCTGCTGAGGAGGGGGGCAGGGGAGGGCTTGTTGCCCAGCCCAGTTGGGTAAGCGTTTGTTCTGTGCCCTGACCCAGCTCTGAGGGTGGCAGCCGCCATCTTCCACACATGCCTGGGCAGGGGAGCAGCCCTGGCAGCCGCACATTTATTTTTACCCCATGAAGCTTGAAAGGTGTTCAGACTGCTAGACCAACAATTAAAGCCATCAAATTACAAGAGGTAATGGAAAGGCACAAAGCACACTACCACAGGCCCGCAAACTGCCGGGCATTTTTGTGTGCTTTGAATACGAAAGCTGGAAATGACTTTTTTGTGTGTTTTATCCAGACCTGAATGCACGACCCTATTTTTCAGTCAGGTGTGTTGGGCTGTAAGAAACCTTGCTTGGAGCTGTCCATGAGGAGAGGTTCTTAATATGGTGGTTCAGTTGTCCAGGGCTTTAAAATTTGGTGGCTAAAGAGAAAGCATACTGTTACATATGACCTGGAAAGCTAAATCCAATACCTTTTGCTTCCATCTTCCAACCACCGTGGGAGACATGGCAAGATGCAGCCAAATCCTTCCTCCCTCTCCAGAAGTTAATTTTCCTTTCTTTCTTTCTTTTTTTCTTTCTTTCTTGCTCCCTGCCTTAAGAATAAAACTAGAGCATCGAGCTGACTTGTCAAAACAATCAGACAAAGGGAAAAGCTTATAAATATTCATTTTTTGCTCTGGCGTATCTATCGGTGAAGTAAAGGAGCGGATGCTTGAGTGAGAGAGGGGATGCTGGCACCGTGCGATCTCGTGTCTCTCGTAAGGGAAAACAGCAATGATTAATTTAAAAGGGCATAAATATAAGGCAAATGCCTCTTTGCTTTCATGTTATCAGTCGGCTATTACATTACATCACAAGCACTACGCAGGGGACACGGAGAGTACATGGTTATTTCTGTCTTCTGAACCAGAGTGCAAGGCTCCTAGTAATTACTTTGGATCCAAGTGTAATTACCAGCTGATCTGCGAGAGCATACACAGTGGTGAAATGCTTTCATGGCAGCATTAGTGACCGATAATAACAGAGCATCATTAACACTTTTTAGCACTTCCATACATTTGCCACAAGCCATTATTTTTTTATTTTATTTTTTTATTTATTTTCTAGAAACGGCTTAGACTTATGTGATCTCCCTAGACTGATCTGAGAACTTCCCACAGATTTTTGTGTGTGTGTGTGTGCGCGCAAGCGGGCTTTCTCTAGAGGTTTTTTTGTCCTCCATGATAGTCACATCATGAAAGGTAAATCTCTACCATGACGATAATGCAGTTGCCTTTAGAGTCTTTTCAGCAGTATGTGTTCATTCCCTGTGATATTTCCAGCTTCTGCTTTTTACACACTGTCTTTGAAGCATTTCAAACCATCGACATGTGGGTTTTCAATAATAATGGCACCTTTGTACTGGGTAGATACTCCTAGAATCCTCATCTGTTTGTTTAGCTTTACAACCTCCCTCCTTTCACAGTGGCAGCACCGTACTAAAAATTAGGATATTTCTCTTGAGCTCACACCTCACCCGTTCCCCCTTGGGAGCTGATTTCTTGTCTTGCTTTCTTTTTTGTATTCCTTTCTCAAGGCTGCAAACATCCTTGTAAACAACCCATTTATTCTGATGGTCTTGAAAGCTTTTTAATATATACACACCTTCAAGAAGGCCAAAGGACAGTCTTAGAAAGAAAGAAAGGAAAAGACAAAACCATGTGTTTGTCTGAAGATCTTCTGAATAACTTTGTTACCATTGTTTCCAAGTGCCGCGATATTCCAAAGGCAAGACAATTAAAAGACAGAGATGGCCCTTCAGAAATCATGCAGTTTGTTTAGAGAGCAGGGGGGAAAAAAATTATTCTAAATCTTTCACGTACCTTTGACTGGGCCACCTCCTGATCACGCATTTTTTTAACTGCGATGGAAATAGAGCAAATCATCAGGCAATTTGATTTATTCTGTCATGTCAGATATCTAGGGTTGCCACCTCTTTCAGAAAATGACCTTGGCACTTCCATTTTACTTATTTATTTATTTATTTATTTATTTGTTATATTTATTGGCCTACAGCATCCCGGGGCGGCTTACAGCACTAAAAAGGACAACAATCATAAATTATTAATTTTAAACATTTTTTTAAAAACATCTTCCCCCCCACCTACCCCTCCCTCACACCCTCCCCTCTGAAGGCCTGGGTGAACAGCCAGGTCTTGCAGGCTCGGTGGAAGGCCAGCAGACCCGGGGCCAGGTGAGCTTCCTTCGGGAGGGAATTCCAGAGTCGCAGCCCGGCCCCTGAGAACACCCGTTCCATTGTGGCCCTCCCGCCTAACACGGGGGACCTCCGGGAAGGCGCCCCCGATAGACCGCAGGCATCACTCTGAGACGTGGAGGGTGAGGCGGTCCCCGAGGTATGAGGGGCCGAGACCGTGGAGAGTTTTATAGATCAAAACTAACACCTTGAATCTGGCCCGGCACGCTATAAGAATGTCAGGATCAATTCTATGATGGGGTGCCTTATGCATAATGAGGCATGAGAAAGAGCTCCCGCTTGTTTGCATCCATGCCACAAGAAATCTCTTTCTCTTACCACTCTCAGACCAGTGGAACTCATTTGCTGTGGGATGTTGTGAAGGCCAACATTCCAACAGAACTGAATTCAAAAATGGACTAGTCACATTTGTGCATGAAAGGATCATCAGAAATAATTAGTCAATATGGGCCAGGGATATCACCTCATATTCCAGGTGTCCCTGTACCTTTCGGATCTGTTGGAAGCTGGGGGTGACTGACATCAGATGGATCACTCCTCAATTGGCCTGCAGCTTCTCATAGGCTTTCCTTTGAAACATTTTGGACTTGTTACTGTAGCACTGAAAGAGAAATTTCTCCTGATTCCAATTTTGATTGGAACTGGGTGTTTTGTCCAGTTTATAGAAATCAGAACGATCTATATGATTGGATCTTCTCTGATTGGACCCCAGTCGAAATATCAAACAACTGTTCTGTTCGCACCAAAAAAAAATCTATAAATACGGAACAGTTGTTTTGATCCAGCCCTAGTTACTGTTGGAGACAGGATACTGGGCTAGATGCATCATTGGTCTGGCTCAATGAAACAGTTATTAAAAGTAGAAGTAGCAATAGTCATAATGGTTTTATATAGCACCAGCAATGTGACTAGCACTAAATGGTAATTGGAGACAGGTCCTGATGGAAAAAGGAAGGGATACGACCTAGGGTGTTAACAGATGTCCTCCTGGATACCTGCCCCACCCGGGGGAGGGAGAGGGCTTCCCCTAGACAGGCAAGCTCTGGCTGCAGGAACAAATGTCCCCATGGCTCCTGTGGCCAGGGGGCGGGGAGTGATATGCAGCCACCTGGCCATGCCACCCCGCTCCCGCCGTCACCCTGCCCCCCCCATGCCCTCCACCATGACAGCACCCCCACGCCAGGAGGAAACGGGGCCAGGAACAGAAGTTCCTCCCTGGTTCTGCCTGCCTTGGCCCAGTTGGGCGGCTGCTGCCGCTCACTTTGATCTGGGCCCACAGTCTGGGCCCAGTCGCCACCGCGGGCGGGGTTTGGTCCGGGCCCACATCCAGTAGGCCCAGAACAAACATGACAGCGTGACGCTGGCCCAGTTGAGCCAAAGCGAACCTAACTGGGCCAGCATCATGTCTGTTAGCACCCAGAGAGGGGAACACAGAGAGAGACAGGGATACATTCACAAAGTTGAGGAGTTGCAGGTGCCCATGCTTAGTTTGGGGTGTTTTTAGAGAAGTGCTTCCCCACCCATCATGCACATTGCAGGGCTGACTAGGGTGGCCAATGTGGCCCTGCAACATGCATGATGGGTGGGTAAAATGGGTAAGGGGGTGCTTGTCTAAAAACACCCTTGGTTACAAAGGAGAGGACCCTGGATGATAGGACAGTAGAGGGCTCATCTGTGGGCGTACGGAGCTTAGAGAAGGCCTGAAGAAAGAGGTAGGTTTTGAGGGGGAATATGAATGGAAAGATTGGAGCAAATGTGTTCAGGGAGGGAGTTCCAAGCATAGGAGAGGCAGCATGGGAGAAGGGTGCAGACGGTTCCGTGAAAAGGAGACTTAGGGGTGGAAGAGGAGGCAGGAAGTTCCATTGCTCTTAGGTACTCAGTGAGGCTAAGGGACCTCATTCTGATCTCATGCTGTGGCAAATCAGGGGATGTTCCAGTGAAATCAAGGGGCCAAACTCTGTTCTCCTTAGACCTGTGTAAGTCAGGAGTGAAGCCCTGTAATCAGCTAAGATCGTCCAGAAGCACAAAAGTGTAACAGAGAAGAGAATTTGTACAATTCTGCTTGGGTATGAACAATGCATGGAACATCCAGATCGATCCCAGTATCTCTTTATTGTGCACTCGGAGGGCGATTTAGCATTGCAAAGGCGATAACAGGCAACCATGGAAAGAGAAAACAGATTCCCAATAGGTAGGATTTCATCATCGGTGCAATTTATCCGGTGAGACTCCAAACCCATTTTTCAGGGATGCCCCGCTGATAGCTTCGCAGTCGAGATCAGAGCACTTAATCAATCATCTGCTGAGGACAAATATGCGTAGCCCAAATTAGAACAAAGTGGGGGGCATATTTCACACCAGAGCCGTTCAAGTTCTAAAAGGGACAGCAGTGACAAGAAAATGACTTTTTAAATTACCTTTATTTGTTTAAAATAGCAGATTTGCTACAGGACTAGAAACAATTAATTTAAGTTACTGGAAGGTAGATTTTGGCTAAATATCAGGGGGAAAAATCACAGTAAGATCTGTTTGGCAATGGAACAAGCTGCCTGGAGAGGTTGTTGAGCAAGGGAGGGGAACCTTTTCCATCCTGGGGGCCACCTCAAAAAATTAATACAAGCTCTGAGGACCACATACAAGGTGGGAGAAAGGGTGCTTAAGGGATGCACTCAAGAGTAGGGCTGATGTGGCAGCAGCTGTTACCACGCCACGATTCCATTCCGCCATTTTGGAATTGCCCACGCCACACTGTGGCTTTTCTGCAGACATTCCGCTAATTCTGCTGGCATTCTGCAAATTGCGGAATTGCGGGAAAATTGCAGAAACTGTCGGAAAACCGCTGTTCCGCTATTTTGTGGTGCTGGCGGAAGTAGCGAAAATGTCATGTTTCCGCTATTTTGTGAAGCCTGTGGAAGTAGCGGAATGAAATTAGTGGAACTGCGGAAGTAGCGGAATGAAACTAGTGGAATGAAAGCCTCTGCCACGCCATACCACTAATTGCAGAAATGCTGTTTCCGGCGGAATTAGCTACCGCTGCGACATTCCGCTACAGCCCTACTCAAGAGGAGCCCAGATCATGGATCTGTGCCATAGAACTGTCCCCTGTCCTTTGTGTGCAGGCCCTCATCTTTGCTTCCTTACCTTGAGCTCTCCGTGCTACCAGAAGTCATGTGCTGTCCACTCTTATCAGCGGCGGCAGCCACAGATGCAGGGTTTTCAAGAGGCGCATTCTGTAGACCTCGGTTTTCAGGTCTACAGAACGCACCTCTTGAAAGGCCCATGTCTGCAGCCACCGCAGCTGAAGAGAATGGGCGGCACATCAGTTCCAGTAGCGCGGGAAGCATGTAAACACACACACACACATGCACCACGCAGCTTTCCTCTTGAATACAGGACTCCAGAGGCGCTTCAAAGTGCCTCGTGTAAAAGTGGCCAAAGATTCCATGATTTAAGGAGCCGCCTAACTTGAGTCAAACCAGTGGTTCATCTTTGTCCAGTATTGTCACAGCAGCAGGGTTTTAAACCTGGCTCTCTGGGGCCTCTGGTAGAGACCTCAGACAAGTAAGCTATTTGAGACTCTTCAGGATCCCTGACAGAGGCCTCACCCAGCCATGCTACAAGAGATCCTGAATTGGAGTTACTGGGGATTGAACTTGAGACCTTAGTTATACAAAGCAGCATGCAGTCTAGCACCTGATCCATGGCCCACTCCATTGTCTATAAGTCAGGTAACATTGGCCACAATGGGACAGATCTGGATGCCATTGACTTCACTTCAGGTTTACATTACTAAAAGAGCACAGAAGAGAAAGAATTCTTATCCAGAAGAAATTGTTAAAAGAAGTTCATTCAAATGCTCTGTATTAGGCTTCAGAGAGTGGTTGGTTTTCCATGTCCTGTAAAGGGAAGCTGTACAACAGTTTTCAATGACAGGCCTAGCAACGATCATTCGTAACTTTATTGGATACCAAAAAATAATGGACTCAGATCAGACTGTTTTTAGATGAGCCCAAAGCAGGCTCACCTCTTGCAGATTTCAGAGTCTGGAAGAAAAGAAACTAGCGCAGGGGAGTTTAGACATTTCCCTGCCTCTACCAGAAGTCAGGTGGCCACCATTTGAAACAGTGGCCGCCGGCAAAATAACGCTTCTTGGAGATGCTTCCTTGTCAAACCTGTGGCTTTTACAAGGCAGCATCTCCAAGAAGCGCTGGTTTGCCAGCGGCCACTGTTTCAAATGACGGCCACCTGACTTCCGATAGCAGTGAGGGAATGTCTAAACTCCCCAGAGCTAGTTTCTTTTCTTCTGGACTCTGAACTCTGCAAGAACTCTGCTTTGGGCTCGTCTAAAAAGAGCCTTAGACTTAAGATTTTCAAGCCACTGTAAAAATCAGTCAGTTGCCAACAGTCTGCTATGAACTGCCCACTCAGCCTTTGTGTTACTGTTGTGAATTCAAATCCTTTGATATGCAATTTCCCTTCACATGGAAAGCTATTTCATTCAGCCCCTCAATCCTCCCTGTCCCAAATGTTTGCTTTAGCTTAGACCTCTGTTCCATTCTATTCCTACATTTACTATCACCCATTGTTTCTTGGTCTTACCATTATTATTTTTTTACAGCATTGTCTGACAACCATGTTTTTCCCCCCACCTTCAGTGCTCTCCCAAGTTATTTTTTTCCTATCCACTCACACCCAAGTCACCATTTCTTCGAGGGGACAGGTCCATTAATGGCGTTTAGACCAGTAGGTTGTGGGATTTTATCTCTGACTGTCGGGCGTTGGGAGTGAGCAACAGGAAATAGATCGCCCCATTATTATTATTATATTTTGATAAAAATGTAATCCCCACCCCTCCTGATGTAGCAGCTCGGCTGTTGGAAACTTTTTTAAATCACCTGTTGGGTACTTTTTCAAAAGATCGAGATTGGCCGCTGTTGGAGACAGGATGCTGGGATCAGTGCACCATTGGTCTAACCCAATAGGGCACTTATGTTCTTATCTGCTCTCATATATACTGGTCCTGCATTTACTAAGTCTAAAATTCTGACTTTCTACATGCCTAAGAAAGGGCCCTGTGTGACTCCAAAAGCTTGCATACTCTCACCAATGACAGTAGATCGAAGAAAAGAAATCACCTTGCCTCCCTCTCTCTGTATTTGAGGATCAGGGTTAATGCAAGTGTTATCAGATCAACATATGTTCAGCTCTTCCCGAGTCAAAAACTAACCAGTTGGATGCATAACAAAGCAACCCAAGCATCTATGGCAGGGGCGGGGAAACTTTTCCCTCCCAAGAGCCACTTTGAAAATTAGTACAAGCTCCAAGAGCCACATAGAAGTCGAAGGCAGAGGGTGGTTAGGGGAGTGCAATTCATTTCCCTTTTTTTTAAATGACTATAACCAATGAAGCCCCATTCATTTCAGTAATTAAAATACAAAAGCAAACGACAAAGGTAACAAAAAAGGATGAAAACAAAGCGAGAAAGCATCCAGTGTCATAAAAATCACTCTGCATGCACCAAATGGGCCGTCGGAGCCATTCTGCGCATGTGCACAATGTCGGGAAAAAACACACAGCCACAGAACAGCCCTGGCAGCCATTGGTGCATGCACAGTTGTTATTTATTATTATTATTATTATTATTTATTAATTATTTATTTATTTTTGAAACATTTTAAATCACTGCGCGTGTACAAAATGTGCACCGGGGCCGTTTTGGCAAGCACGCCCTTTCCCAAAATGGTGCCGGCAGAATCTCCAGAATTTGGGGAAAGGTCTGCACGGGCATAGAATGGTCTGGCTGCCATTTTGCATAGGCCCGGTGATTATTTTTTTTTATTTTTTTATTATTATTATTTTTAATAATCTTAAACAGAAAAAAACCCAACCCTGAAGACAAATGGTTTTGTTTACAGAAACCCCATGGAAGGGTTTTTTATAAATGAAAGCTAAATCAAAAACAAATGATGTGCCTGCTTCACACCCCTAATGTTTAAGTGTTTACTCAGGAAGAGAAGGGTTCAGATCATGGATCTGTGCCACACGGAACTGTCCCCTGTTCCTTGCGTGCATGCCGTAATCTCTGCCTCCTTCCCTTGATCAGTCTTTAAGTGCTTGGGGTTAGGAATTGGTTCGAGAGGCAACGTCTAAGAACTGGAAAGGGGTCAAATAAAAACTAGCCACGGGACACATTTGGCTCCTGGGCCAGAGTTTCCCCACCACTAGCTTAAAGTGACACACCCTAAATGTGGTCTCTTTGACATTCAGGCAGATGCTGGCTCCCTTGTAGTTGGTGGGCCTGAGCCCATGCCCCGTGCTGGAGGGGACTTCTCCACACACACAGGAGGAGACCCCCCCTCCCAGACCTTCAATCAAGCGCCAGCCCACCCACCCTGCAATCAAGCTCATCCTGAGGCCAGTAAGTACCATACCAGGGCCCCGGGGGTGGGGGTTGGGAAAGATGCATTGTGGGGGTAACGGAGGGTGGGGGTTATTTAATTATGGATCTGTACCGTAACCATACCCATAATCAAATTCTGGAAAAAAATAAACCATACCCATATCAACCCGTACCTGAAAATTAGTGCGGGTTGACATCCCAAATTTTCCCCATACCAATTGGCCAATTTACTGATCAGTAAACAGAAAATCTGCACATCAGTAATGGTAAAAAAAACAGATTGTCAGGCTAACTGGGTACCCGATCGATATTTGGGTAGCCCGTTGAGGTGTGGGTTTTTCAGCCCTAACCCTGGGTGTTTTTACACACATATTTCTCCTGCATGTTTGCTGTTACATCCTGAACTTTCTGTGTATCTAAATCACTCACCCAGATCTTAAACATCTGGCTCTTTGAACTTCTGCATAGGACTTCTCCCAGAACTTTTGTGTGTAAAAAGTTCTCCTGGTAAACTGCTTTGCTCCAGGCATCTGTGGTCACTTGGTTTCCATGGCAGCCCCTCACGTCTACAGCTGCGGCTACTTTAGGCTGCCTCAGGGCAGTGTTTGTGTGAAGAATGCATCGAGGAACTACCTCACGGCAGTGTGTGTGTGTGTGTGTGTGTTTTAAATGCATCCGGAACTTACTTATGGACTTGTAAACCCAGAAGATTGAAAAATCCGGAACTTTAAGTTTTGTGTAAAAATGCCCACTGATTCTTACACCCTTCCCCATGATATCCAGGTGAACAGGGAAATCAAAGCAGCTGACAACCCATTGGGGCAGTGGCAGGGAGCATCCACAGGAGCAGTGAGCTTGACTTACAGATCCACTCCCACTGCTCCTACTCCTTTTTAAGGAGGGGTCTCCATGCAAGGGCCACCACCCAGGCCCTAGCTCTTCCATGTTGGCCCCACCATGACTGTTGCTCCAGTTGGATTCAGTGAGGCACCATGGAATAATGGCCAGGTCCTCTCCAAAGAAAAAGTAACCCAGTTGCCACCCTCCTCTTTGCAGATCGTCTGTCCAGGGGCAGGAGATGCTGTACCATTCTATTCCGCTGGGGCAATTGTATGTCTTATTATCAGCCTTACATCTTATACATGCTGCCTACATGATTAAAATATGTCACACTGAGTCTCTTTGACACTGTTCTCTTGGTAGAGAGGGGAAAAAAAGAGAATATAATTGACTCCCCCTAGTTTTTTACCCTGACAGCACCAACAAAAACAGCTTTCGCCTAAGTGAGAATCCAATCTCTCGGTGCCAAGGGGAATCAGTCATCGTTGTGACCTCATGGGGAGGGCATTGGGAGGCTTGATTCATTATAAAATTCATCGAGCACAGTTAGCTCTTCTGACATGCAGAACCGTAGAAGAATGACGTATTATTTCCGAGTGTTCGGGTGCATCGACAAGAGGTGCCGGGGCAGCGACTGTAAATAAATAAAAATATATAAATTGAGGATGAGATGCTGCCCCGTTTCTCTCCATCCACCCCCCACTGTCCTCCATCACTGCTGGCGTCAAACAGTTAATTTGCAAGTCCGGCAAGTCGCACGGCCCCCGCCGCAACCAATTGTTCCGCTATCACGTGACGTCCGTCTTTGAGAAAGTGCCAGCTGAGACTCAGCTGGACACCACTGTCCCTGCCCTTCCCTCTTCACCTACAATCCATTTCCCAAAGTGCCAATGTGTTTATTTATTTTTTTCAAACAAGCTGGCTCCCATGTCACCAGGTGCTGGTATTAACACTGAGGCTGAAATAATCGCACTGGCATGAGGTGGCTTCTGTCCCAGCAGCTGACATTGTGTTCTAGTGTGAGCCCCGTAGCTGAATGCTACATCATTATTCAGACTGTGCCGACAGCTTACATACTGCCCCATTTCTTTAAGCTACACATAATCAAGTGCCGTATCCTCAGGGAAAAGATTCCCTTGAACACGGCACAGAGAGAGTGAGGAAGGATAAATAAAGACTTGCAAAGGTGAAGCTGGCCTGGCTTTATTTTATCCATACCTTCCTCTTCCTTCCCCCTCCCTTCATCCCCATCTCCAGTCTGTTGCACAGGAGCTGTTGGCCGCACTGTTCCAGTTCAGGGACTCTTGAAACAGAAAAGATCAGCTGTTGGAGAAACCCATGGAAGGGCCTTTGGGGAGCACCGTGGCCGCAAGGTAATCAGCAGGCGAAGTTATTATCATTATGCTGCTAATTAATTCCCAGCTCATTACGTTTCCTGTGGCTAATTTGTACTCGCCGCTGATTTGATTAAACTCATCTCTATGCTAATAAATGTGTTTTCCATTTGTTTTAGCGACTGTAGGAAGAAGCAGCTCCATATTTACATATTTTGACATTTATCAAATAAAACACGGCATCTGAATTAATCCTGATATATATATATTATAAAAAGATAAAAACAACAGTAAAACCATAAAACACAGTAAAACACTGGAGGTTAAAAACACCAGTTCCCCACCCCCCCAACCCACTCCCCCCACCCATCTCCCTTGCCAAACGCCTGGCGGAACAGCCAGGTCTTACACCTTTGTTGAAAGGAGGAAAGGTCCGGGGCCACCCGGGCGGCTGCTGGAAGGGCATTCTACAGCCTCGATGTGGCCACCAAGAATGCCCTCTCCATAGTCGCCCCCCAAGATACCACTCTGGCTCAGTCCCACAAGTGAGTCACCAACATCTCATGATCAACGGTATCAAACGCAGTCAACAGATCTAACAAAATCATCAGGGTTGAGCGACCCTGATCCAATTCACAGCGGAGGTCATCAACCAAAGCCACAAGTGCAGTCTCAGTGCCATAACCCAGACAAAAGCCGGACTGCGAGGGATCTAGAAAACCAACATGGTTCTGATGCAGCTGTAGCTGCTGAGCCACAGTCCATTCAATAACCTTCCCTAAAAAGGGAAGGTTAGAGAGAGGCTGATAGCTGACGAGGGAGTCAATGTCAAGCAATGTTTTTTTGAGCAGAGGCTGCACCACCACCTCTTTAAGGCAGCCCTACACTCTGCCCTCCCAAAGGGCACCCCATCTGGCAACAGCTCCAGTGTCTCCTGGCTGACTTTAACCAGCCAAGATGGGCACAGATCAAGCTCACAAAAAGTGGCTCTAACCGCTACAAGGAGATCCCCCTCACCGGTGGGTGACACCCACTGAAACTGATCCCATAAAATCATACAAAGCGGGGCTTCCATAGCCTCTGGTTCTCCTAATGTAATAAGTGCAGTGTCAAAATCATGGTGAATCCGAACTATTTTATCCACAAAGTAATCAACAAACATGTCACAGCGGGCACTGGAGGATTCCAGTTCCAGGCAGAGGGGGCCCAGACCAACCAGCCTCCTCACAACCCAGAAAAACTCCACTGGATGAGACTTCATGGATGCTGTGAGAGCAGCAAAGAACTCCTTCTTTGCTGCCTGCAGAGCCATGGCATAGGCTCGTAAACTGGCTCTATGGCTCCCACTACCACTCTTCCCATTTCAGCAACCTCAGTTCCTCAGAAAACCAAGGAGGCCTGTGGTGCTGACACTTACGGAGTAGACGCAAGGAGCCATCCAATCTATGGCCTCAGTCAGCAAATTGTTCCAAAAAGCACCAAGGTCATCAATGGAATGATCATCAAGATCAGGGGGTATCTCCCCCAGAGCATTCTGGAACCACTCTGGTTCCATCAGTCTCTGGGNCCTTGGGAGATTTGATAATAGACCACCACTCACCCTTGGCAAACTGGAAATGGCTTGATTGCTTAAGAAAAAATTAACACTCCTTGTCACTTAGGAGGTATTGTTGATGTGACATTCTTATCTCCTATGCAGCGTTGTGCTTCTTCCTCCTCCCATTATAAATTAATGTTTGCATCTGTGATTCCCGTTAAATGCAACTCTTTTAAGGCTGGGCACTGGTAACCAAATAGCATGGATAGGCAGGGGGGGGATTTCTATGGCCAAAATTCACTAGTTTTCACACGCAAAGCAGGATGCAGATGGCCATGCAGGACCTTTAGCCTTACACAAATGCTATTCCACATAAGTGCAAATTCTTGACCTCTCTTCTCATCCATTCGTGTAGTAGTTTGGGGGTTTTCTATAGACCTCGGGCACTGCCACGTGGTCACTTGCTCGTCCGCTTTCCTACAGGAGCCCATCGATGTGGATTTCTGCTCGTGTTGAGAGGGTCACCTAGCAAGAGTGCCTGCTTTTGTGTTTAGTCTCACTCGGTGTGCAATGTCCACCCATGTGTTTACCATGCATGGAGACCCATCAAGCGGTGATGAGGATCCTGGTGGCTGAGACACACCACTTTGGTCCCTTATTTGTGTAAACCGACGCTCCTGCGGTTGCCCATCAATCAGCTAGTAAACTTTTCTGCGAGGGTCAACTGGGTGCAGCACTGGATTGCATTCAGTTAGCTGTACCTAGGTACAGTGCCTGCAGGGGCATAGCTACCATAGGGACAGGGGGGACATTTGTCCCGGGGCCCACACTGGGGTTGGGGGGGGGGTGTTCAAAAATCCCTATGGTAGCTAATCCCAAGAATCTGAAGTTGTTTTGTTTTTCACCCTCACCATCACCAAAAGCAGACTTGGGCCATGACCCCTGGTGCCCATGGCCCTGAGCCTAGCCTGCCCTCAGCTGCACAAAGCGCGGGAAGCTGTGTTGTGTGTTACTGCACATGTGCCAGTGTTGTCAAGTCAGAGTCCGCTTGGCACATGAGGTGCAGCAGTGGCGGTGCACTAGGCAGCCGGCCTGAGGGAACCTGGAGCGACTGCGCAGAGCACGTGGTGCGCAGGGCCCGGTCCGGTCGAGCGCTGTGCGACAGGCAGCAGCTGAGCAGACAGAGGGAGTGAGTGACTCGAGGCTGGAGCCGCTGATTAAGGGCCATCAGGGCCCACCCTGATGCTCCCTTCCTCAGGAGTAGTCCCACTCCCAAGGTCAGAGAGGGGACTGTCAGGCAGAGAAAAGAGTGCAGCGGCAGTGCTGGTACAGTGAGGTCAGCGAGAGGTGCCTCGGCCTGCACCCTGCAGCACTAGTGGAGAGAAACTTGGAGAGAGAGGAGCAAGAGCTGGTCAGCCAGCTGGCTGGGACAGCACCTGACTTTAAAACGACAGCAAGTCGGTGAGGTTCCCTCTTGGCCTTCCACTACTGCCGCGTAGGAACGCCAGTCTCCTTCTTGCTGGCAGCTCTGCGCATGCAGGTAGCCCCCTCCCCTGATGGCTTGGATGTATCTGGGGGCCAGCTGCTTGCAGCAAGGGAGGGGCTTCCCTGTGAGTAGTGAGGAGGGCATTACTGTCAACTGTGCTTCCCGTTCCCTGCTGAGTCCGACACATCAGGCTTGCTTGCTGCCTGAGGGGGAGAGCTCGGGGTGCTTGGAGGGCCGGAGGCCTTTCTTTCTGCAGATAGAAAGCAGCTTCCTCCCCTGGATTCCTCCCGCAGCAGAGGTAGAACACCCTGGAGATGCTGAGGGGAATCACCAGTGCCCTCAGCCTGGCACCAGCTCCCTTCTCAGGGAGGCAGCATCACCCTGGGGGAGGGGCTGTGTAGTGTAGCAGCTTGTGTGTGTGTGCACGCACATCCCTCACACTGAGCTAGCCAGACATGCTGCTGTAATCCCAGTCACCACTAGCTCACACACCCCAGCAACGAGTCACCCAGTTGCCCACAACAAGTTGCCCACAAGTTTGCACTGGAAAGAAGGAGGGAGCCTGGTTAATTTCTGGCTCTGCTCGCTTCATCCCAGTGGCCATCAGAGGAACCCCGAGTGTTCCCTTTCTTTCCCCTGCAAACTACTATATAAACGGAACAGCCATTGGGAGGGACGCTGGAGGGAGGAATTGGGAGCGGATGTGGAGGGCAGGGGGTGGGGGGGGAAAGTGACCAGCCATTGGGTGCTGAGGGGTTGTACCCAGGAAGGAGAGCACCCAGAATGGGTCCATTCCTGGGAGGCAGGGCTGGATCTTAGAATTCCAGCTGATGCAGACACTGAATTTGGTAATCAATTCTGAGCTTCTTGTCAAACTTCAACTTCAGCCCAACCTCTTAGGGGGCTGGGTGGAAGCAGAGCTAGCTTGTGGGACAGGGGTTGGGAACTCCTGAATGTGGGACCAAATGCAGGCTGCTGGGGCACATTTTTATGGGGGTACAATTCTTGGATCTGGCCCCTGGATTCCATTTCTTCCCCCAAAGCCCTGGACGACTGAGCTCGGGGAAAGAAGCAGAGCAGAAGCAGAAGCAGAGCAGAAGCAGAGCATGCAAGGAGAGGGGCAGGTTCATGACAGAAATTCATGATCCAGACCCTCTTTGTCTTGAGTGTATCCACATCCCAGCTTCTATGGGGCTGCGGACCTTGTATGTATCACGGAAATCTGGCTGGACGAGGAGGCGGGGTCAATCTTGGCCGATCTCGTTCCAGCTGGGTAAGTATGCCATTCAGCACCAGGCCCGCACTGGGAGCCGGGGAGGTGGTGTAGCTATTATTTTTAGAGAGACATGGCCTGGTAAGAGGTATCCAGTGCAGGTGATTCCAGGGATCGAGGCCCTCCATGTAGAGTTCGATTTGGCTGGGGGCAATCTAGGGGTGCTACTGGTGCACGCCTCTCTCTCTGCTCCCTTCCCCTGAGCTCATTCTGTCAGTGCTTGGGAGGCAGAGCTGGATCTTGGAATCCCAGCTGACGCCGACACTGAATTTGGTTATCAATTTTGAGCTTCTTGTCAAACTTCAAATTCAGCCCTTCCTGGCCAGTGGCATCCCTTGCCGCTCTAGCAGAGCTGGTCTTGGCAGTGGTGTTGGGCTCCTCCAGGACTTTGGTACTGGGGGACTTCAATGCCCATGCCGATACCGGCCTTGTGGGAGCGGAGCGAGATTTCATGGCTGCCATGGCAACCATGGACTTGTCCCAAGTTGTCAACTGCCCGACCCATGTGGGGGGGCATACCCTCGACCTGGTGTTCTGTTCTGGCCTTGAGGCAGGTGATCCGGTAGTGCGGGATGTGAGGATCACGCCCTTGTCATGGACGGATCATTACCTCCTACAGACCAGTCTCTCGGTGCACCACCTCCAGAAGGGGAAGGGACCAGTTAGGTTGGTCTGCCCTCAGAGGCTGATGGAACCTCAACGGTTCCAGGAGGCTCTGGGGGATTTAACCTTAGACCCTGACAGTCACTCTGTTGATGAACTCGCCCGAGCTTGGAACATCTTGCTCGGGG
>QEPC01009477.1:6109459-6159567 GCA_003113815.1 Sphenodon punctatus | reverse complement strand
CCACGCCTCTCCAGGGGCAGACATATGCCAGGAGACAGATCCGCAGGAGGTAATGATCAGGCCATGACAAGGGCACAGCTGATATCTCCTCCACTAACAGATTCCCTGCCTCAAGGCCAGTGCAAAAAACAAGGTCCACCATATGTCCTCTCTCATGTGTTGGGTTGATGACAATTTGAGATAGGCCCAGTCCATGGTTGCCATGGCAGCCATGAACTCACGCTCCACTCCTCCAAGACTAGTGTCAGCGTGAATACTGAAGTCCCCCAAGACTAATGTCCTTGGGTACCACAATACCACCTCTGACACCAGCTCCATTAGGGCATGTAAGGAGGCTGCTGTACAGGTAGGTGCACAGTATACTAGCAGCACTCCCAACCTATCTCCTGCTAAATCAATCACAAGATGGAGACCCTCAATACCCAGTATAGATTGCACTGGATATCTCCTGATGGACCATGAATCCCTAAAAACAATGACTACACCACCCCATCATGCCCATCCCTCTGGTTGTGGCTGATGCTGCACCGAGTACCCAGCCAGAACAAGTTCAGCCAGAATAGGCCCCGACTCAGTGTCTAGTAGCCAGGTCTCCATGATACACATGAGGCTGGCCGCCTGGGCCAGGATCAATTCCTGGACAGTTATTGCTTTATTAACCACCAACCTCACGTTCAACAGTATCAGGTTAAGGCCAGGGATTCCCTGATCATGAAACCCGTCACTAGCTTCCCGGGGGACAGTGAGAGGGACAGACACCAAACACCTGTACCATCTCACAAATCGAACATCTCCCAAAAGGGACCAAATTTCCCCCACCTCATCAAGACCCCAATGTCTGAAGCCTCCTCCCTCCAGCTGCCCCACCCAGGTTGATATATACAGGTGGATATCACAGTATCCGTGGTATTCAATAATCAATCAAATGCGGATAATATCCAATTTAGCATCCAGCGGATTTCCAATCTGATTACCGTTTACCACATTATGTTTTCATTACTGTTTGACTTTTTTTTTTTTTTTTACTCCCTCCCTCTGTCCAGGCTGGTCTGGTTATGTGCTAATGTGATAAGTGATAAGTGGTAATTTGTTAGTTGGTAAAAGGTAATATCTGGTATTATGCTTGGACGGTTAGTCTCCATGGTTATCAGTCTGGCATGGGGGGTTGCCATGGCATCCAGCTATGGCTTCCTGTTATTGGCAGCCATGATTGCCCATCATGATCATGGTGTGGGAAGGACACCAGCTACAACATGGGGGTGGAGCCAGCTAGTCATGCATCACTTCCCACCAACCCCTCTCCAGTCGGGTCAGGTAGGCGTAACGTTTGGTTCCATCCCCTGACCTGACCTGACCTGACCTGGCCAGGAGTTGCATGGGCAGTAATCCTACCCCCAGACATATTAGTGCAGCAGCAGCTGCATGTATGTTTTTACCCATATATCATGTGGAAACTACCCACATGGCAAAACTGTTCATATATACTAACAGCTTAGTTCTCATGAGAATTACCACTTGAAAAAATATCTCATCTGAAAGCACCCTTTGACTAGAGGTGAAACAAGCAGCAGAATAATTGCTCATAGGTTTTGGCTCTGAGATTATTATTATTATTATTATTATTATTTTATTTTTATTATTATTATTATTTAATGCCAGGCCCCAGTAACTTTTAGGGATGGGCGAACATGGTTTGGAGTTCGGCCTGAACGCGGCCTGTTCGGACGACCAAACCAAACTTCCGAACCGAATGATTGAACTTCAGAACAGTTCAGAAAAGTTCAGGTGAGTTCGGTTGAGTTTGGGGGCAGGAAAAATGTGACTTTGGGTGGGAAAACGTGACTGGAAGGGGGAGGCAGCTGAGGAGCAGACTTCCTGGCACCAGGGGTGGACACCAGGGGTGGTTTCAGGGCCAAAAATACTGATACCGAAAATATTTCTGTTTCGGTACTGATAGCACTTTTTTGAATGTTCAGCCGAGTCTGGACGAACCAAACTCCACCAAACTAAACAGCCGAACTTGAACACGGGTTTCGAACAGAACAACCAAACGTCCGAACATCGGAACGGTGTTCTGTTCGCCCATCCTTAGTAACTTTGTAAAGCTGCGGGTGCCAGCCTAAAGCGTTGGGAGATTGCCCGCAACTCTATGGTGTGGGGGCTCCCATGCAGGCAGACCGTGGTCATGGGAACCCACTGGGTCCATATAAAATGAACCTAAGTGGGACTGGAAGTGGGCAGACACAGGGGTGCACCTCCAGAGAGAATAGGCTGCCTCTGCGTCTATCTAAAAACACCCAAAGAAGCTTAGAAGCACTGAAAGACAAGGAGCAGACAGGGAAGGAAGGGACCTTGGGAGATTTGATAATAGACCACCACTCACCCTTGGCAAACTGGAAATGGCTTGATTGCTTAAGAAAAAATTAACACTCCTTGTCACTTAGGAGGTATTGTTGCTGTGACATTCTTATCTCCTATGCAGCGTTGTGCTTCTTCCTCCTCCCATTATAAATTAATGTTTGCATCTGTGATTCCCGTTAAATGCAACTCTTTTAAGGCTGGGCACTGGTAACCAAATAGCATGGATNCAACGGTTCCAGGAGGCTCTGGGGGATTTAACCTTAGACCCTGACAGTCACTCTGTTGATGAACTCGCCCGAGCTTGGAACATCTTGCTCGGGGAGGTCATTGACAGGGTGGCTCCGAGACGTCTCCTGCCAGTGTCTCATCACCACAGGTCCCCCTGGTTTACCAAGGGCCTGCGGTGTATGAAGCAGGTAGGCAGGCAACTAGAGCAATGCTGGCATCAGACTGGTGCTGAATTATTATTATTATTATTATTATAAACATTTATATAGCGCCAGTTGTGTGACCTGGTGCTGTACAGAACATAGAATTAGACGTGGTCCCTGCTGGTGGTTTACAGTCTAAAAGACAAAGGGGGGGAGACAGGGAGAGGGTACAGTGGGAGAGACAGGGGAGAAGACAAACAAACATTCAAGCGGATGAGAAATCTCAGGTGCGTATGCTTGGCTTGGTTACAAAGAGGTTGGTAGCAGCAGTCAGCAGAGGAGGGCAGACAGTAAGTGTACGGGGAAAGACTAACAGGCATTGGGAAAAGCAGCAAGGAAAAGGTGGGTCTTGAGGAGGGATTTGACTTAGCGCTTTACAGTCACAGAATTTCAGAGACAGCCCACTGGGCTTACAATCTAAGATGCACAAGGGAGACAGGGACCGAGACGCACACATCTTCCCATTTTACAGATGGGGAACTGGAGCTGAGAGGTTGTGACTTGCCCAAGGCCACCCAGAGAGTTTACAGCTGAATCCGACTGACTTCTCCATAGGGCCCATTTGTGGTCCTATGTTGAGGCTGTGAGGATGACAAAGAAAGAGTTCTTTGCTGCCCTCATAGCATCTGCAAAGTCGCGTCCAGTGGAGCTGTTCTGGGTGGCACGAGGTCTAGTCAGTCCAGCCTCTCTCCACCTGGACGGGGACTTGTCCCAGGCCTGCTGTGAGGAGTTTGCCATCTACTTTGCAGACAAGATCGCTCGGATCCAGAGCAACTTCGACACTGGATTGGGGGCAGTAGAGGTGGAGCACGAGGCTATGGAAGCCCCGTCTGGTCCAGCTTCTTGGGATGAGTTTCAGGAAGTGACGCCAGCCAATGCTGTGGGTGTTCTGGGGTCTGTTAGAGTCACCAGTTGTGAATTAGATCCATGCCTGTCCTGGTTGGTGAAGGCCTCCAGGGAGTCATTGGGGACAGTGCTGGTGAGGGTAATCAATGCGTCCCTTTGGCAGGGAAGGCTGCCCCCTGGTCTCAAGGAGGTCGTAGTGCGCCCCCTGCTGAAGAAGCCATCTTTGGATGTGGATGCACTCGCCAGCTACCAACCTGTCTCTAATCTTCCCTTTTTAGGGAAGATTATTGATGGGCGGTGGCACTGCAGTTCCAGGTGCATCTTGACAGCATCAGTTTCCTTGACCCATTTCAATCTGGGGTACAGAGATGGCGTTGGTGGCCTTGGCGGACGATCTCTGCTGGGAGATGGATGCAGGACATTCAACACTTCTGGTCCTGCTAGATCTCTCGGCCGCTTTTCATACAGTGGACCATGGGCTGCTGTTGAGACGATTGAGAGCCCTGGGAGGCCTGGACTGGACTGTCCTTGGGTGTTTCCGCTCAGTCCTCTCAGGGAGAAGCCAGAGGGTTGTCCTGGGGGCTGAATCATCTAGCCCCCGGGCCCTGGCATGTGATGTTCCTCAAGGTTCCATTCTGTCTCCATTATTGTTTAATGTGTATATGCAGCCCTTGGGGGAGATCGTGAGAGGGTTTGGTGTGCGTTGCCACCAATATGCTGATGACATCCAGCTTTACCTCTCTTTTTCAACTGACCCAGGTCCTGCCATCTCAGTACTGTCCCTATGTTTGGAGGCCATGGCGAATTGGTTATGGCAGAGCAGACTGAGGCTCAATCCTGATAAGACGGAGGTGATGGTGGTGGGTAGGGCGAGGGAAGTGTCGGCTCCCTTCGTAGAGGGGGTCTGCCCTCCTGTAGCCCAGCAGGTTCGGAGTCTGGGGTATTGTTGGACTCAGATCTCCGCCTGGATCGGTAGGTGGAGGCGGTGACTAAAGCTGCCTTCCGCCAGCTGTATCTGGTGCTGAGGCTGCGTCCATATGTCTCCAGACCCGACCTGGCCACTATCATCCATGCCTTCATCACCTTGAGGCTGGACTACTGCAATGTGCTCAACTTGAGGCGTCCCTTGACACTGCTTCAAAGGCTGCGGAGGCTCGTCTCCTTGTGGGGACGAGCTGGTGGGAGCACATCACCCCGGTGCTCTGCATGCTGCACTGGCTGCCTATAGTGTACTGAGCCAGATTCAAAGTGTTGGGTTTGGCCTATAAGGCCCTACACGGTCTTGGCCCTTCATACCTCACCCTCTGTGCCTCACCCTCCGTGCCCCAGAACGACCCCTGTGATCCGCCGGGGGTGCCTCCTTGGAGGTTCCCCGTATAAAATGGGGGGCCACAATAGAGAGGGCGTTCTCGGTGGCCGGACCGCGATTGCGGAACTCCCTCCCGGAGGAAGCCCATCTGGACCCAAGTTTGTTGGCCTTCTGCCGGGCCTGTAAGACTTGGCTATTCTCCCAGGCCTTCGGAGGAGGGGAGGGTGGGTTGCGATAATCAAAATGTGGGGGGGGGGGATAATGGGGTCTTTTAGATGGTTTTTTTTATGTTTTTCTTGGTTTTTATTGCTATTTTTATTTTTATGTTGTACGCCACCCCGAGATGCCATGGGCATGAGGGGGCAGCTAATAAATGTAAATAAATAAATTAATTTGCCTCGGAGCATGTACTAATTTTCAAATTGGCCCCCGGGAGAGAAAAGGTGCCCCATCTCTGTTGTAGGGTATGAATGGATTGTAAACCAGCTCCCATCCCAGGACTGTAGTAAGGGGTTCCTTAGGCATGGAGGTGCTGGAGGGGGTGAGCCAAATCCGAAAATTGGGGAGGGTTATTTGGGTAATCCCCTTCTCTGAGGGATTTGGCAGTTTATACCTAGTATAAGATTATTTAGATGACAACGATTTACTGCAAAGCTGGTTTATTATTTACTATTTGAGGATCCCAAACCAGTGGTTAAAGAGGAGGAAGGTGTGTCCAGAATTCTTTGTGTCTCTGGAGCAGTTTTATGGAGTGGTTCTCTGAAATTAGAGGGCATCTGTTGTATGATGTCCCGGGTTGTTGTTATTGTTGTTTTTTAATGGTGCTGTTGAGGGTATGTATAATGTGGGGCATCCAGTGGAGTGGGGGGGCTGTTCGGAGCTAGGAGGTGTTTGTGTTGTGGGGCTCTAATGTGGAGCTGGGGGTGGGTGTTGCTGCGGGACTCCAGAACTGTGGATTGTCTGTGCTACACGGTTCTTCTGTTTGCTGAAAACTGCCTCCCTTGGTCCCTGAAAAGGGGAGACGGGTATCCAGCAGGAATGGACCTGTCTATAACTACTAGTGATTGTACACCACCAGGTAGACATATATAGCAGGGACAGTTCTCTACAATAAGGATGCTGGGGATGGGGAGGGGAGAGTATGGGGGCAGCGAAGAGGGGGACCCAAGACAATTTCTTGTCCCTTTGCCCCACTCCAACCTAGCTACGCCCCTGAGTGCCTGTGTACCCCTGGCAAATAGGGTGACCAGACCTCCCCTTTAAAAGCGGACGCTTATGAAAAATGCATTGGTTCCAGTGCAGCCCTGCACCATGTATTTTTCATAAGTGTGCTCTTTTAAAGGGGAGGTATGGCCACCCTACTGACATACTATCCCCAAAGAAAATTGGTTACCATTAACGGTTTGGTTTGGTTTGGTTTTAGGTGAACAAAAAAGTCCTGGGGTAGAAATCTACCCCAATGCATTCTACCATGGGGTAGATTTCTGAGGTAGAACTACACCCCATCCTAGTTCATGCTCATTTGCATCTTGAAGCAATGCACTGCCAAAGGACTGGAACAGAAATCTACCCCAAGGCCCACTTAGGCCGTTTCTACACAAATGCTGGTGTTCAGACAGGGGGGGTGTCCATGTACCCGGTGGGGAGATGGGTGTCCACTCGGTGTTCATCTGATGGGTGGGGGTGTGTGCACACTCCCTCACAACACCCACCTCCACCCACAGAGCCGTCCAGAAAATGGGAGGAGGCCCCAATGGGTAGAGGACCCTTTTTACATGGACCGGGGGGGGGGCGGTATGGGTGTTTTGACCCAGTGGGTGAAGAGGTGTGGGTGTGTGTGTGTGTGTGTTCCTTTACACGGACGCACACACACACACCGCATACCCACCAAAACACCGAGCGGGGGTGGAGGTGGGTGGGTGTCCGTGCAAAGGCACACACACACACCTCACCAAAACACCCATCCCCACCCCCCGTCTGTGTAAAAAGGGCCTTAGTGTTGTTTTTTCATGACAGAAGATGAGGGTTAACATGTTCCAGTCAGGGGATCTGCTGATTAAAACCAGCTCTGATAAGCAGAGCACAGCTCTGCTTCACCTAACCGCTCACCTAACCTGCTCACCTAACCGCCTTCACCCCTTCTCCCTCGCTGCCCCCCATGCCTGGAACTCCCTCCCTACCCACATCCGCCTTGCCCCCTCCCTCCGCTCCTTCAAATCCCTCCTCAAGACCCACTTTTTCCTCGCCGCCTTTCCCAGTGCCTGCTAGTCGTTCCCATATACCTGCTGTCTGCCCTCCTTGACAGACTGCTGGAACCAACCTGATTGTAAGCAAGCCAAGCACACGCACCTGAGACCTCGCATCTGCTTGAATGTTTGTTTGTCTTCTCCCCTGCCTCTCCCACTGTCCCCTCTCCCTGCCTCCCCCCTCTTGTCTTTTAGATTGTAAGCCACCGGCAGGGACCGCGTCTATGTCTATGTTCTGTACAGCACCAGGTCACATGTCTGGCGCTATATAAATGTTTATAATAATAATAATAATAATAACCACACGACGCTGGGGGTGTCCCCATGTCTGTGCAGCCCCATGGCTCCCTGAATTTTTCCATGGGAGTCATTGTGGTGGCGGACCTCCATGATGTCCCCAAGACTGCTGAAGGACTGACATCCCAAGATGTTACCACTGTCCAAAGGATCTCTGTTCACAAGAATGGAGTTCTTATTCCAACTAATCTCTTTGGCCTGACATTTCATGTGTTCTCACTGCCAGCCTCCAGCAATGCTGGATATTTATGTTGCTCTGTGTGACCATACATCCCAAATCCTTGCACTGCTTTTAAGTGCCAGGAGTTTGGGCATGGCCAGGCTTCTTGCCAAGGTTCCTTTACTTGCGCCCACTGTGGAGTGGTGGGTCATAAAGGCACAGGTTGTCAGGCCACTCCTGTGCAGATGTCCACCCGGCGTACTTTTGCTCTTCTCCCATGTGGAAAGCCAAGAAGGAGATCTAGTGGATTAAGACTGAGTGGAATTTGTTATATCCTGAGACTTGCAGGCTGGTTGCTTCCCCAACTACACCCTCCTTTGTGGCAGTGGTACACACTGGTCTTTCCACTTGCTCCCCCCTATCTCTCTTCGCTGATCTCCCTCCAAACCCCTGTTCAAGCACTCCGCTCCTCTTCCATCCCCTCCCTCACCCTCCCACGCCTCCCCTGCTCCCCCAACCGCCTTCGTCCCTTCTCTCTTGCTGCCCCGCATGCCTGGAACTCCCTCCCTGCCCTCATTCACCTTGTCCTCACCCTCCACACTTTCAAGTCCCTCCTCAAAACCCACCTCTTCCGCTCCACCCTTCCTAACTCCTGCTAATCATCCCCACCCAAGATTATCCCCCACGTGTTATCTGCAAACTCCCAATTTACTGTAACCAAGCCAAGAACGTGTACCTGAGCTCTCGCATCCTCATGAATGTTGCATCCCTTGTTTTTCCCTCTGTTCCCCCTTCCCTGTCTCCCCTACCCCTGTCCTTAGATTGTAAGCTCTTGGGCAGGGACCATGTCTATCTTATTCTCTGTAAAGTGCCAGGAACATCACTGGTGCTATATAAAAGCTAATAATAATAATAATAATAATTAATTGTTGTTATTATTATTAATAACTCCAACAGTCCATCAGTGTCATTCCTTGGAAGGGCCCACTCCCCACCCAACAGCTGAGCATATGGAGACAGGTTGGTGTGACCCTCCTGCTTTGTAACAGCCCGGCTCTGTCTCCAAGACCCCATCTAAGCCTCCTTAATTGGCCACCTTTGTTCGGTGTACTTGTTGTGCACCTTTCTACTCCCAGCTTGTGGCTGTCTGTCTCCTCCTCGTAACTGGCCATTTTTATTCAATGGCACTGTTGTGGTCTCTGCTTCCAGGTTGAGGATGTCAAATCTCTCATAGACAATTACCGACCACAGGCTCTGACCGCATTCACACTTGATGGTGGCAACTCCCATGAGGCAAAGGCACGGAGGGGGGAGGATCGGGATGATGGAAGTACCGCCAGTGTGAATAGGGTTCTGCCACAACTTCACTTGAGAATGACAGGTCTCAAAATCCACAAGTGAAGTCACAGCAGAGCCCCATTCACATCGGGGGTACTGCCGGCATCTGGCTCCTCCCTCCCCTGCATCTTTGCCTTGCAGGAGTCACCGCTGTCAGGTGTGAATGTGGTCTCTGTGTTTGCAGGAGACTCTCCTCTCGGTTGCACAGGCCTGCTCTATTAGGAACGTCTCCATGGTGCACAAGGAGACCTCTAACTCTGACCAGGTAGACTTTCCGTCCTCATCAGGGACAGCACTCCATTTCCCCCCTTTCCTCTGACGACTCCTCTTCAAGCCGTGGCAGTCAGTGCTTGAGGGTAGGGACTGAATCTATGGGACAGATCCATGAAATGGAAAGGGACCAAATTAAATAAAGGAAGTGAGCTGGATTTGGCCCAAGGGATGGGGTTTCCCCATCTATGGCTAGAGGTGAAACTGCCACTATCAGATATACAGCGGGATAACAAAGGATATCCGGTTAGTGTCTAGCAGATACCTAGTTAACCAACTGCCTATTTATTGATTGATTTAGATCCCCCCCCCCAATTTCCTAAAGTTTAGGGCAGCTTACATTACACCCCACCCCATACCCACACCCAGATCTACAGCTGCCCATTAAATGCCTGGCTGAATAAACAGGTCTTACATTGCCTCCAGAAAACGTTCAAGCTAGGGCTTAGGTGAACCTCCAATGGAAGCGATGCTAACACGAGACCCCCTGCCATGTGAGATTATTGGGGGTTGGTTCCCCAATATCTGCTCTATCTTTAAATTTACGGGAGTTAGCCAAATTAGGGGGTCCCCTCGTGTTCAAAGGATCAAGCTGAGGACAGTACATGCTACAGGCAGTTTATGTACCCTCCCCAAATAGAAAGAGAGAGAGAGAGAGACAGGTGTCCAATAATGACAAGTTTATATATATATATATATATAGGTAACCCAGAGAAACACAGCCCTGGTCTGGCTGGTGGGATTTAACAAGGGGGAAACACAAGTGGTTTGCGGGGATTGTAGGAGAAGAGGGGGGGGCGTGTTCCGGTGTTGGCTCAGTGAGGGGGAGCAAGAGAACATGACAGAGAGAGAGAAAGAGACAGGGAGAAAGAGGGCTTCCCCAGTTGGCTGGGAAAGTCTGGACCTGTGGTTACCTTTCCTTGCCTGTTGAGACGGGACAGGCGGCGCACGGATCCAGTGGAGCTCAGGGGATGGAGGAAGAAAGAAGGGGCAGACCAGAGTCTGGAAGATCTCTTAACTCAGACATGCACAGAGAGTGCTGCATGTATCTGGGTCCCAAGATTTCTCAAAGGTTGAGGAAAAAACCAGGGGCAGTTAAAGGGTGCAGACAAAGGAGTTTGGGAGGCTATGAAGGGTCATTTGGGGTGTACAATGGGCTAACGAGGGGAGGTTACTTCCATGACAAAAAGGGCTATACAAGATGGACAAGATATCTTTGTCACAGGGGGAAACTATAAACAGAAGATTCAGGGAGGGGAGGTAGGGCAAACGACAGTCCTTTAGGGTACAATGGGTGTGTGTCTGGTTTCTCTTGGGGAATGCAAAGATAGGATGCTGCTGCACTGAGTCCTAAATACCAGTCCTTTGTTATAACAGGGTGAGTCTCTATCCTTAATGACTCCATTCTTTATTCAGAGAGCTCTCCCTTCTAGTCTTTTTTCTCAACCTTAGGCTGGTATTTTTCCATGAGTGGTCCCTTGTTGCTAGGGTGGTTGGGCCCGATCCTTCCTTTTACTTTTCTCCAGCAACCCCCCCCCCCATTTTGCTTGTGCACCTCGTATGGGGGGGCTTCCTTGTCAAGCCTCTATCCCCATGTTCTCCAGCCTCTGTTGGTCCCTGGGGGCTGTTTGCATGCCCTTTCTCTCAGGTCCCTTGGCCTCAGTTTACATAGCAAGAGTGGGGGGGAGTACCCATTTTGGGGGAATTTAGGGGTCCATTCTTATCAGCGAGTTCCAAAGTCACTGAGAATGCCTCTCTGGGTACCCGCGATGTATGGACCTGAAATAATGATGGAACATGCAAGAGGGCACTCTCGGCTGATCTTAGAGGTGGTCCTTTAGATATATAGGGCCAAGGCCATTGAGAGCTTTATAGGCCTTACCATGATACCAGGCATTGCCATTTACCACATTATCATTTGACTACAATTGGTTTTCTTTTTTTACTTCCTCCTTCCCTCCGGACCTGGTTTTAGAGTAGTAACAATAACATTCGGTTCTGTGGTAATACAGTAAATAGTAATGCAGAAAACTGGTTCACTTTTGCAGTGTTATTCATTAATCTGCTTTGGTGGTTCAGCTTCACGGTAACCAGCTTGTTAGCGAATAACCTCCAAATTAACTGGAATACGGCCTATTAGCCAAAGATTATTTTTTGACTATCTGTTTCAGCACTTGGCATGACAAAGTACCTATATGTTACCATACATACTCGGTCACTATTGCCAAAGCCCCTCTTATTGAATGAGGTACATAAATGAAGCCAGGGCATTGTAAGGATTCTATGTGAGGAGGCAAATGCCTCATTAACCGCTCCCTTCCCCAATCCCCAGAGGTTTCACCTCTGAGCCTCCATGACCCTGACACCATGCAGCAAGGCCACCATCAGACTCCCACCTCCCTCACTGCCCTGCACCTTGCTCTTGCTAACATGGTCTCCTTCCCACACCTTGCCCCACACTCCCTCCCCCATGCCTCCAAGCTCTCTCCTTCCTCCTTTTCCCTCTCCCCATGCTGATTGGGAGGCCTTGGACCTTCTGACTGATCCGTGGACTCCTTCTGTTCCTTGTTTCTGGGCTCCCCTCTTGCACTTAGCAGCCATTCCCTGTAGAGGGGTGTAGCAAGGGAGGAATGGTCCCTGGTGTAGGAGATGAAGAGTCTCCTCGCTCTCCCTCTCAGTGTCAGAGAACACAACTGTACAATGGGATGTAGTCCCCTCCTAGGCCTGTGGGTCCCAGTGCAACTGCACCGCCTGTGCCCAACAGAGCTGAAATAAATAGTGCATTTGCTAGTAGTATCCACATTTTCAGGTTCCCAATCTGTATCACAATAGGAACTTGATTACCTGGAAACATGACGTTTTACTGTTGCTGAGTTATCAATTTACCAATTGGAAAATGGTAAATTGCTACCAGAACTCAAAGAAAATTGGGATGGTATGTTGGAAAAATGGTACCAAAAGGGTTTTTTAAAAAAGACAAAAAAAAACCCCAATACATCAGTAACTCATGTAGTCCATCAGTTTTTCATCAGGTACCTTACTACCCAATGCTACTGGGTAAGGGTGTGTACCAATATTCAGATGGGTCCTCGTTTCAGCTCTAAAAGCTACACCCTCACTCTAAACTGTTCTAAGTTGCAGAGCAATGGGAGCAGAAGCGAGACGTTTAGGGATGGGCAAATAGGTCATGGTTCGGGTTCGGCCGTTCGGTTCAGTCCGGTTCGGTTCGCCTGTTCGATTCTGCTGTTTGGTCCGTTCGCTGCGTTTGGGTTCAGCCGTTCGGTTCGGTCGTGTTCAGTTTGGTTTGGGCATTCGGAAAAAGGCTCTCTGTGCAAGAAATGATGGCCCCAGACCCATGACGGTGGGTTCTATGGTTAGAGTGGCAGCTTCTAGATACATATTGGCCACAAACCTCCCTGCCTGTAACTTGGCCCCAGAACCCCAATGGCGGGTCTTGGGGCTGGAGTGGCTGTTTCTTGATGTGGTAGAATGACACGCCTCTGTGTGAGGAATGATGGCCCCAGACCCATGATGGTGGGTCCTGGGGCTAGAATGGCAGCTTCTAGATATTGGCCACAGCCCTCCCTGCCAGTAACGTAGGCCCCAAAACCCTGATGGTGGGTCCTGGGGCTGGAGTGGCTCTTTCTTTTTTTGTATATATCTATCTCTACACTAAATCTAACTGTTATTAACTATTCTAAAACCTATTGAGCTAAATGGAATATCCTAATAATTAACTACAAAGGCCTTGTCCTACAAACACACTGTATCTCTATCTAGCTCTATAACTAAGCTAACTACTATGTATATCTATATAGTAATTAACTATCTATCTAATAACTAGCTGTCTATATATATACAATATTACACAGGGGGAAACACAAAGAACACAGGGAGGGGTACAAAACTGAAATGAAAATNTGCTGCTGCACTGAGTCCTAAATACCAGTCCTTTGTTATAACAGGGTGAGTCTCTATCCTTAATGACTCCATTCTTTATTCAGAGAGCTCTCCCTTCTAGTCTTTTTTCTCAACCTTAGGCTGGTATTTTTCCATGAGTGGTCCCTTGTTGCTAGGGTGGTTGGGCCCGATCCTTCCTTTTACTTTTCTCCAGCAACCCCCCCCCCCATTTTGCTTGTGCACCTCGTATGGGGGGGCTTCCTTGTCAAGCCTCTATCCCCATGTTCTCCAGCCTCTGTTGGTCCCTGGGGGCTGTTTGCATGCCCTTTCTCTCAGGTCCCTTGGCCTCAGTTTACATAGCAAGAGTGGGGGGGAGTACCCATTTTGGGGGAATTTAGGGGTCCATTCTTATCAGCGAGTTCCAAAGTCACTGAGAATGCCTCTCTGGGTACCCGCGATGTATGGACCTGAAATAATGATGGAACATGCAAGAGGGCACTCTCGGCTGATCTTAGAGGTGGTCCTTTAGATATATAGGGCCAAGGCCATTGAGAGCTTTATAGGCCTTACCATGATACCAGGCATTGCCATTTACCACATTATCATTTGACTACAATTGGTTTTCTTTTTTTACTTCCTCCTTCCCTCCGGACCTGGTTTTAGAGTAGTAACAATAACATTCGGTTCTGTGGTAATACAGTAAATAGTAATGCAGAAAACTGGTTCACTTTTGCAGTGTTATTCATTAATCTGCTTTGGTGGTTCAGCTTCACGGTAACCAGCTTGTTAGCGAATAACCTCCAAATTAACTGGAATACGGCCTATTAGCCAAAGATTATTTTTTGACTATCTGTTTCAGCACTTGGCATGACAAAGTACCTATATGTTACCATACATACTCGGTCACTATTGCCAAAGCCCCTCTTATTGAATGAGGTACATAAATGAAGCCAGGGCATTGTAAGGATTCTATGTGAGGAGGCAAATGCCTCATTAACCGCTCCCTTCCCCAATCCCCAGAGGTTTCACCTCTGAGCCTCCATGACCCTGACACCATGCAGCAAGGCCACCATCAGACTCCCACCTCCCTCACTGCCCTGCACCTTGCTCTTGCTAACATGGTCTCCTTCCCACACCTTGCCCCACACTCCCTCCCCCATGCCTCCAAGCTCTCTCCTTCCTCCTTTTCCCTCTCCCCATGCTGATTGGGAGGCCTTGGACCTTCTGACTGATCCGTGGACTCCTTCTGTTCCTTGTTTCTGGGCTCCCCTCTTGCACTTAGCAGCCATTCCCTGTAGAGGGGTGTAGCAAGGGAGGAATGGTCCCTGGTGTAGGAGATGAAGAGTCTCCTCGCTCTCCCTCTCAGTGTCAGAGAACACAACTGTACAATGGGATGTAGTCCCCTCCTAGGCCTGTGGGTCCCAGTGCAACTGCACCGCCTGTGCCCAACAGAGCTGAAATAAATAGTGCATTTGCTAGTAGTATCCACATTTTCAGGTTCCCAATCTGTATCACAATAGGAACTTGATTACCTGGAAACATGACGTTTTACTGTTGCTGAGTTATCAATTTACCAATTGGAAAATGGTAAATTGCTACCAGAACTCAAAGAAAATTGGGATGGTATGTTGGAAAAATGGTACCAAAAGGGTTTTTTAAAAAAGACAAAAAAAAACCCCAATACATCAGTAACTCATGTAGTCCATCAGTTTTTCATCAGGTACCTTACTACCCAATGCTACTGGGTAAGGGTGTGTACCAATATTCAGATGGGTCCTCGTTTCAGCTCTAAAAGCTACACCCTCACTCTAAACTGTTCTAAGTTGCAGAGCAATGGGAGCAGAAGCGAGACGTTTAGGGATGGGCAAATAGGTCATGGTTCGGGTTCGGCCGTTCGGTTCAGTCCGGTTCGGTTCGCCTGTTCGATTCTGCTGTTTGGTCCGTTCGCTGCGTTTGGGTTCAGCCGTTCGGTTCGGTCGTGTTCAGTTTGGTTTGGGCATTCGGAAAAAGGCTCTCTGTGCAAGAAATGATGGCCCCAGACCCATGACGGTGGGTTCTATGGTTAGAGTGGCAGCTTCTAGATACATATTGGCCACAAACCTCCCTGCCTGTAACTTGGCCCCAGAACCCCAATGGCGGGTCTTGGGGCTGGAGTGGCTGTTTCTTGATGTGGTAGAATGACACGCCTCTGTGTGAGGAATGATGGCCCCAGACCCATGATGGTGGGTCCTGGGGCTAGAATGGCAGCTTCTAGATATTGGCCACAGCCCTCCCTGCCAGTAACGTAGGCCCCAAAACCCTGATGGTGGGTCCTGGGGCTGGAGTGGCTCTTTCTTTTTTTGTATATATCTATCTCTACACTAAATCTAACTGTTATTAACTATTCTAAAACCTATTGAGCTAAATGGAATATCCTAATAATTAACTACAAAGGCCTTGTCCTACAAACACACTGTATCTCTATCTAGCTCTATAACTAAGCTAACTACTATGTATATCTATATAGTAATTAACTATCTATCTAATAACTAGCTGTCTATATATATACAATATTACACAGGGGGAAACACAAAGAACACAGGGAGGGGTACAAAACTGAAATGAAAATTAATCTAATAATAATCATACTCTAAATAAATCCAAAACTTAAAACAGGGGAAGGGAATCAGGGATGGAATAAGAGGGAGAAGGAAAGGATTTAATGGAGGGGGGGGAGGAAGGAAGATTGAACACAGGGAATACAGGGAGGGGTCAAAACAAAAAATAACACCTAAATCTATCAAATAAATGAGAATATGGAGGTAAATGGGTTGGATGGGTGAAATAGGAGGAGGATGGCAATGGATTAGGAATAGGAAGGAACAAAAACTCCTGGGAGAGAGGGAGCCTTCTGAAATGCCTGCTGTTCAGGAACATTGACTAGCTAGAAGGTGTTGGGAAGGGGGGAGGCAATCAGTTTTGTTTCTTGCTGTGCCCGCCTCACCGCAAGCCCCATTGACTCCATGCAGCCTAGCCCGTGGTCACTCGCAGACTGAGAAGCCAGTGGTCTGAGGCAAAAAGGGATGGTGATTGGGCAGACTGGTTGCTACCTCCAACCCTCTCCACCCCTGGTGCTTGGAAGTCTGATCCTCAGCTGACTTCCCTACCCTGTCAAGTTTTGCCTTCCAGTGACAAGTTTTTGCCACCTGAACTCACCCGAACGCGATCTGAACTGACCAAATTGTTTGGTCATTTTGACGTTCGGATCTAGTTCGATTAGGTCAGTTCAGGTTCGGGTTCAGGTTCGGTCATCCGAACAGGCCGAGTTCAGGCCAAACTCCAAACTTCCAAACAGCGTTCGCTCATCCCTAGAGATGTTTCAGCAGTAGGGGTGGTAACCTCAAACTGGAGGGAGGTTTTTCTGTCCCCTGAGTAACTCCAGGACAGGAGGACATCTTTCCTTTTCTCTGCCCGATCATTATGCCCATGAACAAAGGAAACAACCTATGTCCTTTCTGGAAATACTCCCAAACAAGGAACCCAATGGCTACTTGCCAATAGACTCTTCTACCGCAAATGCTGGGAAGTGGATTCCAGTAACCTAAAGTCTAAGATTGGGCTCTCCATATGTTAAAATGGATGCTCCCAGCTGTGCATGGAATTGTCATTCTGGTTCACCAAGCCTTTTTCTGGGAGAAAAACTAGAGTCGATGTCATGTGTGCACTGTGAACAGCATGCACCTTATTTATTATTATTATTATTATTATTATTATTATTATTATTATTATTATTATATATCCAATTTATACTCCGCCCGTTCCCCTAAGGACTGAATGGCTTACAAGAAACCCCATTTCAGTATAAACACAAAGCATGGTGTGGGCATAGTGCACAAAGACTGTGTGTCACAAGGTTTGTGCTCAGAAGAGCTTGGATTGGATCCTAAGCATGCAAAATCATGCCATGTTTTCCTCATGAATATTTGTCTCGGCTCAAAACGAAGTAGTGCAGCAGCAGCCAGGGCCGGCCTTACCACAAGGTGATCCGGAGCGACGGCCTCAAGCCCTGCACTTTTCTCTATTTCCAGGGGCCCGGCAATGGCCCCCAATTTTATCAGGTCACCGTGCTGGACTCCCACTTCCTCCCAGAGGGGCCCAAATGCAACCCCCTCTAGGACCCCACAGACGAGGGCCTCAGGGGGTGGGGCCATGGGGGAAGGGGCAGGATCACAAATCGCCCTGAATTTTATCTTTGCCCTGGGCCCCACAAATTCTAAGGTCAGCCCTGGCAGCAGCTGCTATTATTATTATTATTATTATTATTATTATTATTATTAACAAACATTTATATAGCGCCAGCAGTGGACCTGGCACTTTACAAAGTAATAAAATAGACACGGTCCCTGCCCCTAGGGCTTACAATCTGAGAGACAGGAGCTGGGGGAGAGACTTAGGAAGGGGAACAGAGGGAGAGACAAGGGGTCTAACATTCATGAAGATGCGAGGTCTCAAGTGCACGTACTTGGCTTGGTTACGATGAGAATGACAGCAGGCAGGTCCATGTTGCAAGGATAAGGGTAAACCGATCGTAGGTATAGGAATAGTGGCTCAGCAGGATAAAGAGTCAGACAGAGCAGAGCGAAAGAGGTGAGTTTTAAGGAGAGATTTGAAGGTATGAAGGGAGGGGGCAAGGCGGATGTGGACAGGGAGGGAGTTCCAGGCATGGGGGGCAGCAAGTGAGAAGGGACGAAGGCGCTTAGGGGAGCAGGGAAGGCGTGGAAGGGTGAGAGAAGGGACAGAGGAGGAGCGAAGTGCACGGGCTGGAGTATGGAGGGCGATAAGTGCAGAGAGGTAGGGGGGAGCAAGGTTGTGAAGAGCTTTATAGGTGAAGACTAGGAGCTTGTGCAGGATTCGTTCAGGAAGGGGAAGCCAGTGAAGCGAAGAGAGGAGGGGCTGCACATGGTCGAAGCGACTGGCGAGGTAGATGACCCTGGCAGCAGAGTTTTGGACAGAGATGAGGGGAGAAAGGTGAGACCGGGGAAGGCCAGTGAGAAGGAGGTTACAGTAATCGAGGCGAGAGATGACCAGAGCATGAACAAGAGTTTTGGCAGACGAGACAGAGAGAAAAGGGCGAATCTTAGCAATGTTATGGAGGGAGAAGCGACAGGATTTAGCAACAGAGTCAATGTAGGGTTTAAAAGAAAGGGCTGAGTCAAAGATGAAGCCTAGGCTACGGGCTTGGGGGACAGGCAGGATGGTGACTCCATCAATAGTTATTGACAGTGAGGAAGGAGAGGAAGGATGAGGGGGGAAGATAAGGAGTTCAGTTTTAGCCATGTTGAGTTTGAGTTGACGTTGAGACATCCAGGTAGAGATGTCAGAGAGACAGTTGATGAGACGAGCTTGAACAGAGGGAGAGAGAGAGGGAGTAGAGAGATAGAGTTGAGTGTCATCAGCATAGAGGTGGTATTGGAAGCCATGGGAGGCAATGAGTTTGCCTAAGGATGAGGTATAGATCGAGAAGAGGAGAGGGCCAAGAACAGAGCCTTGAGGAACACCAACTGAGAGGGGGAAGGAGGAGGAGGCGGAGTTGGAGAGAGACACATTAAAGGAGCGGTCAGAGAGGTAGGAGGAGAACCAGTTATGGACAGAGCCACAAAAGCCAAGGGAGTGAAGGGAATCCAGCAAGAGTGAGTGGTCAACAGTATCGAAGGCAGCAGAGAGATCAAGGAGGACAAGAATGGAATAGAGACGTTTAGATTTAGCCACCAGAAGATCGTTGGTGATCTTAGCGAGAGCAGTTTCAGTAGAATGAAGGGGGCGGAAGCCAGATTGGAGGGGGTCAAGGGAGGAGTTGGAGGATAGGAAGTCAAGGCAGCGGGAGTAGACAACACGTTCAAGCAGCTTGGAAGCAAAAGGAAGGAGTGAGACAGGACGATAGCTAGAAGGGTCAGAGGGGTCAAGAGTGGACTTTTTGAGAATAGGAGAGACTGTGGCATGTTTGAAGGCAGAAGGGAAAGAGCCAGTAGAGAGGGAGAGGTTGATGATGTGCAGGAAGGAAGGGGCGACAGTGGGAGTAATGGAGGTGAGGAGGCGGGAAGGAATGGGATCAAGGGGGCAAGTGGAAGGGTTGGAGGAGGAGAGCAGAGAGGAGATTTCCTTAAGGGAGGCAGGGGAGAAGGAGGACATGAGAGAAGGAGGGGGAGGAGGGAGAGGGGTGGGAGTGGGAAGAGAGGAGTGGGAAGCGATGTCGAGGCGGATCTTGTCTATCTTGGAGGTGAAGAAGGAGGCAAGATCCTGAGCAGAAAGGGAAGAAGGAGGGGGAGGACAGGGAGGCTTGAGGAGGGAGTCAAAGGTAGAGAACAGGCGGCGAGGGTCCCGAGAACAGGACTCAATGCGGGAGGCATAGTAGTGTTGTCTAGCAAGGGAGATAGCAGAAGTAAGGGTGGAGAGACAGAATTTGAAGTGAAGGAAGTCAGCGTGAGAATGGGATTTGCGCCAGAGTCGTTCAGCAGCACGAGTGCAAGAACGGAGGTGGCGGATACTAGGGGTGAGCCAAGGACGGGGGTTGTGGGAGAAGGCAGGGCGGGAAGAGAGAGGGGCATGGGAGTCAAGTGTGGAGGAGAGAGAGGCGTTGAGAGCAGAGACAGCGGAGTCAGGGGAGGAGGAAGAGAAGACTGTAGGAAGAAGGGGAGAGAGAGAGGAGGCAAAGTCCAGGGGATCAATAGCTTGAAGGTCACGGAAGGGGCGTAGAGAAGGGGAAGAGGAGGGGGGACAGTGGGAAATGTTGAAAGAGGCAAGGAAGTGGTCTGATATAGGATGAGGATCGAAGGAGAGATCAGCGACAGAGCAGTTTCTAGAGAGGACAAGATCAAGAGAATGGCCATTAGTATGGGTGGGGGAGTTGGTCCAAAGGTGGAGGTTGAAGGAGGAGGCTAGGGAGAGGAAGCGAGAGACTGAGGGCTGAGATGGGTCATCAACATGAATGTTGAAGTCACCAAGGATGAGAGTGGGGATATCAACAGAGAGGAAGAAAGTGAGCCAGGACTCAAAGTCAGAAAGAAAGGAGGAGAGAGGACCAGGGGGACGGTAGATGACAGCAACACGTAGATGGAGGGGGGAGTAGAGGCGCACGGAGTGAGCCTCAAAGGTATGGAAGGAGAGAGAGGGGGGAGGAGAAATTGGTTGGAACTGACAGGATTTAGCAAGAAGGAGGCCCACCCCACCACCCCGTCCTTCAGGGCGGGGTTGGTGAGAGAAGGAGAGACCCCCACAGGAGAGGGTAGCAGGCGTGACAGAGTCCGAGGGAGTGATCCAAGTTTCAGTAAGGGCAAGGAGCTGGAGGGAGCGAGAGAGGAAAAGATCATGGATATAGGGAGCTTTACTGATAGATGAGCGACAGTTCCAGAGGGAGCAGAAAAATGGTAGTTGATGAGGGGGGAGGCAAGGAATAGGGATAAGATTGGGAGAAGGGGAGCGTCGTGGTAGGCTAGAGACAGGAGGAATAGGGATAAGATTGGGAGAAGGGGAGCATCGAGGAAGGCTAGAGACAGGAGTGGAAGGGGAGCAATGAGAGAAAGTAGCCAAGGGAGCAAAGGATGTATGGGGGAGGTTAGAGAGTGGTGATCGGTTGGGGGGAGGAAGAAGCTGGGAGGAGAAAAGTAGAGGAAGAAAAAGATGGACAGGAAGAGGAGAAGGAGAGGAGGGAAAGAAAAGGCGAGAAAATAGGGCAGACATGTTAGTGAGTAAGATAGGAGGGGGAAGTACAGTAGAAAAGAAATGGAGAAAAGTACCTGTAATGGTGCGCGCTTTTCAGCCCACTGGTCGGTGGAGCTTGGGGCGGCAGGAAGGCCAAGCTCCAGGAGAGTCGTGGTGTCCTCGAGCGATGACAGCCAAGAATGCTGGGACCGTATGCAGACGAGCTGCAACTTCACCAGTCCTTGGCCCGCTGGTCGGTAGAGCTTGGGGCGGCAGGAAGGCCAAGCCCCAGGAGAGTCATGGTGGTCCTCGAGCAATGACAGCCGAGGATGCTGGGAGCGTATGCAGACGAGCTGCAACCTCACCAGTCCTATCAAGCTATCAAGATAGGTTGCTGGTTGTGTCATATAAAATGATTCTTCAGCATGGCCAGATGGATTTTTCTCGTTCCCTTTCCCTACAAAGATTAAAAACTCTTTCTGTTTGTCCATTTTTAAATGTGACGGTCAGTAGAGCAGCTTTTCAGGGGCCGTGAGCAGGGGTAAGGCACAACAAGTACACACCCATCTCCACCGACCTCCATCCACCCCCATGCACAGAACAACCCGCCTTTTCGCCAGTTGTTCCATGCATGGGGGGGTGGGTGGAGATGGGTAGAGGTGCATGGGTTGCAGGAGCAGGCACCCACACACCTCCAAATTCAAACAAGATGCTCCCGCACGTGGACACTGGGTGTCCGTGCGTGGGAGCGTCTCGTTTAAAAACGGTGTTTCTTTGTTGGTGGGGGTGGGGGGTTAAATTGTAAAAAGTCATTCGTTAAACATTAATACTCCGGCTCTTTTCAAATGGGCCACGGTAGGTGGGGGGATGGGGGATGGGTGTGCGCCACGGTCGGTGGGCGGTACGTGGGTGGCCATTCCCATGGGCGCACACCCAACTCTACCCAGCTCTATGCACAGAGGCACCTCTGTTTTCTCCAATGCCTCCATGTGTGGGCATAGGTGGGTGGAAATGGGTGGAGCGCAGCAGCGTATACGCCCCCCCCCCACTGGCGGTGTTCCCACAGACACCCACTGCAGCGTTCAGACAGGTGCCCCTCCACTGCACACCCACCCGCACACATGTGCGAGGTGGGGCAGCCTGTGTGAAAAGGCCCTCTGTGTCTTGCTCAGGAGGAACATGACAATGGGCACATGCCGCTTAATATCACTGTCACAAAGGAAAGACACCCCACAAGGCCCTGAAACTTTGGCTCAGGACAAATAAAGGTAGCATTGATCCCCCTCCCTGACCCCAAGCTGGCATCAATACATTTAAACAGACACTCTGAAAACGGAGACCGATTCAAGGCCTCCAGTGCCCTCTGCCAAAAAAACTTCCTTTGAGAATCTATTTGGTATTGAATTACAGCTTAGACGAGTTCAGCAGGTTAAAGACAGTTACCACTAAAAGGAACAATGATTGTGCAGTCTTCAGCATGTTTGTTGGCTGAAAACAAAGCCCAAACTCTGACATTGAGCTAGTATAATTAAAATTGGGAAACTGAAATGTCCGTTCTGTCAACTGTTCCAGTGACTAAGCAAGTAGTCCAAAATGATCAAACTTGTGTGATTGGCTGTAGGGAGTCTCCCACTGGTGCGGACAGTCCCGTGGCCTGTGGAACCCATGCACAACCTGAACATGTCCATAGTGGAGACTGATGCATGCGATCCACGTGGATTCCATGCAGATCATGCGCGGATCCCATGAGGAAGGGATTGGGGATTGTGGCCACTCTTTTATGTCCTATAGGCCACTCTAGTTTAGAGCATGTAGGTTCATTGGAAAACTCTATGAAAGCAAGTTTGAGAATCAAAAATGGAATTTCTAGAGTAACTTAGAATGGAATGTGGTTGGGACTCTGAACCTTGATTCATTTGATTTTACTAAGACTGCTGCTTACACAATTAAAATTGTGCTTTCTCCGAGATGAACCCCCTATGGCAAATTTGGGGGAAGATGAATTTTCACCAGTGATACAGACAGAATGAATTTTAAAAGAAAAAGAAAACTGTGTTTAAATATTGAAAACACGAGATGCTGCTGGCATCATATTAGCTGAGGTCACTGAGCAGTTCGTAGTGGGTCGTTATGGAATGCACTAAACTGAATCCATGCTTCAGATGCCCACGTTACAGCAATACAAGCAATGTATCCAAATTTGTTCCTGTTAAGCAGAAGGGGGGGAAATGGCCCAATTATTTTATTTGTTAGAAAAATAGCATTTTTCAAGACCCAAAAATTTTCATGCAAAAATTTCAGATGTGCCTTGGTGTTTGACGAAAAATTCTGTATGAACCTTTGGAAATTGAGAGCCGCAGGGGTGGGAGGATAGACAAAAGTAATTGAAATTGGAGATTTTGGTTTCTAAAAGCTACAAATCTTCAGTTTCCATCAACCAAATTTTATCAGAAAAAAAAACATAAAATTCAGTTTGAAGGAAATGAATCAAAATCGTTTTTTTAAAAAATGAAAGCATCCTGTGTTGAAAACAGCAAAGGGGGGGGGGGGGAGGATTCCTTTTTTTGTGCATGTGAGAAAGAAAATAGTTGAGCCGTTTTGCCGAATCATTCATATTATTAAAAAAACATTGCGTGGGTACAGCAGAAATGTTTCAGAAATAAAACTTGCAGCTTTCAAAAAGAAAGCCTAAGTATTTATTATATTATATTATATTATATTATATTATATTATATTATATTATATTATATTATATTATATTATAATCAGGTTCCTTGCTGGTGTGGGGCCTGCACTGATGCTCAGAGTCTAACTGATATGGGGTCCCTTTGTGCAGATTGGCAGTTGGCTCTGAGGGGTTGTGGGGTTTTTTTGCCTTCCCCTACAGCATGGGTGTGGCTCAGCCTTTTGGGACATCTGGATCCTTCTTTTTCTAAAATTATTTCCTGTATTTCAGGCGTCAGTGTGCTGCTCTGGTTGACCCCAGTCTCTACTTGTAGCTATTGATGACATTTCTCTGTGTGAATGGTTGTAGCGTGCCAGGCCCTGCAATGGTGCCAGTGACTGGACTAGATGTCCCTTGACGTCCCTTCCAGCCTTGTGACTCTGACTCTATTAATGTCAGTCTGCCCGGACAATCAGCAGCATTGGCTCATCACCTACCAGGGATCTGAAATAAGTGTCCAATGTGCCTTGATAGAGCAGCCTACTACCTTTTTCTCTCTCCTGTTGTACGTAGCTCCATTATTTATGATTTTGGAAGACTGATCTCTAATGCCAGTGAAATCCCCCCAAGACCAGGTCCAAGAACTTCTGGAACTATATTGTCTTTACACTGGGTTATGGCTTCATGTACTGAATCAGCTAGAGGATGAAAAAGCCAGTTCACCCAATACACTGAGAGGCGAGGCGGGGCTGAACTGGGCTGTTTGCTTTGAGCTGTTTACACAGTTCAAGAGCAGCTAGAAAGAGCCCACTAAGCCCAGCATTCTACAGGGAAATTAATCTGGACACTCAAGACGTTAACGGTTGAGTTCTGAGTAGAGATGAAATGGATTCCTAACTTGGTATCCTGCAGGGGTAATACCGGTAATATCTGAGTACCATTTTGTGTATTTGACAGGCTACCCAGTCACCGATCAGGAACCCAAATACCTTAAACATTGGTAATTTCCAGTAACGATTTTGCTGATTTTCCAGTTACTAATGAAAAAATCGGTACGGAAAACTGAAACATTGGGATGGAAAACTGAAAAATCAGGGCCTGAACTCGATATTAAGGGACATTCTGGGACATCAAGTACTTGAATTGTGTGAAAATTAGGTACCGATTCATACCCCCAAAATTGTTGCATTGATTCGGGTACTGGAAATTCAACGGGGATACCTGTTTATGTGGGTAACTGTTTCAGCTCTAGTTCTAAGAGATTGGGTGCTTTTAAATGGATGGCACCCCTGGCTCAGCTCTGTAAAGTCAGGCCACCATGTGCAGGCAGGGCAGAAGCAGAGCCAGCGTCCTTAGAACTGGAACATCCCAGAGCGCCGCCAGTGGAGCAGACCATCAAAACCTGGGGCACCAGCTGGCGGCGGAGCTATAGTCCATCTATTCATCAGAAGGCTGTGACAGCTCCGGCCTTGGCCAGGGTTTGCCCGAAGCCATGCCACAGGACTGCGGGTGGCAGCCTAGTGTCGAGAGATCCACCCACAGATTTATGGTGTGGGGGAAGAGGTTCTGTGCAGGCCGATTGTGTGCCGCAGCAGCTGCTGGGTCTGTATAAACCCAGAGCAGGTGGGGCTGCATGCAGGGGACCTGGAGCTAGCCACCCCCATTTCCATCTGACACCCAATGAGCTCTCCCCACCATCCATGACTCCAAAATGGCCCTTTGGAAATATCATGTGAATTAAAACAAGAATGTCTCCTAAGAGGCTGGTAATAGATCATGGAGCTCTTTGAAGCCAGCCATGGATGGTGGCGGAGCAAAAATAATTATTAGCATGTGTTGAGTATTTGGCCACCTACCTGGACTTGTTCAATATTGGGTTCCATTCTCGGTGCAACAATGTTTCAAACCAGTAATTCCACACAGCATGGTTTCCTAAGGAGGTGGACAGTGGCAGGATCAGGGTCTTGAACCTGTGCCTCTGGACTAGCCATAGCAGTGACTGGGCCTTCAGCAGCACTGCTTCATCGTTTCCCTGGCCTACCTGTTCCCTGGAGGACCAGTGTGCACTGAGATCAGTCCACACCTCCCAGCTGTCTGTCTGTAGCCTGGCCACACCTCGCAGCTTCCTGGCTGGCTGCAAGTCAGAATATAAAGTTGCCTGTGAGTAACAGAAAGCTGAACAGAACATGATTCTCTTCCTGTTCCCTCCTTGTTCCTGATTCTGTGCCTACTGCCTTGCCTGCTTTTTCCAGATGCCAGCATGCTCCCTTCCTATATCTCACTTAATTTCTTCAGACAAAGTCTGCTTTCACACATTACACAATAGGCTATTATAATAACTCGAAATAATACTGGGTATAACTCTGCAATTTTTGTAATATGCAAATGCACTATTCCTCTTTTATGCTGCAAGATCTTGGATCATTGTAAGAGTCACCAAATCAGGGCTTAATTGGAGGGTGGGGGGGCTTGCCAGGGCTCAGCTCTGGTAATAAAAATAAGGGGGGGGGCTGAGCTTGGGAAATAGTCCCAGTCAGAATGTGTATCTTCAAATGTGAAAGATAGGGGAAAGGCTGATATTGGCCATTTCAGGGTTAGAAATGAAAGCCAGAAAAACCCTACATGGTTTATTTGGCTTTCATTAATGACTTTTCTATCCCATCCCCTGTGCTGGCCATCATATAGATTCAATAACAAGGACTCTTGTTTTACATTCTGCTGTAGAGAGGCAGGTTAGACTAGTGATTAGATTATTAGCTAGAGACTACGGTTCATTTCCTTGTTCCATCAAGTTCTGGGACAGGGGGCGTGGTTTATGAGGCAGGGGGTGTGGCTTGCAAGGCAGGTTTGGGCCCAGGCAATTCATTTTTTTATATATTAAACACTGCACCAAATGTGGCTTTTACAGTGTCCCAAGATCTTGCAGCAGAAAACAGGAATAGTGCATTCAGACAATACAAAAATTGTTGAATTATAATACACAATATTGAGTTATTATAATAACCAATGGGCATTTTTACACACACCTTAAAGTGCCGGTGTTTCAACCTTCTGGGTTTACAAGTCCACAAGTAAGTTCCGGATGCATTCTTCACACACACACACTGCCCTGAGGCAGCCTAAAGTAGCCGCAGCTGTAGACGTGAGGGGCTGCCATGGAAACCAAGTGACCACAGCTGCCTGGAGCAAAGCAGTTTACCAGGAAATCTTACACACAAAAGTTCTGGGAGAAATTCTATGCAGAAGTTCAAAGAGCCAGATGTTTAAGATCTGGGTGAGTGATTTAGACACACAGGAAGTTCAGGCTGTAACAGCAAACATGCAGGAGAAATGTGTGTGTAAAAACACCCTCTGTGTAATGTGTGAAAGCAGCCTACGGTCGTTTTTACATGGAGGGAGGTGGGTAGGGGTGTTTGGCTGCAGTGGGTGGACACCAGACTAACCTCCACCCACGGAGCCTCCTCCGGTTTTCCGGAGGGCTCTGTGGGTGGAGGTGGGTCGAGATGGGTGTGCGATGGGTGGAGGCGGGTGTTGTACAGGAGTGTGCACGCACCCCCACCCATCCCACTCGGTGTTCACGCAGGCGAACACCGAGCAGACACCCATCCCCCCCACCCATTCCCAGTCATTTACATGGACACCCCCCCCAACACTGAACCGGGGGGGGGGGGGCAGCCATCCATGTAAAAACAGCCTAAGAATCTGAGAGGGGGGAATTCTGGAACAAATCTTATTTCTACAAAAGGGATGGTAAAAAATAATAATAATGTTTGGAAACAATGCCCTACCTACTGGATGGATGGATGACATGGGTCTGGGGACTTGGAGGAATATGTGGGCACATGTCTGTATCCTAATGATTTCCCACCAGCACACTGATGTAGTCCATTTAACTACCAGAGAGAATACAATGCCAATCCATGAAATCTCTGGCAATTTCCTCATGGGGTTTTCTTTCCCTCTTCCAGCAGATTCTCTCCTTGCTGGCCTAGTTGTATCTCAGCACATCTGACAATGTACATCAGGCATCTGCCTTTCCTTGTCACCCTCAGTTTCCCACTTCTGATTGAGCATGGGGTGGAAGATTTGCCCCTGGGAATGCAGGCTATGGTAATGTAGCTCCATCTGGTGTCTTCTGCATCAGTCTGCAATGCATTCCCTTTGGGTTTTCTCCCTTGAAAACATTCCTTGTTTGGCTGAGAGAGCCACCCTTCCCCCACCCTGAGAGATCCACCCTTCCTTGGATCAGCCCTTCTGCTTGTCTGGGTGCATAATGCCCTTCTCCTCTGCTGCACACTTAATCATTTTGTTTATTAGAGCACCCACCCTGCCTCCAAATGGTGCTTTGAGCACTTTAAAACTTAGATCAAAATACAGTAAAATTCATTTTTTAAAAACCCAAAGCTATTTCAGATCCATTTAAACAATGAATAAGGAGGTGGGTAAGGTGGAGAAAAAAATATATATTTTGGGGAAACCAGCAGTGGATCCCCTAAGGGAAGGGAAAAAATGTTTTCAGGTACTTTTGAAAGGTGAGGAGGAAGGAACTGAAATGTACATCTGTGAGGAATGAGTTCCTTACCTATATACATTACCTAATCCCAATCTTTCCTCCTTGCCACCCTGCCCCCTCTGCCTCCCTCTCTCGCTCCTTCACTCCCTATTCTTCTGTTGCTCATTCTGCTGCTCCCATCAACTCCCACAGCTGAACATGTTTGAGTTGGAGAGATTTCCAAGATGGCGCCAACTTGCTCGCTTCTGGAAGAAAAATAATCAGTTGGCGGCTGCAGCGCCAAGCGGAATTCATGTTACCAAAGTGAATGGGGCTGGGCGGGGCCATTTAGGAAATTCCCCTTATTGCCAGACTCAGAGCTAAGGATTTGGCAGTCATGCCCTTCTTCATGATACATTCTTGCTCCCCCCACAGATTGGGTGCAAACAGGCATGCACGTCGCTCTGCTTTAACATTTCTCATGCCTGTTGCAGGGCTGTATTGATGCCCTGTGCAGCCCGGCAACAGGCGAAAATAATGTTAAGGTGGTTTTAAAGTGGAGTTAAGGTGCATGTCTGTTGTCACCCAGAGAGAGCCACTGTTGTAAAGCATAACACATCTCTAGTTGGAATGCCAGATAGCCATTGTCCTCTAGGCAGTGCAGAGACGGGGAAGTTGGAGTCCCTGGTAAAACTGTAGCTACCTGAGTAACGACTGGATACCCGATTATCCGAAAATACCGCTGTTATAGGGTCAGTCTCTGGCCCTGATGGCAGGCCCACCAGCCCTTATTTTAACCCCTTCCAAGGTACCTTTTAGTCCTTGGAGGCTTGCTCTTCAGCTCCCAACCTCAAGACCAAGTCCATCTGTCTCTACCCCTGCAGGTTGTATCTCTGCTGCCTTGCTCTCCTTCAGCTGACTGCTCAGTCTCCCGGAATCCCGCGAGGCTGGGGGTCAGCCAGGACCCCTGCCACTAGCCACACTCTAGCCCTGGTTAGGGCAAGTCTCCCAAAGCCATCTCTGTGTTTCCCACAGCACCTTAGCGCCTCTCTGCAGCTCCCTTGTCCATTTCAAGATGTCCATTTCAGTTTCAAGTGGCTGTACTGCTCCCAGCTGCTGCTTGACTCTGCAGTCTTCCCTTCAGCTGCCTGGTGCTCCTCCGGCCCTCTAGCCAGGCTGAGACCCCGCCTGTAGGCCTGAACTTAGTGGCAGGCAACATAGGCACCTGCCTAGGGTAGCAGATTTAGGAGGGTTGGGGGCTTCTGTTCTAAGCCTGTGCCTGCCCAATCATGGCACTCCCTCCCCCTGCCGTAACCGCACTGCCTCACCTGTGCTGTCTATAGCGGTGCATGCACAGAGCACGTTTAGGGTTTCAAGAATCTCACAAGAGTTTCAAGAACCCTCAAAAAACACTCTGTGCATGCACAAAATGACCACCAGGGGCTACACATGCACAGAAATGGTCGCAGCCGACGACGCCCTTTTGCGCATGTGCAGATCTGAGATTTCTGAGATCTTGTCTGGGGACTGCAAGAATCTCACACGCTTTCATGAGAACATGTGGGATTTTCATTTTTGCCCTACTTTAGGGTTTGGAAAGCTTTTTGAACAGGGCAGGCATAATTGAAGTCAACAGTTCCATCCCAAAATGGCAGTTCCTCCCAGGCTACAGCTGAAATGGGTCGGTGATTTGGTAGCCACAGGGTGATTTCAGACGTTACGGCTGCCGGGATTGACCGTGGGCTGAGGTGTGGTTCGGACCACAGGTGGGGGTGAAGGGGGGGCCAACAGATGTTCCCCCCTTCACCCGTGCCCGTGGGGAATGGGACACCACATCCCGCGGTCAATCCTGGTGGCCGTAACGTCTGTTGTGCAACCCCACCGCAGAGGGGGTGGGGCCGTGCGGTGCTGCTTGCGGCCGCACGGCCCCACCCCCTGTGTGCTGCCATCGGCTTGCCCCCCAGCACGACGGGCAGGAAGTGCGGCCTATCCGGCCGCACCGCCCTCCCAGGACCGGGAATGCGAACCCCGACCGTGGTGAAGGGTAAGTCAACAGACGTGACGAACCCTTCACCATGGCCATGGTGGCCATTCACCACACTTCTGGACCCGCTCGCGTCCTCAGGTCCAGAAGTGTAGTGAATGCAAACGCGTTCTGCATTTGACTGTGGTGAACATCTGACGGGTAGCAAACAGACGTTCACCACAGTCAAACGCGGCCCGCCTTTGACTGTGGTTGTGGCGGGGTGAATATTCACCCCGTCACGTCTGAAATCACCCTCAGGTAATACCAACATTTACAGCTACTGTTTCCAGTGTACGACTCAGCCCCCGAATACCATTCATGAACCTGGAATTGCCTGAAATTGTAGGTACACAAAATTACCCCCAAACTAAAAAAAAATTTTTAAAAATACCCACAACATTTTCAGAAATCCAGGACTGGAAGTTGAAAAATCAGAACAAAACGGTAGTTTGGTATGTTGGTATTTCACATACCAGATCAAATACCATTTTTTATACCGAAAAGTACCCCAAATTTTCAAGTCGAATCAGGTACTGTGAATGCAACAGGAATACTTGTTTTTTCAGGTACCCATTTCAGCTCTCTGCCAGGTCCTTGCAAGATGAGATGAACCGTATCTAAATGGTCGAAGAATCAGGGTGAATCATTCATGTAGGGGAGTCTGCTTTGATTTTTTTTAATTTATTTTTTTAATCCTTTTCTTTTTTTAAAAGAACTCTTTTTACATCTCCCTTGCAAACTAGCTTTCTCTCATGCCATCAGACAGAGTGTTTTCACCCTTGGAAAACCTGACAGGCCAGACACAGTCATTATGCAATCGCGAGTCATGCCAATGTGAGACTCCACAAACGGCTGTTGTGGGTTTGTTTGGTTTTCTCCTTGAATTTATTGTTGATTTTCAGACTGAAATTTCCAGTATGAAAGCAGACATGCCCAGAAAAAACGTTGCTCAGCTCAAACTTAAAAGAACAGAGAGATGCGAGATTACAACGCGGAGATTCAGCTCCTGGCTCCCAGCCCTTTCTTAAGAACCAGCTTTCTCTTTGCCTTGGGCTTTTGGTCTGTCGGTATCTAATGAAAGATGACAGCGCAAGCTCCCTGAGGGGCTAACGTGGGCAATTTCAGTCCTGGCATTTAAATTTATCTTTAACCAGCAGTTTTCAAAAGGGTAGAGCTAAAAAAGAACTTGGCTTGGTCACATACACAGACAAAAAGAGAATGGAATGACACAAAACACATTAGGAGGAATGGTTCGTTTTAACTCCTTGAAAGCTCGTTTCACTGGATCATGATTCAAGAACATCAAGAGTAGAGCTGAAATCGGTAAAAATACCCTTATTTTTTATTACTGTGCCAGGTATTCAATGGGCTGTCCAATTACCAATCAGGTACCCAGAGACCCCCCCCAAATTGGTAATTTCCTGTCCTGATTTTTTAATTTTCTGGTTGCCAATTTGCTAAATTGGGATGAATGACTGAAAAAACCTGAGCAGAAGTCAACATTTTGGAATATCAGGTACCAGAATCAGGTCACAATCAGGTACCAATTGGTACCCAATATTTTCAAGTCAATTCAGGTACCAGAAATTTGATGGTCATGCTCATTTTTGTGGGTACTCATTTCAGTTCTAATGAAGAGGCATGCCTTTCGCTTGGTTTTACGCCTATTTCCCCCCAAAGAATTGTCCATATAAACTCTGAGGCCGTGATTACAAATCACTTTCTCCAGAGTAGTCCTGCTGAAGCCCCTGCAGTGGAATAAGTGATTTGTTGATCACGTCCTGAGCCTAGATTCTTCTGATCTATGTAAAGCGCTTTCCTCCATGGTTTATGAATGTTATTTTTATTGCTGATAACGTTGGCTATATTCATGACAAAAAAGGTTCCAACCTTTCTAGTTTATTAATCCCCAAAGTTACAGTCCAACGCCTTAAACTCCCCAAAAGGCAGTAAATCCAGATCTACAGGTTGATAGTTCCTCTTAGGACCATCAAGAATTGGGTAGAGCAGTGGGCCAGTTCTTCTCTTCGGCATGTATGCATGCAGCTCCCATTAACACGACAAACTCAACAGGAGGTATGCATGTTCCTTGTAACAGACAATAGTCTGTTGCTCCTGATTCCCTGCTTCTGTGCCGGTTGTCTTGCCTCTTTTTCTGGATGCCTGTCTGCGCTCTGTTCCATATCTGACTCCATGGCAAACCAGCAGTAGATCCTCTAAAAACAATACCTAAAGAATTAAAAAAAAGTTTTCAGGCACTTTTTAAAAGTGAGGAGAAAAGAAATGAGATGTACATCTGGGAGGAGTGAGTTCCTTACCCATAGCTATACTTTACCTATTCCAGAAGTGGGCAAACTAGATCTAGGGCCAGATGTGACACTTTGGCCCCATTGTGGTAAACGGATGTGGCTCTTGGGATTAGGACACTTTGCCCACTCCTGACTAAGGGTAATTGCAGATGTGACAAAAACGCCTTTCACCACAGTGAACCCCAGTGGATTCCCTGTGGTGGTGGTGTTTCCGTGAACGTCTGTTTTGTCCCAGCCAGATGTTTACCATGGTGAAAACCCAACCGGGATCAAGCTTGACCACGGTTCTCGATCTCCGGCCGGCCAGAGGTTGAGAACCATGGTTAGAGTGGCCACAATCCGGGATGGGCCAAAAGTAACGTGTGTTACCTTTGGCCCATCCCAGATCGTGGCCCCAACTGCGATATGGGATTGGGCGCAGCAGCCTCATTGGCTGCTGCACCCGCCTATCTCCCCGAGGGTGAGCGGCCGAGGGAGCGCGGGGGGGCAGGGCTGTGCGGCCGCACAGTCACGTCGCGCAACCCTGCCCCCTCCCCAATCCCTGTTAGCGATCAGACTGGCACGTCTGAAGGACGGACTGCCTGATAATGGACCAGGATCCGAGATGGATCCCAGTCCAGGGTTCAATGTAGCGGGCCTCCGGACCTGTCACATCTGTAATTACCCTAAATCTCTCTTTCTTCCTTGCCACCCTGCCCTTGCTCTCTTGGCCTCCCTCTCTTGCTCCTCCACTCCCTGTCCCACTGTCGGTCTTTCTGCTGCTGCCATAACTCTCGCACCTCAATACATCTGAGTTGGAGAGATTCCCAAGATGGCACCAACTTGCCCACTTCCGGAAGATAAGTATCAATTGGCAGCTGCAGCACTAATCAGAATTCATGTTACCAAAGTGAACTCCATTTTGGAAGTTTGCCCTAGCTCAGCTAAAATAGTCCTTTTCTCAAATGAAATACCCCAATTCTGACTGTTCAGGACCCAGGCCCAATGAAGAAAGCAAGTCTTAAGATCTAAAGCTTAAATGTCATTGTTTATTGTGCTCACTGAACATAACATACCGTAATATAATGTAACATGTGTGTGTGTGTGTGTAATAAGAGGCTATAATGGAAATATCAAGGCTGATACATCATGGCATGTAGGGACACTGCTGAAGCTCTTGGCACTGAATTCTACTTCCAAATTGATATTTTGGACTCGGCAAAGTTCGCATGTCGTGTAAGAATGCAGGAACTGCCTACTATGGTTTTGCCAGTGGGGAAGAGCATCCAGCCAACCAACATCCCTATACATAAAAGAGCCTGGGTTTGTGAGAATGTATTTCCGGGTTTGAATGGGTTAAAGTTTATGTACGTATGTATATATATAATCAAGAATCACCCAGTTCTCTATTATATATATTTTAAATAATATATTAGATAGATAGATAGATAGATAGATAGATAGATAGATAGATTTTTTAAAATCTATGGAAGAATTATTTTTGTCTCTCTACCCCTCTCTTCCCACCCCTCCTCTCTCCTTGCCTCCAGAGAACTGGGCGATTCTCGACACAACTCTAGCAGATGGTTTTGGTGATGTGAAGCACAAGGGTATCGCTCCCAGGAGCTGGTGAGTCAGTTAAGTTAAAAATGAACTCATGCATACGGGATGCTGCATTCCCTATTTTGGCCTACTTCAGACAGCTTCTTACGTACACTCTCCAGCGAAAGCTCTGTTGTGTAAGCAGAAAATCAGGAACGCAGTCTTGCATGGTTCCACATTCCCCACTGTGATTTAGAGCAGATAGTCAGGAAGAGGCTCACATTTTATTTTATTTTTTGACCAGATCCAAAGCTCCATTGAAGCCACTGGGTGCCCTTTAAACAACTTTAATGGGCTTTAGTTCAAGCCCCTTTATTGCCGAGGCATATAGTACTCTTTGTCAGAGAGAAAAGATCACAGATACATAATGCCTTTCTTTTCTTCAAATGCTGCTTCCTCAAAGCAAACTCAACATATATCCAAAACCTCTATTTACTGATGATTTCAACCAGTACACTGTGTGATCTACGCAATGCGATAGCAAACGCCTACACAACATATTGTCAAATATCATTAAGCAGGAGCTTTACTAGAGACCAGGAGACTTTTAAAATGGTTGTTTACATATTTTAATGCAAACATGCACCTTTTCTTCTTGGCAAATATTTCTGTGGCTTGTTTGACTGATCTGGAAAAGCGAATCAGCATTTTGTCCATATTAGTTAGATAAACTCAATTTGAGGCAAACATATATTGCATGCAAAGTGTGTGTGTGTGTGTGTGTGTGTGTGTGTGTGCGTGCATGTGCACACGTCTATATATGTGCATGCAAGAAACAAACCCACGTCCTGTTCCTCAATATCATTTACCCAGATAATTCTAGGAAACATAACACAGATCTCACAAAAATATTTGACCAGAGGATACCGTGCAGGATTAGAAAGATTGTTATTAAATATTGCTTGGTATTAAATTTTAGAAAATTCCACATGTATCTCCCACTGAAGAACCTGGATCTCAGATCTGCTAATATTTTCTTTTGCAAGTTCCTGGGCTCAATTGATCCACATTGTAGTCTTTTTTAAACATTTTAACTAAAAGAACAGAAAATAAGCCATAAATTACAGCTGTCTGTAGGTTCAAAATCAGAAGTTACGACCTCTTGACCTCCCACTCTAAAGAGACCTCTGATGCATTTTTTTAAAGAATCGCTAGTGCAGAGAAAAGGGGTTACTCCGTGTTTCAAATAACCCTGTCACATATTATAATAAATAAAATAAAGCACAGGAGCAATGAAGATGCAGTAAGAGCATACTGATTACAATAAAGATATAAATTCATAGTCTCTTATTTGCATTTCCGGATTGATCTTTCTCCACAATTATGCAAACTATGTATGTTGTTTTCTTTTTTAAAAAAAACCTACAGAACATCTTTAGCTAATGCTGCTTAAATATAAAGAAAATAAAACATATTTTTTTTAACGGGGGTGGGGGGGCATTCTTCCCTTGTCATAAAAAGCACATAAAAATCGTTGTGACGATTGTTTTGTACGTTGATCTTTTATTGACAAACATTGAGATCAGAGATGGCCATGGGCTACTCCCTTTTTGCTTTCCTATTTAAACTACTGTTAAATACACATAGATATTAACGAATTTAATTGAGGCTGACATTTTAATGGCTAGAAGAGAAGAAGTCAGCGACAACAACGATGATGACGACGATGACAAGCAATACAATAAAACACTCATATTGGCATACACAATGGTCTCGATGGACATCATAACAAAGGACATGGAACTAAAAATTGGGGGCCAAAAAGCATCTATAGCATAATTCAAGCCAAGGAATGAAAATTACACCGGGAATGTACTGGAAACCTTTTGCATTTAGCCCAGTGGCTGTTTTTGTTCTTCCAGGCAAGCCATTTGACCTATTGACCTTCGAGGCTGGTGTGAATAAGACTCCCTTATAATGCAACCTCTCTTGCTACAAACGTAATGCCTTTCCCTCTTCTCTCCCCCCTCCCCCATTTCACGATGGGGGTATTCAGTAGCACTGTGCTTACTTGACTCAGATAGCCAGATTTGTGGTTAGCTGGCATCCGAATTTGCTTAGTTTCTCTGTAATAGCTCTAAGTAGGTTCTGATCCAGAGTTCATGGAAGTCAACAGGAGGTAAATTGGGTCAGTAGCACCATTGTATACCGGGTATCAACATACAGACTGAAAATATGCAACGGGAGAACCCTGTTGAACCCAGTTTTGCTATTATTCAAGTAGAATGAGTGTTTTTCCCTATAGGCTCGAATCAAATTAACAATACTGAGTGCTTCCAAAAATGGATAGAAAGATGAAATTTATTTAGCATTGGAAAAATGATCTATTTTTAATTGCTCTTCTACTGTGAAATGAGGTCCTCTCTTTTTGCTCAAATTCCGGGAACTGTTTGTCGAACTTAGAATGCAATCTTCCGCCACCAAAGCCAATGGGAGCTGAACCGTTGACTTCAGTACATGAAGGATTGTGCCTTTGGAAAGAAATACAAAGCAAAATGGTTTGAAAATTCATAGTCCCATAACCTTGCTGTCCTTCCTGTACTAAACAAAAGCTAGTTCCCCCCCCACACACACACACACTTTTTGGTTACAGCAGATTTGCCCTTGAAATTCCTGATATATTATTGGGGTAAAATAAATAAAACTAAAAATCCAACCCATAATATTTTATTTGTTTGCTTATTCAGATTGATATGCCACTCTTCCCAATAAAGCTAGTAGCAGAATGGTTAAGATTTATTTTATTTTATTCAAATATCAACACAATTGGAACTACTTAAAAAAAGGGGGGGGAAATATTTTCAAATAAAAATGTTGTCCTTTCTCCTTTTTTTTAATTAATGACTGAGTTGATATACATTTTTCAAATGTTTGAAATTTTAAATTTGGAAAGAAAATGTGAATCCCCCCTCTTTGTCTTCAAATTGGATCTTCTGATTATAGCTCCAAATCCTACTTCCATTAAAAACTTTAGGAATATTTTTGTTGACCTCAGTGGAATCAAGATCTGATCTGATAGAGATATAATTGGCTCTCCATGACTACAGCTAAGAGGAAATCTTTTTTTCTTTTAAACGTCTCCTTGTGTCCATAGTGAAGCTACAGCAAAACTTGCAGAGGGGACTGTGTACACTGAGCTTTCTGGAAATAAGACACCTATTTTAGCAGTGGACTCAAGGTTATTCCCTCCCCCAGTTTTGTTTAATCTCCGGTGACTCCATGACTTTGGTTCCTGTAATGTTCTCTCTCTTCAGTGAGAATAAAATGCCAATGAATTATTCTAACTATTTCTGGAAGAGAACAGTTCCTGGTACAAACTGAAAGGGAAAGAAAGAGTTTTGTCACAACGGAAGCTGATCAAAACCCAGTCAACTCTAAAGAAAATTATATCTGACCCACCAATTCCATCTTAAATGCATTATATGTCTTTTTTAAATAAAATTTTAAAAATCAATATTCTTATTGCTTGCTGCAGGAGTCTCGCAAGTAGGGATAGAATTCTTAGTAAGTCTTATGACTGGTTGCAAAATAACAATAGTTACAGTAACATTTAAATCTTCATTACCAAAACAAATAAGAATCTTTTGTTTAAAAGGCCAACTTCAAAGAGAGTTTTTCTGACTAATGGCTTTATGTGTATTTAGAAGGCACACAGCTATTGACATGGCAAAGCTAGCAATAATTGAATGCACTTTAAATAGTTACATTACCTTCTACAACCAAGAATAACAAACGAAAACTGGGTGTGTGTGTGTGAGTGCGCGCGCGTGTGTGTGTGTGTGTGTGTGTGTGTGTGTGTGTGTGCGTGTGTATGTGTGTGCAGATGTACACGCCAGACTTCATTTCAAGCTGCTGGGGGAAAATTGGTAGATAAGTAGATCAAGCTGCACCTTCATATTTCTCCATGTTTAATTTTAGGGTTGCAGCAAATTGCAAGGCAAACACCAGGCGTACAGTAAATTGCTATGCTGTACAGTAGCGCATTTGCCATTGCTACGATTCTTATTTAAGCATCTGACTAATGTAATTGTTTTATACATTAACTATACTCCCTGATGGTTAGCCTATTATCATTTTCCAAAATGGTGCTTGCAGATATTAGCAGCTTGATTACTTATTTTATTAACAATTTCAACACTGTGTCAGTGTTGATTTGGGGAGGTGCGTGGTACAGTGGGTGACAAGGATTCAGTTGTGTAGAAGTATTTATTTATTTATGTTGTTGTATTTTTAAATAAATAAATAAATACATAAATAAAATGCTCCCTTGCCTACCTCGTTGGTGAGCTCTACTGTTTTCAACTCAGGCAGAACTGCCTTTGAAGTCAATAGGGCTCCCAGTCTTGTTTTTCATTATACGTGAGAAATATGTATGATCGAAACAGTTCACTAAGGATAAGCATTTGCATTGAGCTACATCAGAGCTACAGTAATCCAAAGTCATTTAAAGAGGGTACAGATGGACTAGATGAGTTAGAAAGGCCGTTATTAAATGGACTGCGGTGGGTGGGTGGAGGGGTGTGCGACCGCGGTGGGTGGGTGGAGGAGTGTGCAGCCGCGGTGGGTGGGTGGAGGGGTGTGCGGCCGCGGTGAGTGGGTGGAGGGGTGTGCGGTCGCGGCGGGTGGGTGGAGGGGTGTTCGCCTATTCCCACAGGTGCACACCTCCTATTCTCCACCCACCTCCATCCACGGAGCAGCAGGCATTGGAACCCATTGCTCCGTGGGTGGGTGATGAGCGGAGATGGGTTGAGGTGAGTCTAGTGCGAGAGCCCATCGCCGGCGGCATTCACACAAGCACCTCCACCCATCTGCACGGAGATGGGTGGGGGCGTCCGTGTGAAAAGGGCCAAAGATGGAAAGAAGGCAAAGGCGCATGCAACGTTGGCACACAAAAGCTCAAAAAGCACATATTTTCTTGAAATGGGCATTGGCAGTAAAGTGATTCATATGACTGAAGAAGGAATGCAAACTCAGGCAAAGAAAGGCCGTTTTTACACAGACCAGGGTGGGTGGGGGGCGTGTCGGTGCGGCGGGTGTGGGGGGATGGGTGTTTACACAGACACACACCCGCCACACACACATCCCACCACCTACCTGCGGCCATTTACACAGCCGGTCCCCCCTGCCGTACACCGGCCTGAACACCGAGCGCCCGCAGTGGGTGGAGGTGCGTGTGCACCCGTTTCCACAGGCACACACAGATCTCCACCCACCTCCACGCATGGAGCAACTGGCATTGGAGCCCGTTGCTCTGTCTGTGGGTGATGGGGCCAGGGCGCACACACACCCACGCACCGCCCGCAGTGTTCCCATGGGTGCCCGCTCATCCCCCCGCACCTCCCCATGGTGTTCGCATGAGCACACGCACCCCACCGCATACGTGTGCGAGTGGTGGGTGCCCATGTAAAAAGGGCCTGAGTCAGGGTCTTCAGCTCTGAAATAGCTGCAAACTTGGGAATGTAATAAGGACCGCATTCCAAGTCGGTTGATGCCAACACAAGTCTTTCTGTTGGCTACAATGGGCTTTAGATCAGGCCCTAATGCAGTATGCATGAGGCAAAGCAATTAATGCGTTTCCAAAGCATGCACCATACCTCACTGAAAGTGGCAGGAAAAAAGGAAAAGAAAAAAGCTTGATGCCAGCAGTTAAATTTCTTCATTACGTTGCATGGTCTCCCTTTCAGCTGAATTTCCTAGCTGCCGGTTGTGCTTCTGAGTGGGGGCTAATCGTTGCCTGAAAAGAAAGCCTCAGCTGCGGTGCAACTTCTCCATTCTGACTGATGGCTATATTGTTTGGCTATGCTCTGTAAAGGCAATAAATATATGTACTGTTATGGGTCATGAGTTTAAAAATTAAATCAAATGCAGAAATTAAGTCTTGACAGAAGCTGAAGGGATAATGTCTTAGCTTCCCCAATTATGCAGTTCAACATTTGGATAAATCATCTGAAAGTAAGTATTTAGCCCCATTTTTCATAATCGCTATTAATGAGAACAAAATGGGAGCTGAGGGCAGAGGGAGAGAGTTTTGACAAGATAAATAGCATATGGGTGCTGTTGTCAGCCACGTGAATATCAAGCTTGCTCAAACCCCTAAACAGCAGGAAAAGTGCACTGGGGAAAAAAATCCAAACCCAGGCATGAGTAACGCATTCTTATTAGCAGCAATCTGCGTGGGGGTTGGTGTTTTCTACTGGGACGACAGCACAGCGACAACAGGTGATTCCCTGGAGGGGAGCTAAGGTTGACCATGGGTATTTTCAGACATGACGGGGCCAATTGGTCCCGTCACGGAAACAACGCTTTGATTCCCCGCCGGGGCCACCGTGTCACGGCCTAACAGACGTGGTGGCCGATCCTGGCAGGGAATCCGGCGAGGGGGCGGGGCTGGACAGCGCAACGTGTGGCTGCACAGCCCTGCCCCTCATGCTGCCCCGGCTGCCCACCCTCCAGGAGACGGGCGGGCGCCGTGGCCAACGTGCCCAGCCACAGCGCCCGGCCACCCCCCCAGCCCCCAGCATAGACCACGGCCCGGAATCCCGCCACAGATTCCGGGACGTGGTCAGGGGACAGACGTTACTGTCCCCTTCATCATGGGGGGGAATCTCATTCACCACACGATCGGGGATGGTCCGGCCAGGACCTCCGATCGCGCAGTGAATCTGATTCCCCCCTGTGATTCATGGGGGTAAACATCTGGGGGGGAACTTCCGTTCCCCCCAACAGACGTTACGGAATCACTTTCACCCTGTGCAGATTCACTGTGGTTGACTGTGATCTCATAACGTCTGAAAATACCCCATGACTAGTTAGCACATCTTTCAACATCTTGAAAGAAACGTATGCCACTTCTTACATTTGTGATGGGGAATCTAAGGCCCGGGGGGCCAAATGTGGCCCCTGGCAAGTTTTTAGTGGCCCTTTGCCAGATCAGTTCCTTCACCAAAGCACTGAAACACTGGGCCTCAGGTTAAGTGAGCAGAGATAAGTGCATGTACACAAGGGGTGCTTTTAGATGAGATGGTCAAGAGGAAGAGGGCCCGTGACTGGTGCAGGGGTGCCATGCACAGGTGAGTGCTTCACACAAGTGACCTAATGCACAGCTGCCCTGCCCACTCACCGCCCATGCCATCTGCACATGGGGCACTCCAGCCTTTGCTGAAATCCCCGTGGGGGGGGCATGGAGATGTGGGGAGGATGGGGGTCGTGGGAGTGCGACATTCAGAAGAGATGGGCCCCAGGCAGGGACAGGCATGGGACCGAAGGATAGGAAAGAGATCCACAGCACAGAGCCATGATATGGATCCTCCTTTTCTTAAATGCACCCCTTACACCCCCCCACCCCCAGTGTCCACGCAACCCTCAGAGCGTGTACTAATTTTAAAGTGGTCCCAAGGAAGGGAAAGTTTTCCCATTCCTGCCTTACACACTCATCTCTAGGCTCACCCTCCTCCCTCAGTTGTAACTAAGCTGAGACCATGCAACTTCTCAGCTTTGTAAATGTATTCTTGTCCCTACTTGTGCACCCCTCCCCTTGTCTATTTACGACTGGAAGCCACTCAGGGCAGGCACCTGTCTCTACCCACTCCTGTTCAGTGCCATATCAGCAGCAGCATTCTCTATCTACACTACAGGCTATGTCAGTTGTCAAACGTTTGCCTGTGTGACACCCCCACCCCACCCCCGACTTTGGAGACTTAAAAATAATCCCATGACCCCAGGAAGCATCAAACACAGGCAGAAAATAAAAGACATCCAGAAGATCATATCCCACCCCAGCTGCAGATAGTACTGACCCCACCTGGGGTCCTGTGTGGGAAGGGAACCTCTGTGATTCATTGTGTTTTAGATGGTGGTGATCAACATGCATTTCAACCACCACTTGTTTTCCAAATCCAGGTCAGTTCATGTATTCTCAAGCTAAAAGCAGTCAGTCAGGCCATCTACATTCCTAAAGATATTGATAACACTGGGTATTTTCAGACGTTACGTGATCACGATCAATCACAGTGAATCCCCAACATGGTGACTGCGATCATGGAACATCTGTTGGGGGGAACAGAAGTTCTCCCCCCCCAGATGTTCACCCCCGTGAATCACAGGGGGGAATCACATTCACCACATGAACGGCGGTCCCAGTGGGACCGGCACCATTTGCCTGGTGAATGTGATTCCCTCCATGATGAGGGGGACCGTAACGTCTGTCCCCAGACCACGGCCCAGAATCCGTGGTGGGATTCCGGGCCATGGTCAATGCGGGCAAGCGCTGCGACCACCTTGGCCGCGGCGCTCGCCTTGGCTGCAGCGCCCGCCCATCTCCTGGAGGGCAGGGACCGGAGCAGCATGGGAGGGCGGGGCTGTGCAACTGGATTCCCCACCGGGAGCGGCCACCGCGTCTGTTGGCCTGTTACGTGGTGGCCCCGGCGGGGAATCAAAGGGGTGATTCCATGCCGGGGCCAATCGGCGCCGTCACATCTGAAAATACCCACTGAAGAAGCTGTCCAGCAGTTTTGACTGAACATTTGCACCAGCACACACAGAGGATAAGCAGTGATAGAATGCAACATGAGCAAGGATCGGGCCAAGCACAGAATCTGCACACACCACATGCATAGTTTCATACCATACCTGTACTGCATGCATGGCATACATTTATTTATTTATTTATTTATATTTCTTAGCCACCCCCTCATGCCCACGGCATCTCGGAGCGGCTTGCAATACAAAAAATAACACAATTAAAAGAACATTAAAACACTAATTCACAAAATTAAAACATCTAAAATCCTAAAAAACAACCCCCCAAAAAACATTTATCCCACCCCCCTTCCTCTCCTCCGAAGGCTTGGGAGAAGAGCCAAGTTTTGCAGGCCCGGTGGAAGGCCAGCAAACTTGGGGCTAGACGGGCTTCCTCCAGGAAGGAGTTCCATAAACGTGGCCCGGCCACTGAGAACGCCCTCTCCATTGTGGCCCCCCGCTTTACATGGGGGACCTCCAAGAAGGTTCCCCCAGCAGACTGAAGGCGTCGCTCTGCGGCGCGGAAGGTGAGGCGGTCCCTGAGGTGAGGCGGTCCAATCCAAGGTGCATTCACTCACAGGCCCTTTTCACACAGACGCTCTAACACTGATATAATGGGTGCTACATTTTATTATACATAAAATCTAAACCAAACACCAAGTTATAACATATTTTGCTTTCTCTCTGGAGATGTATCCCTGCTACACAAACTGTATCGTCATATCATCACATCGGCTTAGGACCACAAGCCCCTTAAAAACTATTGGGAGTTGTGTCGTTATACAAATACACACTCTGAACAACTCCAGGAACGGAGATTATAGTGTATACATGCATTGCCCATATTCTGCACTTGGTGTGCACACAGTAGGTGGGTACCTCCCCACTCATTAACTACTTAGTACCCACTGAGTACCCATTAGCTACCCATAGCAACCAGTGATTAACCAGTTGGTAATGTGTGGGTGACATGCTTGTCTGAAAACACCCTGTGCAAGTTTAGAGTGTGCAACCTGCATGCTGTGGCCCTTTTCTAGGAATGGGCGAACACCAAGCGGTTCGGGGTTTGGCCCGTTCGGGGTTCAGCCAAACCTGAAACCGTTCGAGGGGGACCCGTTTTTCCCTCCCACCCCTCCAGGCTGCTTGGGTAGAAGGGGCACCGGGGAGCACCTCCCCCCCACTCTGCCGAGCCTGGGATTGTTTTTAAACCCCCACCCCCCACGGAAGGCCTAGTAGTGGCCTGAAGCACTCTGGAGCACCGCCACTGGTGGACCCGCTGCCAGACCCGCCCGCCAGTGGACCCGGGGCCGGAGCCCCAGCACCACCAGGTAGGGCCACAGGCGATCCCGGGGGGTGGTTACAAAAAAAATCCCAGGCTGGGCAGGGGGGCGGAGGTGCTCCCTGGCACCCCTTCCACCCGCGCAGTCTGGAGGGGGGAGGGAAAACCATGTCCCCCCTCCCAAACCGAGTTCGAAACCCAAACTCAGTTCAGTCGGTTCAGTCAGAGGTCAGTTCGGATTCGGGGTGTTCGCCAATGGGCCAAATACCCTGAGTTCAGGCCGAACCCAGAACTTTTGATCAGATCTGGACTGAGTTTTTCCTGAATCCAAACCTGAGTACATTGTATCTGCATCTGTAACAGGGAATCTCCAAGCAGTATCTTTCCTTAGCTCTAAATTGCATCTGAGCACTAGGCAAGAGGGATCTTAAACAAGATCTAAACCAAACACCAAGTTGTAACATATTTTGCTTTCTCTCTGGGACTGTATCCCTGCTACACAAACTGTATTGTCATGTCATCACATCAGCTTAGGACCACAAGCCCCTTAAAAACTATTGGGAGTTGTGTCATTATACAAATACACACTCTGAGCAACTCCAGGAATGGAGGTTATAGTGTAAACCTTTGCATTAAGCTAGAAACATCCCAGAAATTCATGAGGGGGGGGGGGTCATTCTTATATCTCATATGACATTAGCAACTAACAGATTAAGCACGTGGAGTTAGGGAGATTATCTCTATGAATTGACATAAACCAGGGAATCAAACAAACAGCTGGCCAGACTCCCCCAAAACACAACAGTGTTTTGATTGTAGCCAGTTTCAAAGCAACTGCTTGACTGGAGACCGTGGTGTGCCCCGATCCTACTGCGTTTGAGATGCGGAGGGCAAGAGGAGCACCTGGAGAAACCCTTACAAAAAAGCCGGGGAAGTAAATGAAAATGTCCCAGAACATACGGAGGAATCGCGTGTAGGATCCCCTGTAGGTTTCAGTCATACAAGCAAATATTAGTCCAGGGGGGGTTGCTGGGGGCTGAGATCAAAAGAGCCGTTCCCATTTCTGTGGGGAAAAGGGGAGCTTTGATGTTGTGGATTCTTTCCTGTGCCGCCTAATGAACTGAAATTGTGACACGGTGACATCCTGGAAGATTTGAAAGCACTTAGCACAATGACACATCTTTGGGTATGCCTTTTTCTTTATCAGCCTCCTTTGTAACCCCAGCTGTGAAAGAAGTGGGGGCAAAAGAAAAGAAAAAAAAAGACACTGAAGTTAAAATATTGATGAGAGGAGGCAGGGCGGCCTTTGAGAAGTGAAAAGGGAGGGTTTTATTCTGGATCACAGAAAGGTTGTTACACTCTCATGCCTGAGCAAAAGTATCCCAAATCTGACTCAGGATGAAGGGACAGAGATAGAAAAGAGAGGAAAGGTCACATCTTGCACTCCTAGCTCAGCTCAAATGTTTTATTGGGCTGCATAAACAGAGTGAACTGTATATTGGGTATAATTTTCCATATTCTCCAGTGCATGGCTTAAATCACTGAAGCCCTTGTTAGTATATTTGAGCTGAATCCTCTGTCCATTGAAACCAGTGCCAAGAATCCAATTCACCCAAACGGTGCATGATCAGCACAGAACTGGAGCTGAAACGGGGACCCGATTTGGTACCCACGGGCAATACCCGCCATTATAGGATACCAGTTTGGGTATCTAAATCGGTACCCAAATACCATTTGAGTACTCAAAAAAAATTCATAATTTCAGTTTTCCAGTTTCTGAGAACCACAAAATTGACGCAAAAGTGCAAAAAAATCCTGAAAAAAGTTTCCAAAATCCACGGCCAGAAGTTGAAAAAATCAGGACAAAAGTGGTATTTCAGCGTGTCGGTATTTCAGTATTTTGGGTACCTGCTTGAACACCATTTTGGGTACCAAAAACTACTTGAATTATTTGAGTCAAATTGGTGCCACGAATTTGATGGGTATATCCATTTGGGTTTGTTTTTTTTACCCAGGTACTAGTTTAAGCTCTACACAGAGCAATTTTCTGATTAGCTGCTTAGCTAGCAGCTCCTATAATCCAAAAGCACCTTACCTTGCTTTTATGATGAGGGACAGGGAAGAAGACTGATCCCGTCTCTATTTCAATGCTCTTCCTCCTGCAAAGCACATGTCCCACAAAGGGTTAATTTTTCTGTGCCTCTGCCCCTGCTGCAGTACTGATTCAAGCTGTAGGCTTTTACCAATTTGCCTGTGATAATGCTTTTTGCTCCCGGTTGTCATCCCTAGTCTTGGCTTGTTCCTATGGAGGCAAAGCCCCCTCAAAGAAGAGGGAACAACTTTAAAACCCAGAAGGAAGGAAGGAAAGAAGGAAAAGTCTACAAGGCAGATGAGTGGGGCTTTTTAAGAGTTTTCTTTACACAGATTCCCCATCAAGTATGCTCAACAAAGGGGTCTGACACGTGGTGAAAGGAAATGAGAGAAAGGAAGTAAGAGAAAGGTTGCACATGTGTGCTATGATTTTGACTGAGAACTTTTTGGATGATTTCTAATTTCTTACTAACATTGTATAAGCTTAGTTATATTCCACGCTGCGATGATCCTTGATTTGATATTAGGTAAGATTTTTAATTGTACGATTGTAAGATTTTAAATGTGTACAGTAGGAAAGACCCTAAAGGAAACCAGGGAGTAAATAGCTGCATTCTGTTCAGAGTCCATAAGCCACTTACTGTGGAATAGTCCCTTCGAAGCCCTATTCTGGAGTAAGTAGTTTATGGATTGTAACCTCTGTCTTCAGGTTCTCCACTGAAGCCAGCAAAGTTACACTGGTGCATGTGACACACTCGGCTAACATTGGCCCCGATCCTAAACACACTTGCACATGAGAAAGTCTCATTGGAATCAATGGGACTTGTTCATGCACAAGTGTGTTTAGGATTGGGCCCCTGGGGCTGATCCATGCCCCACATGCACTGCGCTGTACATGCACACATTACAGGAACGTTGTGTCACATGCAAGCTGAGCAGGGCCTATGTGGAACCTGTGCAATCTTGTCCGCAGGAGGTTTGGGACTGCAGCCTCTGTAGGTAGAGAAGCAAAGAAACCTGATGTCATGAACTCTGTGTATATTTCTTTTACATGCATAGTGCTGAAATGGATAGGAAAACAAATATTTGTGGTTGATCTGGTATTCTGGATAGCGATGTTGTTATTCAGTAACGATCCACTAACCACTGAGGTTAATCACCAGATTGGAATACTGCATATTACGGTTTACCGGATTACCATTACTGCATCACCAATTACACATCGCCACATTGCCAGAACAGTCCAGACAGAGGAAGGGAATAAAACAAAAACTGGTATTTAAATGATAATTCGGTAAATGGAAATGTAGTAAACAATAATGCAGTTAACTTTTTCATCACCAGATACTAAACCAGATACCATGGAATCCAGCCACCGGATATCCAATGCCAGATAGTAGCAGCTACTCGTTTCAACTCTCCTCGCATATAGCCTTGTCACTAGTGAGGTAGTAGCACATGACATAGAATATAATGTACAATATACAATATTGTAGCGCAGTTATATACAGACTGTTCAGTTTCACTCTGCTACATCTGGAGCTGAACCAAATCGACTCAAAAATGTTAGGTACCAATCAGTACTCAGTTGCAACCCAATTCAGGTACCCGATGTCCCAGAATATTGACTTTCATAAGCGGTTTTTCAATTTTCCATCCTGATTTTTTGAATGGTAACCAGGAAAACCAGTAAATCAGCAATGGAAATTGATTTTTTTTGGTATCAGGGTATCTGATAGGTAATTGAGTAGCTCATCAAATACCTAACATGGTACTAAAAAATTCAGGTATTACCCATAGATACCAAATTAGGTACCTGTTTCAGCTCCAATCTGGAGTGATTGCAACAGATCATCTCAATGTTAACCCTGATGGGGCATAGATCAATATTTGGTCCTCTGTAAAAGAAGAGAGTTTTCAATGGCAGAGGATAAATGGATGCACTTGGCCAAACTAGGTGATGCCTTACCTTGTTAGTCAATAATAGTCAATGGGTGAAAACAGACATGACGCTAACCACCCTTTAACCACCCATGGTGGTCATTTATGCATGTTGCAGGGCTGCATAGGACACCAATATAGCCCTGCAACATGCATAAATAACCACCAACGGTGGTTAAAGAGTGGTTAGCGTCATGTCTGTTTTTGCCCAATATTATGCTTGGACCAAAGTCAAAATTCTGGGATACTGGGTTCCTGAATTGGGTTGCAGCTGAGTACTGATCAGTACCCGATTTTTTTTAGTCAGTTCGATAGCTTGTTGAAGTAATTTACTAAGGTCAAAAGTTAGAGAAAGCTAGCTGTTTTAGGACAAGCAGGGAAAACAAACTCCACAAATGCATTTCATTGGTCGTCTGTTTTACCTATCAGAGTGAATTTATGTAGTCTATGGCTCATGCTCGTTTGTGCTGAGAAAGAGATGCCTGCCGGTTAGATGCGCTGGAGCCATCCGAAAGAAAAAGCTTGAGCGTGACCTATATTAAGACGCTGTGCTGTTTGAGCAAGTGAATGTGCCATTTCAAACAGCTGGGCACAGAAAAGAAAAAACCTACCAAGAGAATCCCTCAGCCACCTTTCCCAACCTGACTGAATGGTTTCATTCCACTGATGCCACGTCCTTGATGTTCCAAGACAAATAATCAACTGTTTGACAACATGCCCATTTTGTAAGAAATGTATTTGTTTAAAAACAAACAAAGAAACAAATAAAAAACAAAGCAGGGTAGAAGAGCCGAGCTTGGGGGAAATGGCTATGTTTCGATAGAGGACAGACAAGCTTCTTTCAAACCCACAAGTGGAGGTTTTGTGACGTTTTAGGGTGGCAGCATCAAGAAGAGACTGACACCGAATGAATGACAAGCCAACTCTCCCTGACACCCAGGCTTTCCACAATTTCAGACTGAATGTAGGAGCTGGATCACAGAAGTAAAACATGATGTAGCAATCCTTCAGAACGGAATTTAAAAACTGTATGTCGAGATTTTAAATCAGAGGTTCACAGTAGAGCTGAAACCAGTACTCATTGAATTTCTGGTACCTGAATCAACTCCAAAATTCTGGGTATAAATCAGTACCCAATATTCTGACATATCCCAGAATTTTTGCTTCCTGTCCCAGAATATCAATTTTCAATCCAGGAATATTGGTTTTCCATCCATTTTTTTGTTTTAGTTACGATCAAAAAACTGGTAAATCAGCACCAGAAATTATTGATTTTTTGGGGTACTTGATCAGCTCATCAAATACCCCAAATGGTACTTGAAAATGCAGGAATTACCCTCATGTAACAAATTAAGTAACTATTTCAGCTCTAGTTCCCAGTAGGGCTAAACTGAATAGTACTTCCAGGTATTCAGACTGATTTTTAAAGTTCCAAATAGTCAGTCCGAGTACTTGGAGGCAATTCGGGGTTCTTGCCGAAGCTTCGGACTTTGGAGACCAAAGCACAGAACATTGGGAAACTTCGGATAACTTCCGTGCCACCTTGGCCCTCAGCCGGTGTTGCCATGAGCAGCAGCTGCAGCCAGGGAAGGCAATGGTTGGCAACCTCTTGGCATGGATTGGTGTGGCACTGGTAACTTGGGGAGACCAGGGATACAGACTGGGGGAACTCCTGGAGACAGGCAGAGTGAGCCTTGTGAGTGGCTCATAGTGCTGCTGACTGACTGCCAAGCCAACCAAACAGCAGTAGCCAACAAGCAATGTGCTCCCAGTGGAACCCAGCTGGATGCACACGGGGATTGGGTTCAGCCCCATTGCAGCTCTGTTTAGCTTGTGAAAAATAACAACAAATGGCAAAAACAGCAGAAAAGCCGGTAAGTTTCTGCGTCACACAAATAAAGGTGAATGACCTGTTTCCGATGGAAACAGCATTCTCCATAATTTTTGTTTCAGGCCTAGTAGCAGTTACTTGTTTCAGCTCTGCTAAATAACCATTATTTGTTTCGGGGAATCAGGAACTGGATAGCATTTCGTATCCACTTTGTCAGACTCAAATCAGACTCATTCATATTCATTTCAGCTCTAGTTGAAAGGTCTGCAAAGCAGAACGCAGCTCCTCTTCTGGTCTTCCAGGTCATGAGGATGAAAGATACAATCATAAACTGTTTTCTACTATGCCTACAAGCTGAACTATGAAGACGACAATAGATCTCTCTTGAGTAAGGAAAACGGAAAGAATCAGGTCTGGTGAGATCAAGGCAAGTACATGCAGATGGGGTGGTGGGAATAACTACGTTATATTGGTCGGGCTAATCATGTTCTCTTGTATGTGGTTGTGTGAGTATTTAGGCACAGATGGCACACCCAGTGAG
>QEPC01009477.1:6066030-6077768 GCA_003113815.1 Sphenodon punctatus | reverse complement strand
GCGCTGAGCGGCGTAATTCCCCTGATTGTCCCCCAGGCTGGTGTTTCTCCTGGCCCCTCCCTGCTGCACGAGGGCTATCTGCGTCCTCGCGTTGCTCTGGGCGCACTGGGGGCAGTGCTAGCTCTGGGGGTGTGGCCAGTCCCCGTGAGATTGCGTTCGGCCGCTTTTCCTCACTTCCTGGGGGTGTGGCCTTCTGCCGCTGCCGTGCCTGTTTGCCGCCACGCTGTTTCTTACTCCAGCTGCGGCGGCGATTCCTAAGACCTTGCCTTTGTTGCAATTCAGATTCACAGCCTGAATTATATTATTTAGGTCTCCAAAGGGGGTTTCAAGTCAACAAATTTGGGGACCACTGCCCTGTACCTTGCAAATTGCTACAAGGTGCTTATTATCCCAACTTAACCGGAGAGATCAGCAAGCACCAGTTCTTCCCCTAACTAGTCCTATTTCATTGGGACATTTCAGAGGTCTGAGCTCAGGGCACGGTGATAACATTGAATCAGCATATGCTTGCCAAGCTCCATTAAGAATGAAGATAAAATCTTGAAGTTTATTTGTCTCTGCTTCTCCGGATCAAAGGCTCCAATCGTGGAAGCACTGTATTGGGAGACAAGCTTCAACGAAGCAAATGGAGTTTGGGTTGACACAGCCCTTTGAGGATCAGAAAACAAATAAGGTTCATTAATAGTGTAGCCTAGTGGATAAGAACTTGGACTAAATAGACCCAGGTTCAAATCCTATCTTAACTGAACACACTGAATGGCCTTGGGCAAGTTACTATTTCTTAGCTTCAGCTCCTTATCTGTAAAATGGGGGAAGTACCTAATGGGTTAGTTGTGAGAGTGAACTAGATCATGATAGTAAAGTACTTTGATCACTGAAAGTGCTACATAAATAATAATGATTAATCGGTAAGTATCATCTAATATGTAAATTGCTCGGTCTGGGCATTCAGGTTTTGGCAAACCACCAAAGCTCCTTTGTGCTTCTTTTACAAAACACAAATACGAGGGCTGTATATTTGGGTTCAAAGTGAACACAACATTTCCCAGAAACCAGGGTACCGGAGGCTTCAAACGGGACCCTAGGAACTGCAGCACATCTCCACCTTGGAGCTGGCCTGCTCTCTGACTCCTTTCCTTATAGGCATGTCAAAATGGCAGCGCCTCACCGCATTTCTGTGCCAAAATAACCCATAGGCAGGAAGCCCTGTTCACTGCATTTTCCACATTGGCAGCTATGGGGGAAATACAGTAAACATGAGTAAAGTTACAAATAAATGCAAATACTAACAGCACAAATATATATATACAGATACAAATACTTGACGTCGTGCCCAGCCCGACAAATTGTCTTTGGTAGGGCTATCGTTAAAAATGATCTTACAAAATGGTTAAATGAAGCCGGGAAATCCCATAGGAAGCTTGCTGCACGGGGCACACCTTTAAATCAGCAGATCATTGATATGTCTGAGGCTACATCTCGGGAAAGGCCAAGCACCTTGAATGTAAAATGCCTCGTGCCTTTGACTTCCAATTGACACCAGAAGCAGCTGAGGGTGCTCGGTTCGTGGTAGAGTTAGGTCTCTAGGAAGAAACTGGTTTATCCCCCATCCCCCTCCCCTTTCACAAGCTGTGTCGGGGATTTCTCTTAGGATCTGTTAATCCCCGGATTAGCGACACAATAGTTTCAGAGGCCTGTTCCAGATAACGAACGGCCCATTGTGCCGGTGCACATTTAAGGAGTTTTAATCTGTGAATTATTGGCACGCAGGACCAAAAGGGCTCTTCCACCATTTGGCCTATGGCACCTGTGGGAATTGAATATTCATGAAGGAAGCTCCAAACACACCCTGAACTGTATTCTACCCACACATGTGCTGTCCATATTCAATAAAGGCCCAGCAGAAATGGTTGGTTGAAAATAAATGCTACGTCAAATTCCACATAATAGCCCATTCACCAAAGTCTCCCATTAGTTGTGCGTAACACATCAGTAATGAAATTGAGTAGTGTGCTAATAGTTATAGGTTACAGCCAATGCAAATACTATAACTTTAGATGCACAAATATTATTTGTCTATGGCCGTTTTTACATGGGACGTGCTCACGGAAGTCTACCCATCCCCCACCCGCCCAAGTCTGAAGGACAGGTGGGTGGGTGCTCCTGTGACCTACCATTGCCCACACATGGAGCATCAGGGGGAAATCTGGGATGCTCCATGTGGGGGCATGAGCGGGCAGTGCATGGGGAGGGGTGCACACCCATTTCATACTTTCCCCGTCCCATCTGATACTCCCCCCACTCACCAGAAGTGCATGTGCACTCCACGCGGCACACACAGACCCCTCCTCCCCCCCCATCCATGCCCATGTAAAAACAGCATATGGGGGCTATCCATAAAGTAAGTCACACTTTTTGGGGGGAGGGACATATTTAGCCCCTCTCAGCCCCTGGTCACAGTTTGCCACTTTACTGTAGATCCACCCCCACTCCCAAAAAAGTATATCACATAATTCATGCACCCTCCCATCTTTGATTTCACTAATGTAGAACCCTATTTGTTCCATGTAAGGAATATCTTCTTAAACACAGACACGTAATCAAAAACTGAGTTACAAGAAATAACTGTCGTCACATTATACAATAGTCAAAAATTGTCACAACTTTACTATTAGGGATGGGCGAACAGAACGCGGTTTGGATGTTCAGATGTTTGGTCATTCAGTTCAAAAACCAAGTTCGGGTTCGATGGTTCAGTTCAGCGAAGTTCGGTTTGGCCGAACTTGGCCGAACATTCAAAAACAGCGAAACCAAAACAAAATTGAATTTGAAACCGAAACCTAGTTTTTGGCCCTGGAAAGACATTTTTCCTGCCCCCAAACTCATCCAAACACGACCAAACTGTTCGGTCATTCGAGAGTTCGGTTCGGACGTTCGATTCGGACGTCCGAACAGACCAGGTTCGGTCCGAACTCCAAACATCCAAACCACGTTCGCCCATCCCTATTTACTATCTGCCCCCCCCTTCCCCTTCTTACATGCCGTACTTTATAAATAGTCCCTTTGGGTATTCAAGTAAACAGCCACAGCTCAACTAATTGCTTAATTATTTCTTTAGTTATTTTGGTTTGGAAATGTTGGTGATTTCATTTATTTGGGTTCAGATATTCAGTTTACAGATGAAACAGGCACCTAATTTAGCACCCGCGGGTAACACTCATATTTTTGGTACCATGCCTAGTAGCTAGTAGGCTTCCTGATCACTGAATGAGTACCCGAATACCTGAAAAATTGATAATTTCTGTTACTGATTTACCGATTTTCCAGTTACCAATAAAAAAATCAGGATGGAAAACTGGGACCAGAAGTTGAAATTTTCATTCTGGGACATTCTGGAATATCAGGTACCAAATCAGACCCACCAATTATGAGTACCCAAAATTTTCAGGTTGCTTCAGATACCAGAAATTTGACGGGTATACCTGTTTTCTCAGATAGTCATTTTAGGCTGAGTTCAGCTATGTGACCCAAATCACGAAAAAAATTGAAATACCTGGAACAAATAAACAAAGCAGAAATGAAGAATTGTCCGGATGGCTCAGAAGAAGCCGGTAAATTTGTTTTCCATATTATTTATTTCCACTCTAGTATAGATAATATGCCAAATTTAATCCGTAGTAAATTGTGGTTTAAAGAGGTTTAATGACAATGTTGTTATAACCAAAGCTGGTTTGTTGGTTATCACTTGTGGATATTATTCCCATTTTCAGGTACACCTTTGAGTGCTTAAATAATATCTATGATGAGACAGATGCTCCTCTATCTGTTTGGGAATATTCTGTTTTGATATTTTTGGGATTTTGACTTTTCAATTTAATTATTTTAAATGACACTAATTATTTAATTCTGCAGTCATTTTGGTACATCATTTTTGGCAATTGTGCATGTGCAATAGCGCTACTATTTCCAAAATGACAACTAAAATATTGAAATGACCACAATATTGAAGTAAGTGAACGGGGAAATAAATGGAAAAATAAAAAATAAAACAACCTGAAATCACCAAAACAGATACCCAAAGGAGCATACATGGAGATAAGGGGTGTTTTCAGACATGATGCTAACCCCATTTTAACCACACTTTAACTACACTTGAACATTTCTTATGCATGTTGCAGAGCTGCATAGGGCACCAATACAGCCCTGCAACATGCATAAGATTTATTTTATTTCTTTACATTTTTTAGTCGCTCCCTCATGCCATGGCATCTCGGAGTGACTTACAAAAGCAAAGTATCAACAATAAACATTTAAAAATAAAAACAACAATATCATTTTAAAATTCTATATAACACATTTCCGCCCCCCACCTCCGCTACCCCATCCACCCATCATCCCCTCCGAAGGCCTGGGTGAACAGCCAAGTCTTACAGGCTCGGTAAAAAGCCAACAGACCAGGCCAGGCGGGCTTCCTCTGGAAGGGAGCTCCAGAGTCGCGGCACGGCCACCGAGAACACCCTCTCCATTGTGGCGCCCCGTTTTACATGGGGGACCTCCAGGAAGGCACCCCTGGCAGACCGAAGGGGTCATCCTGGGGTGCGGAGGGTGAGGCGGTCCCTAAGATATGAGAGGCCCAGACCGTGTAGGGCTTTATAGGCCAACACCAACACCTTGAATCTGGCTCGGTACGCTATAGGCAGTCAGTGCAGAGCACGGAGCACGGGCATAATGTGCTCCCATCGGCCCATGCCCATGAGGAGACGGGCCGCCGCATTCTGCACTAGCTGCAGCCTCTGAACCAATATCAAGGGAAGCCCCACGTAGAGCACATTACAGTAGTCTAGCCTCGAGGTAATGAAGGCATGAATGAGGGTGGCCAGGTCGGGCCTGGAAATGTATGGTCACAGCCTCCGCACCAGATACAGCTGGCGAAAGGCGGCTTTAGCCACCACCTCCACCTGTCGATCCAGGTGGAGGTCTGAGTCCAATAACACTCCCATACTCCGAACCTGCAGGGCTACAGGAGGGTGGACCCCGCCCCCCAGGGGGGCCAACCTCCCTCGCCCTACCCACCACCATTACCTCCGTCTTGTCAGGATTGAGTCTCAGTCTGCTCTGCCCCATCCAATCTGCCACGGCCTCCAAACACTGGGAAAGTACTGAGATGACAGGACCTGGGTCGGTTGAAAAGGAGAGGTACAGCTGTGTATCATCAGCATATTAGTGACATTGCACCCCAAACCCTCTCACTATCTCACCCAAGGGCTGCATATACAGGAGGAGAGGAGGGCAAGAGAGTCAAGGGCAGAGGAGAGAGAGGCATTGAAAGCAGAGAGTCAGGGGAGGAGGAGAAGACTGAGTGGAGAAGGGGGGAGAGAGAGGAAGCAAAGTCCATGGGGTTAATAGTAAGAGGTTAATAGTACTAGAAGGGAGTGGAGACCATGTGCCTTCGTTGCATGCAGCTGCAGGAAGCTGACTTAAGCAGGAGGAAAGGAGTGTGGCCCTTTCCTTTATGCTCCCACACGCCCATGCCGCCAGCAGGGCAATGGCGAACTCTTCCCCTTCCCCAAGCCAGGGTTTCTGTTGGCTTGCTCGTGTGCTCAGTGCCTGGTTCCCAGACTAATTTCTCCAACCTCCTGTATGGCAGCCCCATCCTGGAGTCGAAGGGAGCAATGAGGCTGTTGTTTCACTGCCTGATTTCTAGTACGGTGAGTCCCTGGACTGATGGGTCCATGCCTGGTTTCTGGGACACAGGAGAGCGCTGATGCTCACTTCCAAGGCCACTCATTCATATGGCAGCTAAAGCATGAAATGAGCAAAGGAGAGCCACTGAAATCAAGGTTAAGGTGGTGGGTGGTACAGTTCTTGACTGGTTCCACTCCTTCCTGGCCGGAAGAACTCAGCAAGTTGTGCTGGGGGATCATTTTTCATCATACTGAGACCTCTCATGTGGAGTCCCACAGGGTTCGATTTTGTCCCCTCTCCTGTTCAACGTGTATATGCAGCTGCTCGACGAGGTGGTCAGGAGGTTTGGCATGTGGTGTCATCAATATGCTGATGACACCCAGCTTTACCTCTCTTTTCCATCAGACCCAGGCCCGGCAGTCTCGGTGCTTACTGGGTGTCTGGCAGCTGTGAGGGATTGGATGAAGGTGAATTGACTAAAACTGAATCCTGATAAGACGGAGGTGATGCTGGTGGGTAAGGCAGTGATGGCCCCCATCATTGATGAGGTCTGCCCTCCGCTGGTTCCCCAGGTACGAAGTCTGAGGGTGCTCCTTGACTCACAGCTCCACTTGGATACTCAGGTGCTCCTTGACTCACAGCTCCACTTGGATACTCAGGTGGAGTCTGTGGCAAGGAGTGCCTTTCACCAATTACATCTGGTGCGTCGGCTTCAGCCGTATGTCTCGGACTCTGACCTGGCCACTGTCGTCCATGCTTTCATCACTTCTTGGCTTGACTACTGTAACATCATGCTCTATGTGGGGGTACCCATGGTGACGGTTCAGAGGCTGCAGCTGGTGCAGAACGCGGTGGCCTGTCTCCTTGGTGGGACTGGGCTGCCAGGAACATATTACACCAGTTCTTTGGTGTCTGCACTGGCTGCCTATAGTCTTCCGGGCCCAATTCAAGGTGTTGGTGCTTGCCAATAAAGCTTCAACAGCCTTGGCCCTACCTATTTGTGGGAGTGCCTCACCTCCGGGTCCTGGATCGGCCCCTGCGGTCATTGGGGGGGTGCTCTCCTCGAGGTTCCCCGAGTCTGCCAGGGGACCACAATGGGGAGGGCCTTCTCAGTGGCTACTCTGTGGCTGTGGAACTCCCTGCCTGTGGAGGCCCGTTTGGCCCCGGATCTCCCCTCGTTTCGACGCCGTTGTAAGACGTGGCTGTTCTGCCTGGTTTTCGATGGGGAGGGTGAGGAGGTGGGGGGGAATGGGTTAGAGTGGTGGACAGTTAGGGATATATTTTAATTCCTGCCTGTTGTGTTTGTTTTGAAGTTGTTTTTATTGTTATTATTGCTGTTATTATTGTAAGCCGCCCAGAGCTGCCTATGGCAAGATGGGCAGAATAGAAATTTTAAAAAATTAATAAAATAAATAAATTAACACTGGGACTGAAACTCATTCTTGCCCTAGGTGAGAATCTCGTTGATAATAGCCTTCTCAACGAGATTCTCAAGGCCGAGAATCATGTGAGAATCGGCATTCTCGGTGAGATTCTCTGAAACCTAAAAATGGCCCCCAAACATTCTGTGCATGGACAAAATGGCCGCTGGGAGGGGGGTGCACATGCGCGGAATGGTCGCAGTGGCCATTTTGCACACACGCAGAGAGTTTTCTATACTCGCACAAGATTCTCGCAAACCTCGGGAAGAACGTGCGAGATCCGACCGGGGTTTGCAAGTATCTCACGGATTCTCATGAGAACGCTCAACATTCTCGTTTCAGGCCTAGTTAACAGACAAACTCAAGTTGCCGTTGGGCAGACTGAATAGTGGAGGGGGCTGAGTTCATATTCCCAAACAGAATCTTTCTAATTAAGGGCGGTGCTCCAGCCGCCTCGCTTTCACTATGTCATATCCAATTTATTCCCTTTTCATAGCAAGTAGGAGGAATTATTCTCGTTTGCTGGTTCAAAATCTCTTCTGTCAGCTTTGTATCAGAACCTGCACTGGTGAAAATTGGCATAGCTCCCTTGGAATTAGGAGAGCTAGTCCAGGTTACGTCAGCTGAGAAAATGGCATAATGTTCCACCTACAAATACAACCAGGGTCGGCAGGCCTCTCCCCCTTTGGACAAGGTGGACAATACATCCTATACAATACATCCCCCTTCTGGGGCAGCACTGAGGAGCCACTGCTGGTGCTGGCCTCTGGAGGGTGCTGTGCTACATTGCTTGCTATTGAAATGTCCTTGTGTGTGTGAATGAATGAATTAATTAATGAATTAATTAATTAATTGATGAGATCATGTCTGTGACTGTGACTGTGTGTTACTCAACCCTGTGGTTTCATTTGCTCACTGTACAGACATGTGTGGGGTTTTTTGGTTGTTTTTTTAAATACCCTTATCTGGCACTTTGTGTTCATAAGCAAGCACCAAATTGCCAACCGCGAAAGGACCATGAGAAATGTGTGCCGCCATGGGGAGGAGGGGCATATTTTGTTTTCACCCTGAACCCTGCAAATTCTTAGGCCGGTCCTGGGGGGAACTTTTTGGTTAGCTCCCTAGAATAACCCAGAGGATGATTCATTTTACCATTTGTTTTCCTCCAGCTTCTGCAACAGAAGACTTTTTAAACAGAAAACAGAAAACTTTTTTAAAAGCTGAGATGTTTTCTCTAAAGATTTTCCTTGATTTTCAAAGAGCATACGTAGGATGCAGCTTTCAGGTTCTTTTGTGTCTTTTTTAAGCAGAGTGTGTCAAGACCACATTTCCCCCCCCCATAAATTCCTTCTGTCTGCCCCCATAAAAACACCTTTGATGTCTCTTCCTCCTCTGACAGGTTTTCTCCATATTTAATATTGCCTGGTCCATCTTCCTTCATTAATCATAAAGCAGAGGTGCTAAGACTCCTACAGGAGAGGTGAGCAGAGGGATTGGGAGATTTATTGATGCGTGGGCCCAGTTCAAGAGGTTGTATCATTTGGAAAATTACCTTTACTCTCCAGTTCCCAAAGTTATTGGAAGTGTAAATCTGGAGAGAACCTGCTCCATGAATCATCAAGCATCAGCTGGGGATTTCAGCTCTAACATCCGACTGATTCATACCTCTAAATATTGTAAAGAGAAAGTGACTAATTATTTGAGCACGGTAACTAAACGCCATTCCTGTAAAAGCCAAACATTTTCCTTCAGCATTTGGTGTCCTACGAGAAGGGTTTGGAGATTCTCCACCTTGCTTTGGTAGCTGAGCTATTGGAAATGGTCTTATGTAAGGGATGCTGTCATCCAGCTGTACTAGATGGAACTCTTCAGTGGAAGAGCATACTAGGGTCACCACCACACATGTGTACATATAACAGTTCATGGGTAACCAGAAGCTACTCCCCAGCTCCCCATAAGAAGTTATGTGCTGGGTGGGGGGCTTACTATGGTCCCATGGGTCAGCAAACAGTGGTGCAAAGCGCTCTTCACACAGGAGAATTAGATTGTAGAAAGTAGGTCCCTGGAACCCACTCTGGCTCATGCCACAGCTGCTCGATGCCCTGTGGGACTGTGAACCCGGGAAGCAGGTTGACAAGGGGACCACAGAGAGCGGGGGCTGGGGAAGCAAGCGGGTACCTTTATGTGTTTCTTCCACTTCAATGAGGTTATTGCAGAACAAACATGTTGTGCAATGAGATCACACAATTCTCCTTCAGCCGTGTCTTCTCTGGATGAGAGGGTGCTTGTCTTCTTCATCCCAAACATGAGAGGGACATGAGACAAACTAAGATGATGTCTTTTATTGGGCCAACTTCTGCTTGGAAGAGCATGCAAGCTTTCAAGCTGCACGGAGCCCTTATTCAGATAGACACCCGATGAGTGCTGACTGGGCTAGGTTGGACGTGCTGTCCGCCCAACCTCCTCAGACTCACGACGGTCAAGGCTTTCCAGCTGCAGTAAGACCTGCTGCTTACAAAGCGCTATGATATCATGGGGCTCTGTAGGGGGTGTGGTCACATTGGAGAGGAACAAGGGAAAGCCTGAGCCCTGCCTTTGGACGTAGCCCTGCCCCTTTTCTGACGTAGCCCCGCCCATTACAGAGGGTTGTGACATCACCTAGTCACATCAGTCGTGGACTCCGAAAAGCCCAGCTGCGTTGGGCCTAGGCTCAGATGTGGGCCCAAAATAGAGCTGAAATGGATACCTAGTTTGGTACCTGCAGGTAATATCCATATTTTCAAGTACCCTGTCAGTTATTCAGCGGGCTACCTGGTCACCAATTGGGTACCTAGATACCAAAAATATTGGTAATTTCTGTTACCAATTTACTGGATTTTACTGGTTACTGATTGGTAAATCAGGACAGAAAACCAAAAAAATCAGGATGGAAAACTAAAAAAGTGCAGCCAGAAGTTAATATTCCAGGACCAGAAGTTGATATTCCTGGGCCGAAATCAACATTCTGGGACGTCCAGGTACTCGAATCAGGCACTAATCATCGGTTACCGATTAGTAGCTGAATGTTACAGGTCAATTTGAGTAATGTTGTGGGCCAGTTCGAGGAAATTCAATGGGTATACCCATTTTTTCGGGTACTCATTTCAGCTCTAACCCAAAATATCTGGCCTTAGCAGGGTTCTGTCTCCAGGTGGTGGTTTAAGACCACCCAGGTGACACCAGGCAGGAATATTACATTATTATTGCCTCATATGTTATTATGGCTTGGAAAAGGGTGATCTCAGAATCAAAGGCTGAATGAAGAGGAACCTCTAGCTCTCCTAATAGGGCCTAGATCTCATTAGGATTGCCCCTTCCCACTGAGTGCTGTCGCGCCGTTTTCTGACATAACCCCGCCCCTCACCAAGTGTCATAACATTACAACGTACCAGAGGGCAGAGCCAGATTAGAAAGCAGAGGTGGGATAACGGGGCCATCATATCCCCTTTTTGAAGTAACCCCGTCCTTGAGAAGCATCATGACCTTCTGGCCCTCTGAAGGGGGGGGGGGAAGGCAGACAAGGAGCAGGGAAGTCCCTATTTCCCTCCCATTTCCTGATGTGGACACCACAGAAGTCCTGATTTCTCCACTTTACCAGAGGTGCCTCCAGCTGACCCAGTTTGCACTGGAGCCCAGAGATTCTTGGTCAAAATTCTGAATCTTCAGGTGAAAATGAGAATTTATTAGATGAATCTTCAGGTGAGAGAGATGGCAACCCTATTAGAAAAGTTCATTAGATGTGTCAATGTATGGCTGACTGTGATGCAGCAGGCACTGGCCCCTTTAAGAGGACCTGCTCTGCAACTTGTATCGGTCCCTTTCAGAGGCTATAAAAGCAGCCAAAGACTGAGAGTCATTCAGCCTGTGTTTGGCCGGAGACTGGGGGTGTTAACAAATGAGATGATCGCCCACACCAGGTGGATGTTCATCTACTCGTTTATTAGGTGTTCGTCCCCACCGGCCACATGGCCACCACCCACTGGACATGCAGTCCTCACTCACGCCAGGATCCCAGAGCTGCCCGCTGTGTGGGCACACGTGGGCTAATGTGAGTCCACATATCCACGTACCATCAATTAGGTTGAGTACTGCCTCCTTGCATCCAGGTCTGCCAACACTGAGTCACGGGTGAAAAAGCCTAGAGTGCTCTGCAGAGCTATCACTTCCACCACCACCCTCCTCCCTTTCACTCTTACTGGTGCACACTCAACGTCCACTTTAGAAGCCCACCACGCCACCTTCAAACATGCATTTTTCCAGCTCTTCCCATTTTTCCATGCCCAACGTTTGCTGTTTCCCAGCCGTTGCATTCTCCATAACAGCTTGCAGAGGATTACCATCACCAGGGCAACAGTCAGCATCACTACAACCACTACCCAATCTGCCACAGCTGAATCCTAGGTTATTTTCAGACGTTACGCTGGGCTGATTCACCACAGTGAATCCCCAGTGGGGGTGAATGAAATAACCACAACCACCACCCCCCGCCCCCTCCCCCGTGGTCAACAAATGGCCCGAATAGACATGCCGGCTGATCCCGGCGGGGAATCGGGGAGGGGCCGCGTGGTGTGACATGCGACCGCACGGCCCCGC
>QEPC01009477.1:6028764-6050880 GCA_003113815.1 Sphenodon punctatus | reverse complement strand
TGTGTGTGTGTGTGTGTGTGTGTGTGTGTGTGTGTGTGTGTGTGCCCGGGCGTGTGGTCCTGCTGTGTGTTGCGCTGTGGGACCTCTGTGTGTGTGTGCGTGCCTGCTGAGTGCGGTACCTGTTGGCCGCTTCTCCCTCTTCCCCCCTCCCTTCCTGTTTCCCTTGTCTGGGCATTCCCTTGTGTGCCTTTTTGCTTCGTTTGCCCTCAGGCGGCCATGTGTGTGTCCCGCCCCTGCCCGGTGTCTTCTGGGAGTTCTGACCATGGCCGGGGATGGGCGCCATGTCTGTTGCACTGCCCCGATCCGTGATGTGTCAGCCCAATTCCTGGTCGTGGTCCTGGTCCTGTCACATCTGTTTGGGGCTTTTTGTGGCCCCGCGGCGTAGTTGTTTTATTCACCCCCATCGGGGATCCACTGTGGTGAACCGCCCGCCCGTAACGTCTGAAATCACCCATTATGTCCCTTCCTAAGACTACCAATCCAGCTAAATTTCAGAAAGATTGGACAAAGGGTCCTGATGTTATAAGACATTAACTTGAAAATGCATTTCCAGGAGTAACATTTTTATATTTCATTCTGTTTACAAGATATTTGGCAGGGATATATCACACACCTTCCCTCTCATCTCTGCCAAACAATAGGACAATTTGATAAAGGGACCCAATTTTATAAGCAATTGAAATTATCCCCTTGAAGACCATTATTCAGATAAATAGCAGCACATGCTGTGCCAGTCAGAGGCAGGCACCTGGTATGGAAGAGGGATGGTGGCTGTAGGAGAGAGGATGGGGAGCAACACAACAGACAGACACATTCATTCGCCAATTACTGTATGCATCCAGCTTTACAGGACCCATCAGTGATGCTTCAAGGAAGGCATAGGGGGCAGCCCTGAGGTGGGCATAGAAGAGACATATCTGGGCCTGTGGGTAATAGCATCCCAGAAATCAGGAGACATGGTTTATACATCCAGGCTGGCCAGTTACCATCAATTACATCCTGCAGCACTGTGACAGAGGGCATAAGAGAATCTCTATTGGCTTTTTCTAAACAGATGCTTCCAACTTCCCAGTAACAAGTGGGGGAGAGAATTTGGGGTGGTCTCGGCACAAAATGAGGCATTTTTGCTGGAGAATTGGCATCACAAACAGATCTTATACCACTGTGACACGTCAGAGAATCCCTGGCATAGGCTCATTCTCTGCATATGCTGTGCAGGCTTATAAAATTGGGACCATTTATCACAACCTTCCTATATTTGTAAGAGATTATTCTGAGGGAGTGAGATACATCCCTGCCAAATTTCATGCACACAGGTTGAATTACAAAAAGGTTACAGTCAGACATACATTTGTAAGTTAATTGCTTATAGCACCAGAACCGTTTATCCAATTCTTCTGAATATTGGCATAGAGAGCAATCTTAAATAGTGGTATAAACGTGCCAGGTTTCATCTACATTAGATGGGAGACAAAGGGAAACATTCATTTTCATTGTTTCTGAGTTTTTTCTGTTTATTTTTATTAAAAATAAAAATAAAACTTTAAATAATCACTGCAGATGTGAAAAATGGTCACCAGTCCATTCTGCACATTCGCATCACTTTCCCAAATTGGTACCATCAGTGTCAGCACCATTTTTGAAAAGGGCAGCCAGTCTAGACATCCAAAAAATGGTGACCGTGAATGCTCCGACCTGCTGCCTTTTTCCAAAATGGCACCAACACTGACAGCGCCAATTTGGGAAAGGGTACACATGTGCAGAATGACCCCCAGCAACCATTTTGTGCATGCATCGATTAATTTTAATATTTTTTTTATTTTTATTTTTTTGTAAAAACATGGGTTTTTTCCTTTGTTTTCAGCTGTTTTTGTTACCCTGGCCTGTTCTTTGTATAGTTTAACTACTAAAATGAATCAGCTGTCATTCATTTTAGTAATTAAACATACAAAAACAATTACACACCCCTAGTATTTTGTTCTCAAGATCTCAGACAGGCAGCAGTGACAAATCTCTTTCTTTTGCAACATTTAATAGACATTTTTTTTACCGTTGTTGCCACTGCGTTTTCATTAAACCCATTGTTTCTTCAATGAGAGCTCCAGTCCTTGAGCAGAAATGGGATTATTTTCTTTTTTCCTGGCATGGGGATATGCTTGCTGTGCAGTTTGGGAGGGGGGAGGCATGTAAGAAATAGCCAGGACACTGAATTAAAGATAAAAGCCTAAACCAGCTCACCGAAGCGTACGGTTAAAGGAGCGGAGGTTGGGGAGGGGAAGCCATTAGCGACTCGTGGAAAAGAGTGGAAATAATTCTAAGGGAGTACAGTTAAAGATAAAGATACAAGAGTCGTTAAAGATAAAGATATGAGACTCATGAGCAGATTGAGATGTACTTTTCGAATGCCAGAAATCTAATGCGCCAGGTCAGGAGTGCCTCCCAATGGTTTCCCTGCCTTTGGAGTACAATTATATAGTTGATTACACATTACTTTGCAAAGACTGGCTGCTTGATAAATACAGAACAAGCCATGTCACGGCAAAATAACAAAATAGAGCAATCGTTTTGTTAGCTTGTCACATATTACAACTAATTATTTAATTACTCTAATTTAAAGTTTTGCTCAATTTGACATCAAAACATAAAAATCTAGTGATTGCCATGTCGGAAAAGGAATAACGTAATTAACGTATTTAGTGGTAACATATTAAACTGTGTTGATTACCGTGCATTAAACTGAACAGAAGACGATACACTAAATAGACACTTGCCTGGGCTCCACTGCCTTTCACTCTGAGCCACCATTTACACCTGAGCAAAGCAAATACCAATTGGTTGAGAAATGGTGCTAAAACCTTTTGCATAAGAGGCAACGACAACACTATGTCCAAGGCAAAGGAAAATTAAGTCCATATACGTTTAGAGAAAATGTAGCAATACATGTGAGATCTAGTCTTGTTTGGTGGATAAGGTGGTGGACGTGGAACGGGGAGACCAATGAATTTATGGGTTGGCCTTGGGCAAGTGTCAGCCTCAGTTTCCCATTTGTAAAATGGGAATCTATGTGTGTGTGTGTGTGTGTTTGTGTGTGTGTGTGTGTGTGTGTGTGTGTGTTCTACTCACCCTTGTCCATCTTATATTTTACGCCCACTGGTCAGGGAGCTGTCTCGGAAAATCCTGGTCAAAACAGACATGACAGCAGTCCACTTTGGACAGATGTTGGCCGGGGATTACCCCACACTGTGTTGATTACTAGTCTGAGTTCTGACCTCGGGAAATCCCCCAAATCACAGCAAGCTATCACGTCTGTTCCTGGGCCAGTTCATTCAGTGTGCTCCCCGGCTGCAGGCATGTCTGTTTAGTGCCCCAACCTGGTCTGGACTACGGCTAAAGGAAGAATGGCTTTTCATTCTCACAAGAATCTCATGATTACTGAGATCTCAGTACATTCTCAGTAATGGATCGAGATCACAGCAAGAACCTCTGCAATGTTTACCTCAATTTACCATTTACCTTATACTGATTTTATATTTATATTTATAATAAAATGTGTATGCCGCCCCCTCCTGCAAAAAGAATCTCAGGGTGGCTAACAATATATTAAAACAATTTAAAACAACAATAATATGATTTAAAACACTATTAAAACACAATATAAAAAAACAACATATCCCCCACCCTAACCCAACCCACTCACCCCCTCTCCCTCAGGAAAAGCACGGTGGAACAGTAAGGTCTTACATTGTCTACGGAAAGAGGGGAGGTCAGTAATCAGACGGACCTCCAATGGGAGGGAGTTCCACAACCATGGTGCAGCCACAGAGAATGCCCTCCACAAGGTCGACACCCGAGAAACCCAGGGGACCTAGAGGAGGGCACCCCCGGTCGACCACAGGGGTCGATCCAGGACCTGGAGGGTAAGGCGGTCTCACAGGTAGGCAGGGTCCAGGCCATTCAGGGCTTTAAAGGCTGAATGGGGCAGCCCGTCTTTTAACGGGGACGTGCCGATGCGAGCATATAACACCAGTGCTTCTCTCTCTGCACTGGCTGCCGATAGGTTTCCAAGCTCAATTCAAGGTGTTGGTGCTGACCTTTAAAGCCCTAAATGACTTGGGACCCGCCTATCTATAGGCCCACCTCACCCTCCGGGTCCTGGAGTGGCCCCTGCGGTTGACTGGGGGCACCCTCCTCAGGGTTCCCCGGGTTTCCCAGGTGTCTACTATGAGGAGGGCATTCTCCATGTCTGCGCCGTGGCTGTGGAACTCCCTCCTGTTGGAGATCCGCTTGGCTGCCGATCTCTCCTCTTTCCGCAGACAATGTAAGACAATGTTCCGCTGGGCCTTTCCCAAGGGAGATGGGGTGGGTGGGTAGGGTAGGGTAGCGTAGGGGGGGTTGGGGTTTTGCATTGTTTTAACTGAAATTATTATGGTTTGTTTTAATGTTTGAAATTTTTTTATATATTGTGAGCCACCCCAAGATGCCTGAGGCAGGAGGGGGCGGCATATAAATTGTAAAAATAAATAAATAAACATTAACAGCTTGAATTGGGCCCGGAAGACTATAGGCAGCCAGTTCAGAGTGTGAAGCACTGGTGTAATATGCTCACGTCGGCCTGTCCCCTTTAGGAGATGAACCGCCGCATTCTGCACTAGCTGCAGTATCTGAACCAGCACCAAGGGTAGCCCCACATAGAGTACATTACAGTAGTCCAATCTTGAGGTAATAAAAGCATGGACAATTGTGGCTAGGTCGGAGTCCAAGACGTACGGCCAAAGCCAACGCGCCAGATGTAATTGGAGAAATACCTCTTTTGCCACAGCCACCACCTGGGCATTCAGGTGGAGCTGCGGGTCCAGGAGCACCCCCATACTCCAAACCTGAGATACCAGGGCAAGACAGATTGCATCAATGATGGAAGCCACCACTCCCCTGGTCTTCCCCACGACCATCACCTCCATCTTGTTGGGATTTAACTTCAGACGGCTCACCCTCATTCAATCCTCCACAGATGCCAAGCACCAGGTAAGCACCGGGACTTCTGTGCCTGAGTCGGATGAAAATGAGAGATAAAGCTGGGTGTCATCAGCATACCGATGACACTGTATGACAAATTCCCTAACAACCTCCCCCAAAGGCTGCATGTACACATTAAACAAGAGAGGGGACAAGATGGAACCCTGCATGACTCCACATGTGAGGCCTTGGGGAAGAGATGAACTGGACACACTGGACTCTCCCAGCCAGGAAGGAGTTGAACCACTCAAGAACGGTCCTGAAAATTGCTGCCCAGTCCCGCAGCTGAGTCACCAACAACTTGTGGTCAATGGTAACAAATGCAGCCGAGAGATCTAATAGGATCAACAGGGTCGAATGGCCCCGGTCCAACTCCCAGGAGAGGTTGTTGATCAAGGCCACAAGTGCTAGGGATGGGCGAACGCGGTTCAGAAGTTCGGAGTTCGGACCGAATTCGATCAGTTCGGTTGACCAAACCGAACTTCCGAACCGAACTCGATTTTTGAACCGAACTAAACCAAACCGAATTTCCGAACTTGGCTCTGTTCGCCCATCCCTAAAAGATAATATTCCATTTAGTTCAATGGGGTTTGAATTTCCGAACTTTGTTCAGAAGTTTGGAGTTCGGACCGAACTCGAATAGTTCGGTCAACCGAACCGAACTTCTGAACTGAACCGAATTTCCGAACTGAACCAAACCAAATTTCTGAACTCGGTTCTGTTCATCCATCCCTAACAAGTGCAGTCTCCGTGCCATATCCAGGGTAAAAACCTGACTGTGAGGGATCAAGAAAGTTAATCTGGTCCAGATGCTCCTGCAACTGCCAAGTCACCACCTGCTCAATAACTTTCCCTGAAAAGGGAAGGTTAGAGAACAGCTGGTAGCCAGCCAGGACACCAACGTCCAATGAAGGTTTCTTGAGCAGGGGCCACACCAGCGCCTCCTTAAGGCAGTCCGGCACCCTGCCCTCCCCCAGCAATGACCCTAATGTCTCCCGACTGACCTTGACCAGCCAGGATGGGCATGAGTCTAATTCACAATAAGTGGCTTGGACAGACCCCAGGGCATCTCCAGCATCTGAGGGTGACACATTCTGAAATTCATCCCACAAAACAGGACAAGGCGGGGCTTCTACTGCCTCTGGTTCACCCACTGCTAAAAGTGTTGCATCAAAACTGGTGAATCTGAGTGATTTTATCTGCAAAAAAGTCCACAAACAAATCACAGTGGGCATTCAATGACTCTAAATCCAGGCAGAGGGAGGCCGGACTGATGAGCCCCCTCACCACCCAGAAAAGCTCCGCTGGGTGTGACTTAGCAGACACAATGAGGGCAGCAAAGAAAACTTTCTTTGCTGCCCGCACCGCCACGGCATAGGTACGTAACGAGACTCTATGCCACAATCGGTCAACTTCAGCACGCGAGTGATGCCACCGTCGCTCTAACCGCCGCCTGATGACATCGAGGTATTTAATTCACGGCTTTAAAAGAATGCGCGACCGGCTTTAGCGGGCGATATGTCACGTCCCCCCCCACGCGGAATATTTACACACGGCGTGATTTTACACATCTAAAAGCACCCTAAGTCACAGGGAATAAAGCTTGAATAAGGTACACAGCATTCAAACACCAGCCCTAGCTGGCTAGATTTCTGACCTTTTCCCCATCTTTTTTGTTTAGTTTGGTTTTCCCATGGAAGGAAGGGTTATAGCAGGGTGGGAACTTCTGGATGGTGGGCCAGATCTGGCCTTTATTTCGTTTTAATTTGGCCCGTAAGCCAGTTCCTGGATCTGGTCTATTTATTCTGTCCCTGGTCTCAAGCACCAAAGAGTGAGCTTGGGGAAGGAAGCAGAGATGAGGGCATGAACTCAAGTAGAGGGGATGAACCCATGGCATAGATCCATGATTTGGACCATCCTCTTCCTTCTCCCATCTTGAGTACACCTCCTAAATACTAGAGCTCCTAATTGGCTCCCAGAGCTTGTACTAATTCTCAAAGTAGCACACAGCAGTGAAAAGGTTTCCCACCCCTGGCTTATGCAGTCACCATGTGTGTGTGTGTGTGTGTGTGTGTGTGTGTGTGTGTGTGTGTCCCTTTTTACACAGGCTGAGGCTTGCTTGAGTGTCGGGGGTGCGCTGTAGCATGGGCAGCATGTGGGTGCCAGTGCATACAGGTGCACACCCACCCCTTACATACCCCCACACATCCCCACGCACGGAGGCACCTCCATTTTTACCGGTGCCTCCATGCATGGGGATGCGTCTGCAAAGGAGTGCACACACACACCCCTGTGGAATTTACACAGGCAGATTACTGGGTGTTCATGCGTGGGTGCCGCTCATTTAAAAAGGGCCTCTGTGTAAGTGTGTGTGTGTGTGTGTGTGTGTGTCCTGTTAGTTATACCCTGAAGGCTGATCTCCGACAAATTTGGCAGAGAACAGAAGACCCAAACGAGAGCAGGGACCGAAAATAGGTGCACCTGGATGGACGGCAGATATGGCTTCTTTTGCAGCAGAAAAATAAATAAAATCCTATTGATTTCACTTGTTCATTCACTCCCTCTTCCCACAGAAAACCTGGTATCATTAATTCAGATGCCTGCTGCATCGCTTTTATATGTGACAAAAATGGGTTCTTATGAGTGCTCGAGATAATACCGGATGTTATAAATGCTGGAGTTTTGTAATTACATTACAAAATTCCAGCATTTATAACACCCAGTATTATCTCGAACATTATTCGGTGTTTTTACACACACATTTCTCCTGCATGTTTGCTGTTACATCCTGAACTTTCTGTGTGTCTAAATCACTCACCCAGATCTTAAAACATCTGACTCTCTGAACATCTGCATAGAACGTCTCCCAGAACTTTTTTGTGTAAAAAGTTCTCCTGGTAAACTGCTTTGCTCCAGGCAGCTGTGGTCACTTAGTTTCCATGGCAGTGTCTCATGTCTACAGCTGCGGCTACTTTAGGCTGCCTCAGGGTAGTGTTTGTGTGAAGAATGCATCCAGGAACTGCCTCAGGGCAGTGTTTGTGTGACGAATGCATCCAGGAACTGCCTCAGGGCAGCGTTTGTGTGAAGAATGCATCCGGAACTTACTTGTGGACTTGTAAACCCAGAAGATTGAAAGACCAGCACTTTAAGGTGTGTGTAAAAATGCCCTATAAGAACCCATTTTTGTCGTGTGTAAAAGCAGCCTTGTTAATTATGTATTTATTATTTACACTGATTATCCTACACTATGCAAGGGGCCAGGGTGCCCTCGCCATGGACACACCAGGTGGCCTTGGGCAAGACACAATCTCTCAGCCTCAGTTCCCCATCTGTAAAAGAGTAAAGAAGGTTTTTCTATGTTGAGTATTCCTTTTGCCTTTTTCTCCTCGAGTGTAAAAGGAATACTCAACATAGAAAAATTTAATTTAATTGTCTATAGTGGAGACTCAGGTTAAAATCTCCCCGCGAATGTATTTGACATCAGCAAAAGTTTCCAAATTTGGCTCACGCCCTCCTTTGTTATGCTGGAAGGGGTGTGGTGAACATGCTGATCTTTTGCATTGTTTATGGCAGTGTTCTTATAGTCGACCTTTTTTTGATCCAAATATGGGATTATGTTACTAAGGTTACAGGATTATTGCTAGCATTTAGACCCGAAATCGCTCTTCTAGGGTTATAGCCTGATGTTCCCATTATTAAGTCATATAAAGAAATGTGTTCTCACATGTTTTTGGCTGGGGCCAATGTTATAGCCCGTAAATGGAAAAATAAAAGAGCTCCTTCTTTGGTGGAATGGTTTGATCGATTATTTTATGTAATGACAATGGGAAAAAACATTGGCTGAAATGAAAGGGGACCTTGAGAACTTTTATTTTACCTGGTCCAGTTGTTTCGATTGCATCAGAGAAAGCCTATTTCCAGAGCAAATGGATAATTTGATTCTGTTGCGGAATATCTGAGGTTTTGATAACAACCATATGTATCACATGAGATAAACGATTAACACGGGCCACCGTGCACAGGTTGAAGGGTTTTTTACATTTTAAAAAACTAATTATTAATTATTAATTATTAATTATTGTTGTTTCTTTTTCTTTTAAAAAAATTGAGCTGAGATGGGCGGGGGGCATTAAATTAGCATATATATGTTTATGTATTTTCTATATTTGATAACAATTTAAAAAAAAATCTGTGACTGTAAAGCGCTACGTATACCTCGTAGCGCTATGGAAATGATGAGGAAGAGGAGGAGGAGGAGGATTAGTAATTAAAATTAATCAATTAAAATGCCTGACCAATTATAAAAAAAGTCTTGCATTGCTTCCAAAAGATGAGCAGATGATCCAGAAGATGTACAAGGGAGACCGGAGGAAGAACACAGTCTCCCAGGCCTCCAGAGAACAGTGACCGTCCAAAGCTCTGGGCCCCACAGTCCCTGGTTCATCCACAGAGTCAGCTAGTCCCTCCCACCGGAGTCCTCACCCTGCTATGGTCCCATCAGGACCTGTAGTCCTCAGCCTGATCCTACAAATACTCACCTCGTCAAGCCCACGCCCTGCTACAAACCCATCTATGAGCAGTCTAGGCCCTGGCTGTATTTGAGACCTGCTCCTGGAACCTCACACTGATGGGTATCTTTGCTCAGAAACCACCCACTGTTTGGGGATCCCACCATCACATCTTAAGTCAGCGGGTGATCGGCCCTTTGCTGTGGTGGGCCCCTCAGTGCGGAACTCGCTCCCGCCGGACGTCCATCTTAGTTCCTCCCTCCTCACCTTTATAAAAGCACCTGAAAACCCATTTATTCTCTAGGTGCTTTTAGGATCCACTGTTGTTTCCCCTTAATGTAGTTTGTCCTCCCTTTTATATTGTTTTAAATTGATTTTATATTGCTTGATATTTTTATGATTGTAAAGCACTCTGAATGCCATTTAAAGGCAGGGGGTTCTGCAGGGATGAAACCAGTGACAGCAGTAAGCTAGGAATGAGTGGCAGGGAGCTGATAATTCCATTTGATTGGAGATTTCTGGTGCTGGTTACTACTGGAGACAGGATTATGAGTAACCCCCTGCATCTCCCTCCCCAAAGTAAGTTAAACTGTCCAATCTACTCTACCCAAACTGAAATGGTGGTTCAGGTCATAATCGATATCCAATCACATCCTGTTGGGGACCTGTTTCGATTATTATGCTTTGACTTTTCTTCTGTTCCCAATTTTTCAGCTTGGCTATTTTGGTATTTCAGTCATTCGGGTATTTCTGTTACAACATTTCGGCAATATTTGCACTACTGAGCATGTGCCATCGCAAGAAGTGACAAACTGAAATAGAGAAATGGAAGAAAAGCTGAAATAATCAAATAAAAAAACCAACCTATAAACATGAAAAACCAAAATGAAATATCCAGTAAATCAGATATGTAAGTAACCTACCTTCCATCTCCTGCCTCCTGCTGGCTCCCCACTGCTGCCAGTGATGGCATCTGACCCCCGTTACTGTTCTCTAACTAGTCCTGGGCTTGGTTTTGTTTGTTTATTTAAAGTGAGTCCTGTTTTGATGATTCTTGCCCACAAAAAGGTTGAGAACCACTACTTTCTTCCATTGCCTACTTTAGCTGATTTTGGCTTAAAGCCATAAATAAACACTCTCTCTCTCCTTTAGCAATTCTTATTGTAAGTCCATTTCTAAGGACTCCTTCTTAAACCTACTTTAAAGAACCCAAATGTTATTACTTTTATGCCTATTTCATAATTTCTGTGTCTAATCTAAGGGTGAAGTCCGGTTCCGACCAGGTTCCATTTTCGTCAGATATGGTTGGTTCAGTGAGAGAACCAATGAAAATCAGAACAATCCATTCATCAAACTGAAAAAAAAATGTGTTCATTTTGCACATGTGAAAATTGTTCGTGGCCCATGAGAAAAAGGCAGCAAAATTACAGCCGGGCAGCATTTTGTGCATGTGTAGAATGGCCAGGCACCGTTTTAAGCATGCATAGAACTCAGAATTTCTCCAGCCATTGTATTCGCAGAACTCTTCTGCGAAAATTAGGGTTGGGACTCCGGAACCAATTTCCGTTTGTTTGTCTCGGTTCTATGAGAATTTGGGTTCTCATTTTGGTTTTGGTTTTTTTGCGCTGAATATTTTTTTTTTTCCCGTTTTTTTGCATTGCATCAATAGCTGGTTTTTAAATGACTTTAAAAAGAATCCAGGCTTCTGCAGCTCTGAAAGAAGATCAAAAAATAACTGTGCTGTTCACTGAAAAAGACAAAAAGGGGTGCAACTCATCAATAGCTGGTTCTAGCTGAATACGACGTTTTATCTTTGTTTGTATATACGTAACCTTTGCTTAGGATTCTTAGACCTGTGCTGTCCCTGTGACCAGGAAATAATTGGCATCAGAGAGAACTGAAACAAGGAAACGGATTTGTAGAAAATATTAACTGATTTATCAAGTTCATTGAGATTTAAAATTATTACAAGCACCCTGGACGCAGTCTCCGTAGGTCAATACAGAAAAGAAAAGACAAAAAAATTGGTAAGTAGAGACTCGGTGAGGGTCACAATATATTTTCTGAACTCCTCTTTTTTTTTTTTCAACAGCAATGCTTGACTAAACCTGCATAGCTCAGACTTCAGTCATCATTACATTCTCGATTCTGGGGGTGGGGGAGCAGGGTAGGCCCTCTTCATTCAATCCAGATCTGGGTCTCAGAGCAGCTCCCAGGTGACGGATCCATCCCCACCAAAGCTCGCTGGAAAATGTAAATAACGACTTTAATTCTCAAGCAGCAGGCTGGAAAACGGAGGCCTGTTCCCCGTCATCCTCAGACCTTCTCCCAGATCTGATTGGTTTTTGAAGGGAAATCTTAGCCTTAAAGCGACAGGCTCCTTTTTCTCATCCCCTTGCTGCCAGCCGGGGGCTGCCTACAGCACTTCAGGATTTTATGTCCCGTAACCCCAGTTACATATAGCTTCTCTTGAAAGTCATGAAAAGCGGCATTGTCACCAAACCGCAAAGGCCTATATTCTGCAAATTGGGAGGAAATATTTATCCCCTCTTTCCTCCATAATAACCAAATCCAAATACAGTATTTAAAAAACAAAATACATTTTTTGTTTTCTGCCCTGCTGCATCTGATGATTGTGAGGTGATTATTAAACACTTCAGAATTATAAATAATAATGTAACATTTTTAGATTGTGCATTTGATTATGCATCCATCCTTTTCTCCTTACCTCAGATCACGGACAAATGAGCTTGCTGAAGATGGAATGTTTCCTTGTTGTCTTAACCCACCTCTCTCGTCCCCTGGAATTAGGGATCAGAAGTCACCCCTTTAAACCAATTCAATCCAAGTGGGCTTTCTTAAACTTGACCCAATCCAAAGCTCATTGAAGATAATGGGAGACCTTTAAAGGCTTCAGTGGGCTTTGGATCAACCCCATGAACAATGGATGATTCCTTTTCTACGGAGGTCACATTACGTGTCAGGCGCTGGAGCAAACCACAACGAGCACAATGGGTGTTTTCAATTAAGATTAGCAAGCATTAGTGAATACTGTTTGGGTAGCAAATAAATTGAAGAAGGAAGCCAGTTGTAGGATGGTTTAAATTACAGTGGCTCCAAATTCGGAGCCGCTGTAGAGATACACTTTCACAAAGAATGAAGAAAACACATTGTATTTGGAAATAAAGCTAGTCTGCAGAAGAGCTCTCGGGGGGGGGGGGAGGCATAATGTGTTTGATATTTGTGTTAGTTTATTTAGTTTCTTATCCCACCCTTTCTCACAGACTCAGGGCAGCTTACAATATACAAAAATCTAAAAACCAATAGAAATGTAGAACCGTATACAATGGCAATTGAAATCACTTCCCCATCCCCAGCCCCAAGGCCTGCCCCCGCCTGGTAGGTCTTACATTGCTTCTGAAAGTTGCTCAGGCTGGATTTTGGTGAATTTCCAAGTGAAGGGAGTTCCAAACTTGTGGAGCAGCCACCGAGAATACATCTCTGTGTGACCATGTTGCCTGGACCTCGTGCAATGATGGAACTTGCAAGAGGGTGTCCTTGACTGACTTTAGAGATCACGATGAAACCTAAGGGTAGAGATGGTCTTTTAGATATTCAGGATCCAGAACTTAGGGATGTGCAAACGCGGTTTGGAAGTTCGGAGTTCAGCCCGAACTCGGCCTGTTCGGACGACCAAACCGAACTTCAAACTGAACGTTCAAACTTCCGAACAGTTTGGAAAAGTTCGGATGACTTTGGGGACGGGAAAAACGTAACTTTGGGTGGGAAAAACATGACTGGAAGGGGGAGGCAGCTGAGGAGCAGACTTCCTGGCACCAGGGGTGAATACCAGGGGTGGTTTTAGGGCCAAAAATACCGATACCGAAAAAATTTCAGTTTCGGTACCAATAGCACTTTTTTGAATGTGTCACGGCCCCGGTCTTGAACCCTTGGCCTTGGGGGGCAGCGGCGGAGCATCTTGTGTCACCTGGTGCCTTGCTAGACAGTGCTTTCATCCCCCTCCCTGTGTCTTCCCCTGCATCCCCACCTGGTGTGTGCCCCGCCCCTGTGCACCTGGTTGTCATTTCTGGGGGCTTGTCTCCTGACTCGATTGGCTGCCAAAGAGTATTTAGGAACTCCTGGCAGCCCAGGAAGCTGGTGGAGCAACTGCTCTTCCCGAGGTTTGGTTTCTGTGCCTCTGATCTGGTGCAGCATTGCCTTGTCCCTTTCCTTGTGACTGTGTTGTTGTGTTCTGTGTGTGTGAGTCTCTTGTCCAGTGAAACCCTTTGTGTATCTTGTATGTGTGACACCCCCATCCTTGCTGTTGCGTGTGATCCCTGTTCCCCTTGTGCGCTGGGGTCTTGCTGCCCTACACCCTCACCAGCTTCCCTGCCGCTGGTTATCCCTGCCAACGTCCCTATTGTTGATTCTCCCCCTAGCTCCTCTGTAGCTGGCTACCCTCGCCAGCTTCCCAGCCGCTGGTTATTCCTCCTAGCGTCCCAGTTGCTGGGTTTCCTTCTAGCTCCTTTGTAGCTGGCTACCCTCACCAGCTCCCTTGCCGCTAGTTACCCCTGCCACCGTCCCTGTTGCTGGTTCTCCCCCTAGCTCCCTTGTAGCTGGTTATCTCTGCCAGCTTCCCTCCTGCTGGTTATCCCCACCAGCATCCCCCTTGCTGGTTCCCGTTCTAGCTCCTTTGTAGCTGGCTAATCCCACCAGCTCCCCTGTTGTTGGCTTCCCTGTCCAGCTTCCCTGTTATTGGGTTCCCCTTCCAGCTGCTTGGTGCCTGGCCTCGATGATGAGTCGTACGCTTTCTTAGACCAGCTTGTCTGGTAGCTATGCTGAGCGTTTAGTCTCCCGGATATTGGAGAGTGACTGAGAGGTTTCAGTATTGACGCTGTGGAACATTCCCTACTCCGTCCAGCCCTTCCCGCTGACCTGCCCTTCTCTTTCCTTCCTTTTCCTGGCTCCTTGGCCTGGAACCTGACCCCTGCCCTTCTCTTTCCCTCCTTTTCCTGGCTCCTTCCCCCGGAGCCTGACCCCTGCCCTTCTCTTTCCCCCTTTTCCCCGGCTCCTTGCCGCGGAGCCTGACAGAATGTTCAGCCGAGTTCAGCAAAACTGAACTCCGCCGAACCGAACAACCGAACCCAAACTCGGGTTTCGAACCGAACGACCAAACGTCCGAACATCCAAACGGCGTTCTGTTCGTCTATCCCTACCAAAACTTTCTTTTATTACTTTTTCTGCCTATGCTGCTTACACCTGCCCTGATTTTGGCCCCTGGAGTTTTGCACTGTAGTTTGAGTGGTGTATTTTGCACTTTACACAACCAAATACAAGCAGATGACACCTACAACTCAAGCACAATCAGACGCACATTATGGGGCCAGTCCCAAGCTCGGTGGACTGGTATGCGCAGCACACACGGTGTGCATGCAAATTGTATGCATCCCCGGCACAGGGTCTGCAACCCTCATGCAAACCGTGCACGTGGGGACTGGGATTGGGGCCTGTGGGGCTGATCCCAAGCCCCATGGATCTCCCATGCATGCATGTGCGCAATTCCAGCACGGCACAATGTGCCTGCAACAGGGGTCTGTGTGGTTTACACGCAGGATCCGCAGGGCTTGGGATCGACCCCAATGATGATTCCTGAACAGACATGCAAATCCTAATTGTCCACGGAGCAGCAGACTATCAGGGGTGGGAAGGGGATAATCACATGCCCCCTTGATTCTCTGGGCCTTTGCCCCAGGCCCTGCCTATTTGAGCCCAGCACCCAGTCCTAGTTTAAGACACATTCCCCAAAGATACAGGAGATCCCTAGTAGGAATTCATATCCACATCTCTCTTCCCCACCCCCCCACCTGATTGAGAACAGTGTTAGACTGAGAAGGGAACCAGTCCCCTCATTAAACTCAGGGGTGGGTATGCCCCCTCCATCTTTACAAAGGGAGCCTGGTAAGTTTCACCAAACCTCTATTCAGTGTGGGCTGGATTCCGTGTTTTAAACCAAACTGCCTAACTGAGTCAGACCAATGGTCTATCTTAGCCCAGTATTGTCACAACCTGACATGGCAGCAGGGGTTTCAAATTCAGGTCCAAATCTGGCTCTCCCAGGATCTCTGGCAGAGGCCGTCCCAGCGTGCTACCTGAGACTCCTCCAAGCCCCCAGTAGAGGCCTCCCCCAGGCGTGCTACCAGGGATCCTGAAGTGGAGATGCCGGGGATTGAACCTGGGACCTTATACATGCAAAGCATGCGCTCTTACCACTTGAGCTATGCCCCTGCCCCAGTGTTCCCCAACTGATAACTAGAAAGAGGGGAACAGGTAGCTTCATGAATGGCTTCATTGTACCTAGAGCTGAAATGGGTAGCTGGTTTACCACCTGTGGATAATACCTGAATTTTAGAATACTGCCACATTGGGTACTCGATCGGCTAGCAGATTACGGACACCAGGTACTTTGAAACCAAAAAAACAGTAAAATCTTGAACCAGTTTTGGGGGGTTTCTGTGATTGCCAATCGGGACAGAAAACCAAAAAATCAGGACTAAAAACAAAATCAGGACTGGAACTCCAAAAATTGGAACTGGAAGTTGACATTCCAGGAAAGAAAGTTGTCTTTCTAGGACAGAAAACCAAGAAATAGGCATTGGACGTCAAAAAATAAGAACGGTAGTCGAAGAATCAGTACAAGAAGTCGACATTCCAGGACATCACATACCCAAATCAGGTCGAAATCAGATACTGATTGGTTGGCCACTCCTCCCTCTCTCTCTTTCTCTTCCTTTGAGGCCCATTGTGTTTCCCTCTACTGCCCCCTCCACTTCTATGTTGCTGTCATCTACCACCCCCACCCAGGCTCCCACTCCTCTTTCCTTTCTGACTTTGATGCATGGCTTACTTTCTTCCTTTCCAATAACAATATTCCCACCCTCATTCTTGGGGACTTCATTATCCATGTGGACACCCCCTCTGACCCTACCGCTTCCTGATTCCTCTCGCTGACCTCTTCTTTTAACCTTTGCCTGCGGACTGATTGCCCAACGCATCATGATGGTCACTCCCATGACCTAGTAACTGTTCTCTCTCGGATCTCTCCTTTGATACCCTTCCTGTCTCTGACCATCACCTTGCTTCATTCTGTCTGTCCCACTCACCCCCTCCCGCTTCCCCAACCTCTCGCTCTTTCCGTAACCTTCAATCCATTGACCCTGTTGACTTTGCTTCCTCCCTCTCCCCCCTGTCTCCTCTTCAACCTGCTCAGACTCTGCTGTCTCTGCCTTCAACTCATCCCTTGTCTCCACCTTTGACTCCCTTGCAATGCTCACCTCTCGTGCAGTCCTGTCCGTTGCATAAACCCCTGTCCTTGGCTCACCCCTACCATCCGCCACCGTCAATCCTGCTCTTGAGCTACTGAGTGCCTCTGGCAGAAGACTCATGAGTTTGCTGATTTCCTCCACTTTAAGTTCACTCTTTCTGCATTTAGCGATGCCCTTTCCCTGGCCAAAGACCACTATTACTCCACCTTTATTGAATCTCACTCCCGCAACCCTTGCCATCTCTTCTCGACATTTGCTTCTCTTCTGAAGCCTCCCTGTCCTCCCCCCACCCCTTCATCTCTCTGCACAGGATCTTCTCTCCTTCAACAACGAGATTGATAAACTCTGCCTTGCTATTGCTTCTCAACCCTCTCCCTCCCTCACTTCTCCTCCTGCCTCTCTTCTCCTCCCCAGCTTCTCTTGATGAGGTCATATCCCTCCTTTCTTCATCCAACTCCTCCACCTGCCCCCTTGACCCCATTCCCCTTGCCTCCTAATGACAATTGCCCCCACCGCTGCGCCTTCTCTGTTGTACATCATCAACCTCTCCCTCAATACTGGGTAATTTCCATTGGCTTTCAAACACGCCACCATCTCCCCTATCCTTAAGACGGCCACTCTTGGTCCCTCTGACTCTTCCAGTTATCACCCCATTTTGCTCCTACCCTTCACTTCCAAGCTCCTGGAGCGGACTGTCTACATGCTCTGTCTTGGGGTGTCTTTAGACATAATGTCAATGAGTGTCTGAATGTGTGTTTTGACCTTGATATGAACACTGGTTTGGTCCTGTGTTCACCATGTGGCACTGCTTAGACACACAGACCATCTTGGGGCAAATTGCTGTTTTGCTCGCCACCCGATCTCAGCGCACAAGTGCTGCTGCCTCATTCCCTGTGTTATACCTGCTAACACGCCACACGATATCATTAGACACAAGGTTGGCCATGTGTTCAGCCAAAACAAGCAAATTGTCCGTGTGATGCAATGGTGTTCACACTGCATGTTCAGTGGGTGGCCAAACTGGTGTTGGGATTGTTATGGTGCTTACACACAATGGCTGAACGTGTGCTCAGGGGTTTTGACACCCGGTCTTTGTTATGTCTAAAGATGACCTTGATTTCCTCTCTTCAAATTCCTCCCTTAATCCCTTAGCCCAATCGGGCTTCCACCCTCTCCACTTGACTGAGACTGTCCTCACCAAAATCATCAATGACCTTCTCTTAGCTAAGTCTAGGGCCTCTACTCCATTCTTGCACTCCTCAGTCTCCCTGCTGCCTTTGACAATGTCGCCCACAGCCTCCTCCTGGATTCACTATGCTCTCTTGGTTTCCAGGATTCTATTCTTGACTGGTTCTCCTCATATCTCTCAAACTGCTCCTTCAATGCTTCTCTTGCTGGTACCTCCTCTACATCACTTTTCCTTTCTATGGGAGTTCCCCAAGGCTCTGTCCTGGGCCTTCTTCTCTTCTCCCTTTACACTCTTTCTCAGGGTAAACTCATTGAAACCCATGGCTTCCAGTACCACTCATGTGCTGCTGACAAATAACTCTCTCTCTCTACTCCAATACTCTCCCCCTCCACCCAATCTCATATCACTGACTGTCTCTCTGACATCTCTGCCTAGATGTCTCACCATCCACTCAAGCTTAATATGGCCAAGATAGAACTCCTCTTCTTCCCCCCCAAAATGTTCCCTTCATACTTCCCTCTCAGTTTCCACTGACGGAGTCACTATCCAGCTGGTCCCTCAGGCACGTAGCCTGGGATTCATTTTTGACCCCTCCCTCTCCTTTAAGTCTCAGATCCAGACTGCTGCTAAATCCTGTCACTTCACTCTGTATACTATTGCTAAAGTACAGCCTTGCCTTACTGTCTGTGTTTATTTGTGGACAGACCATGTGCTCAGAGGGGTCTGTGTTTGTTTGAGGACAGGCCGTGTGCTCAGAGGGGTTGTTTCTGGGCAGGGTGATCAGGAAGCAGAGTGTTTGACTGTCTGGTGATTGTCCTATTGTGTGTGGAGGCTGCTGTGAATCAGACTTGATTAGGGGGTGGAGTTAGTATATGCTGACTCAGGACCCAAGCCACTAGAGTATATAAGAAGAGCAGACAGGCAGCGGCCCAGGAGACTAGCGAACAGGAACAGCAAACAGGGAACTTTGCCTAGGAGTTTGCCGTAGGAGGGTGCTGTGGAGGGAACACCCTAGACAGGTGAGTGACTGTATTCGCATATACACCTAAGTGTTCTAATCAGTCTTATCACCTCTTCAGTTCCATAAGTATCTTTCAACCTGTTGTTTTTGAAGGTCAACTAAATCCCTAAGATACTAATCCAGAGAGGGTACCAGTCCAGGAAGCTTAGGTCCCGTCCCTTGTAGTTAAATATATAACTAGGGTTATGTCTAACATCTCACTAAACAAGAAGATGCAGACAGCAGACCAGCCTTTCCCTCTGTCCTGTGCAGTTTGTTCAATTTGCAGTTCTGGACGGTGAGGTCCCATGTCTTTGATGTTCAGTTTCTCTTCATAAGTCAGCGTGGTGAATGGCTTTGCAAGAAGAGCATCCACTGCATTCATTTTTGAAGTGTAGGTTCTGAAAAAAAAAAAGATGGGGATTTGGCACTAGCAGCACTCTCTCAAAGATATGAACATTCCCAGAAAACACCTCCCTCCACCTTGTGTGCGATCAATGTCACATGGTGCCCTTTGGGTGCTGGGTTTATTCATGGTGTTGGTTCTGCAGCACCATTCTTCTCTGTGCTCTGTCCTCGAAGAAGCCTGGGAAGCATTACTTGGGTGCAGCATCCATGTTGGCATGGGTCTCCCTAATCAGGACAAAGACCATGCAGGCTGGAGAGTGATGGATGCAACACAGGCCTTCTCATTGTGTGGGTCTCCCCTCCTTCTAGTTTTCATGCAATGGAGAGTCCATAACATCACCTCTTTACTTGGGTGCAGCGTCCACGTTGGCATGGGTCTCCCTAATCAGGACAAAGACCATGCAGGCTGGAGCATGGTCGATGCAACACAGGTCTTCTGATTGTGCGGGTTACTGTCAGAATAGGTCATCTTCAGATCTGTTCAGCGCCTGTACTGGAAATTTTCCTGCCATTCCTTGTGTTGTGCAAACAGATCTATTGTTTTTTTGTTGAAGTCTGGAATGTCCCTGACCATGGGTTGCTCAATAGACAGCATTGTGAGAGCATTCAGATGGTCCTCTGTCATGGTACTTCTCAGAAAGGTTTTAATTCTTTTTAGAGCTGAGAAGCTTCGTTCCGTTTCAACAGTTGTGAGAGGCGTTGTCATGACAATCTTCAGCAGTTTAACCACCTCTGAGAAAGATTTGTCCAAGTTGTCCTCAGTCAACACAGCAAGTAGCACAGAGGCATCTTTGACAGAATGGAATTCTGACCTGTCATACAAAGTCCCAAGCTCACTCCTCAATCGGTCTCGCTCCAGCATTGGGTAGGCTTGCATTGCCGCATTAAATGCTTGGAGGGGAAAGCGTTCACTGTGCCTTTGAAACAAAGTGCCCTGCACTAAAGTTGCACTCTCTAGATGTTTCGTGAATTGAAATCTGTCACATGCATGAGAGATTATAATATCACACACTTCCACAGCGATCTGCTCTAGTATGTCCATGCTAGGCACACTTCTGTGCATCTGAGCATTCTCTGGCAACTCTGAGCGCAGAGTTCCAATGGAGTCCCTCACTTTATTGATGGCTCTTATGAAGTCAGGAGTATATCTTTGAATACCTACAGAGTCAATGTTGGGTTTTTTGGAGTTCCTTTTAAAGTATGTCCACGTGCGGCATGATTCTGTGGAACAAGGACAAGAAGTAGAGGAACTCCCCGTCAGATTCCAACATGGTCATGTATGACCTGACCTCGATTCCAATCTTGGCATCACAACTATCTAGTCGTATTTGTTCAAAGCACTCAACCAGATCCTCTCTGTGTTCATAGATGACCTCGACTTCCCACACACTAAATTTCCAACATGTTTTAGCTACTTTGGGGAGCCTTCTCTTCACCACCACATCCAGAACTTCAGTCCTTTTTGGAGATGAACTGTAGAAAGCAGGGATACCAGACAGACTTTGGAAGAAAATCCTTACTTGTCTTATTTGGGATACGGCTTGCTGCACAATAAGGTTCAGTTGATGGGCAAAACATTGAATGACGTGTGCGTTCGGTTATACATCCCTTATCTTCCTCTGGACTCCACCATGCTCTTCACGCACAACACTCGCTCCATCATAGCTCTGAGCTATGAGTTTCTGTTTGTCAGAGTCCCTTGGGAGAGCAGCACTGAGGTTTTCAAGCAAGGACTCACTGATTGTTTCTGCACAGGAGTCTGTCAAGTGTGTGAAGCTGAAAAAACATTCCACGGTTGAACCCCTGTCATCAATGTAGCAAAAAATTATGACAGACTGGCAGATAGTTGAGACATCAGTGGTGTCATCAGCTTCGATAGCCACAAAATCTGCATTTTTAATTTCAGTAATTATGTGGTCATGAGCAATTTGCAGCAAGCAGTCCAGGAGTTCGTTCTGCACAGTTTTCGAAGTTCCTTGAAGACAGTTGCAGTCTTCAAATGTTGCTGTAGCATACTGTCAGCTGTGGCAAGTAAATCTATTGCATCTCGAAAAACCCCTGGATTGACAGATCCCTCACTTTCATCATGTCCACGCAGCGCCAATTCAAAGGCACCACAGAACTTTATGCAGTCTATTATTCTGAAGAGGATGTATCTATTTTGATCAACATCCTCATTGTGTTTCCTTACAGAGACACGGTAGCCTTCACTGAGTCTCTCGGCGATATTTGTTTTTCCCAACTGTGACAGGTTTAGGCAGTTGTCAAGGTGGGTTTGACAAGAGTCATGTTTCTTTGCCTTCTCAGACAGGTGCTTAATGTCCTTGACTCCCGTCTTTGTCCATGCTGCATCACCACCAAACAGCAGGCAAGGGAAACAGAACAACAACTTATTGGAAACACTGCCACATAGCCACCAGAACTTCTCATACCAGGATGTGTGGAACCTGCGTGTATAGCCTTACCCTCTGTCCTATGCAGCTTGTTCAATTTGCAGTTCTGGACAGTGAGGTCCCATGTCTTTGATCTTCAGTTTCTCTTCATAAGTCAGCGTGGTGAATGGCTTTGCGAGAAGAGCATCCACGGCATTCATTTTTGAAGTGTAGGTTCTGGGGGGAAAAAAGATGGGGATTTGGCACTAGCAGCACTCTCTCAAAGATATGAACATTCCCCCCC
>QEPC01009477.1:6001978-6028702 GCA_003113815.1 Sphenodon punctatus | reverse complement strand
GCAACCTTGCCTTTTGTCCCTCACCTTAAAGTGATGTCCTGCTGTTTTGGCGTGTATATTAGACCTGGCTGTTCCGTCAGGCTTTTGGCGACAGGTAGGGGTGGGAGGGTGGGGGTTTCCCCACATTGTATTGTATTTTAAATTGGTTTAAATTGTTTACATTGTTTTTTTGGGGGGGTGTTATTATTGAGTGTTGTTCACTGCCCCGGGCTGCCCCGTGGGCAGGAGGGGCGGGATATAAATTTTAAATATAAATAAATAAATAAATAAATAAATTTCACATACGGAAACCAATCCTTTTTATGTAATCCACTGTCCAATGCAAAAGTTAACCCAGACAGTAAAAAAAACAAAACAATTTATTGAATACTTTATTTAGAAACATTTTTTTAAAGTTAATATTTATCCTACACTTGGTCTTTCTGGGGACAATAAGAAACCACTGGAGACAATCAATTAGAGCCTCCATTAACTTACATAGTATGTGTACAGTGCTAAAGTCTTCAAATGTGTTGACTAATGCTTTCTTGGAGTGCTTGAAAGAAACATAACTGTCCCGCTCTTGATAGATGCACTCCATCTACATCATAAAGGGATAGCTGATGTCTCGAGAACCTATGCCAGATTGTAGTAACCCTCCTTTCATGATGCAGAAAAGCATCCACTAGTCTATTGACATTTCTCATTGATTTCCTCAACTGACGAAGTAGAGCAGAAGCAGTCGGACTTAGACTTGCATTCCTATTGACTGCTCTTTCAATTAAATCTGATACCAAGATGTTGCTCCTTGGAAAGGAGTGGATGATACGGCGCAGATCATGTCTCATGGCAATCGCCAACTCTACACTGGTGAGGTCGCCCACATCAGTACCACCACAGTAGATCACGATTCCCGTTGGAGGTGGAACATCATGTCTCCTCTGAATCCTATCCAACATTGGAATGATCTCGTGCCATCTCATGCCTCCTCTTCCAAACCACCATAATTCTGGTTGCCTGAGGAAAAGGCAAGCCCCTCTTCACGGACAAACTGCTCCAAACAGCGAATGTAGGAATCGCCAATGATCCAGATAACTTCTGCCATACTTTGGATCAGGATACAAATACAATGAAAGTGCAATCCACAAGAGTAGCACAGACACGAGAGATAGACACAGGGGTCTGTCTTCTAACTCCAAGTTACTGCAGAGAAATGGTACAGAATTGCAGGTGTTACCGTACTAAACCAGACCGCTCTAGACCAGCATTCCTAGTAACTACATCCCCAAATGCCAGCATTTTGCAAACACCAGACCAGAGGACTAACAGTTACATCTGAGGATTTCAAAACCCCAACTTTATCACAAGCATCATTTCCAGCTTCTTGAAAACACCTGAGATCACAGGCCTGTTTTTAACAGTTTGCATCCTTTTGTGGCACCATTTAAAGCAAGCTAGGCCCCTGCAGACCAGAATTCCTAGCACCCACAGCACTAAATGCCTGCCCATGCTCAGAGCAGGCCTGTTTTTAACAGTTTTTAGAAGGCACTTATGAGATATGCAGGTTGCAGGGCTGCATTGATTCCAGTGCAGCCCTGCAACCTGCATATCTCATAATTGATAATTAAATTCATAATAAATTCACAATTAATTAAATTCACAATTCATAATTAAAACATACTGATCACTGACATCCCCCCTCCTCCCAAGACTATCCCCCGGCCCCCAGGTCCCCAACGTAACACTCACCAGCAACAGGGGGACTGAGCCCAGACAGGGCAGGCTGAGCTTGGTAGCGTCTTCTTCCCACGCCATGAAGTGTTGTGGAAAAACTTATACTCACACCAATGGTTGAAATCTGATAGAGCTTCTTTATTGTTTACCTTTCAGCTGAGAGGGAGAGACATCTTTCATCACCACGCAGGGTTCAGCAGAAAGTCTCTGACTCCTCCTCTTACACCAGGATAGTTGTAGGTTTTTGGTACAAGCAAAGGTGTCACTCAAGTGACATGGTACAACAATGGAAAATTACAGAAAACTCAGGAGTTAGCAAGGTGTTTACATACTTAAAGAGTACACGTTCCCAAAACAATACAACCCAGACATGAACCAACCATGTTTACATTTAACTGTGTCTGAGAACTATTCATTCTGTTCTAACTAGAAGGTTGCACCTGCTTTATCACTACAAGGCTATAACTGTGTTATAGTGTGTGAGAAGGGCAAAAGGCGTCCTAATTTCTCATGGCCTATATTCTAAGGACAACTTTGTTATGGGAAAGAACTAAAGCAAGCACCTAGCATTTCTGTTTCTGGAACAGAGTTCTGGTATGATTTTACTCAGCATACATCTCTGTAAGCCATGTTAAAGTGGCTCTCTACTCTGACTAAGGCAATGTGGCTATTCAAAATGGAGTGAAGATAAGATGATTGAAGTAGACAAGAACGCCGGTTCCATGAGGAAGTCACGTTGATTTACTACTAGTTGCTGAAAGCATTTCAGGTCTGTCTCTGGGTTTATTGATTTGGGAAGGGCAAATGGAAGGTTGGAGATCAACCTAACTTGAGTTCTTGCACTAGGTTTTGACTGCTGCTGGTCTTTTCACGTATATAGAGCAGGGAAGACGTGCCCTCGCCATTCTAAGGATCATGTTACAGCTTCAACTGACACTTTTAAACCAGGTGAGTGTTTCAGCTATTGAGTTTGGCAAGTAGCCACGTCATTGTGAAGAGGGACAGTGTTTTCCTTTTGCATGAGGGGTATGCCCCAAATGAACTGCTTTATGTGATTTGAACACTGTATTATCCTAAATGATTCATTATCGCTAGATGGTAAGAAGCTGGTACATTTCAATATAATGTGTTTGATCTAATTAAGCCGTGTCTGAAGACAGCTTATTAAGATAACCTCAGCAGAACAATGACTGTAAGATCACTGAAGAACCCCTGAAGAAGTTGATTTTAGCAGTGAAACATTGGAACACCATCAAAATTTCTTTCTGCTGTCATAGACTTCAGTATGGCTTATTCATTGGAATATGGACTTAAAAATTGTTTAGGATCCATTTGGGTGAACGAGGCATTTGTTATTGTTTTTTGTGTGATACACATACATTTACAAATGAACTTTGTGTCTTCATATTACTCTTTCATGTATACTGGCCCTGTATTTGATATTTTATACATTTATAATTTTGGGGGAAATGTTCCATTGTCATATTTAGTATTTTCCCTCCCTTTGGAGCAGTGATTTTTTGTCATATAGACAAGTTTGCAAGAGTCATGGAGGCTGTTTAAAAGCACCATTCTGGAAAGCCCAGATTAAATGCATCCCGCAAGTTAAAAAAGAAAGCAGGAAGACCAAAAGTCTTCCACTGTAACTAAATGGGGAGGTGAAGGAGGCTATTAGAGCCAAAAAGGCATCCTTTAAGAAATGGAAGGCTAATCCCAATGAAAATAATATGAAAGAGCATAAACACTGGCAACGTAAATGTAAAGTGTTAATAAGGCAGGCCAAGAGAGATTTTGAAGGGAGGCTTGCTAAAGAGGCAAAAACAAGCAACAAAAACTTTTTCAAATACATCAGAAGCAAGAAGCCTGCTAGGGAGTCAGTTGGGCCATTAGATGACAAGGGAGTAAAAGGGGCGCTCAGGGAGGATAAGGACATTGCAGAGAAGCTGAATGAGTTCTTTGCGTCGGTCTTCACTGCGGAGGATTTTGGGGAGGTACCCACGCCGGATCCTTGCTTTGTGGGCGAGGAATTGGAAGAGCTGTTACAAATCAATGTGACGTTGGAGGATGTTCTAGGGCAAATTGACAAACTGAATACTAACAAGTCACCAGGGCCAGATGGCATTCACCCCAGAGTTCTGAAGGAACTCAAATATGAAATCGCAGACCTACTGTTAGTAATTTGTAACCTGTCACTAAAATCTGCCACTGTACCCGAGGACTGGAGGGTGGCAAATGTAACCCCGATATTTAAAAAGGGATCCAGAGGCGATCCTGGAAACTACAGACCAGTAAGCTTGACGTCTGTGCCGGGCAAAATGGTGGAAACCATCATTAAGGACAGAATTACAGGGCATGTTGACAAACATGGCTTAATGGGGAAGAGTCAACACGGATTTAGTAAAGGTAAGTCATGCCTCACTAACCTGTTGGAATTCTTTGAGGGTGTAAATAAGCATGTGGACAAGGGAGACCCAGTAGATATAGTGTACCTGGATTTCCAGAAAGCATTTGATAAGGTCCCTCATGAGAGACTCTTGAGAAAATTAAAAAGTCATGGGATAGGAGGTAGTGTCTTACTATGGATCAGAAACTGGTTAAAAGATAGAAAGCAAAGGGTAGGACTAAATGGTCAGTTTTCACAATGGAGAGATGTAAAAAGTGGTGTGCCTCAGGGATCTGTATTGGGACCGGTGCTGTTTAATGTATTCATTAATGATTTGGAAAAGGGTGTTAAGAGTGAGGTGATCAAATTTGCAGACGACACCAAGTTATTCAAGGTAGTTAAAACACGAGCAGACTGTGAGGAACTGCAACAGGATCTTACGACACTGGGTGCCTGGGCATCTAAATGGCAAATGAGATTTAATGTGGACAAGTGCAAAGTGATGCACGTAGGGAAAAATAATCCAAACTATGCGTACACAATGCTGGGTACTAAGCTAGGAGTTACCACTCAGGAAAAGGATCTGGGGGTGGTTGTGGACAATACAATGAAATCCACAGCGCAGTGCGCAGCAGCAGTCAAAAAAGCAAACAGAATGTTAGGAATTATTCGGAAGGGGATAGAGAATAAAACTGAGGAGGTCATAATGCCTCTATACAAATCAATGGTGCAACTGCACCTCGAATATTGTGTGCAGTTCTGGTCACCCCATCTCAAAAAAGACATAGCTGAACTAGAAAAGGTACAGAGAAGGGCAACAAAAATGATCAAGGGCATGGAAGGGCTCCCATATGAGGAGAGGCTTGGTAGGTTGGGGCTCTTCAGTTTGGAGACGAGACGACTGAGAGGAGATAGGATAGAGGTCTATAAAATCATGAGTGGGGTGAAACTAATAAAAAGGAATGGTTATTTACCCTCTCAGCTAGTACTAGAACTAGGAGACACTCCATGAAACTCATGGGTGGCAAGTTTAAAACAAATAAAAGAAAATATTTTTTCACTGAGCGTATAATTGGGTTGTGGAATCTACTGCCAGAGGCTGTGGTACAGGTCAGTACTATAGCTGAGTTTAAAAGAGGTTTGGACAAGTTTCTGGAAGATAGATCCATTAGCAGCTATTAACCAGACAGGATCAGGGAACATGACGGGAGCTGGGGGGAAACAACAGGGAATGGATCCCCCCATTGTGACCTATTGGGAGCTTCTCCCAAGACTCCGTGATTGGTTACTGTCGGAGACAGGATGCTGGGCTACATGGACCATTGGTCTGACCCTGTATGGCACTTCTTATGTTCTTATGTTGCCATGGAAAAAACCCTAGTCCATGCTCTAGTCACCTCTCACCTTGACTGCTGCAATTTCCTCCTTTCTGGCCACCCCTGCTCTGATCTCACCCCCCTTATCTCAACATTCTGCTGTCAAAGTCATCCACCTTGGTCACTTTGACCATATTCAGCCCCTCTTCTCTCCCCTACACTGGTTCCCTTTACGTGAACACATTCAGTGCAAACTCCTTGTCTTCACCTTTAAGGTTCTTCATGACCATTCTCCACCATATCCCTCCACTCTTGTATCACACCCCACTCCTTTCTGGAAGCTTCACTCCTTCTCTGTCCCCACCCTCACCTGCTCAAGACCCCGTTGCTCCTCTAAATATCTTCACCCCTTCTCTCTTGCTGCCCCTCATGCCTGTAACTTCCTCCCTAGATAGGTTTCCTCTGCTCCCTCCCAACTCCCTCCCTAGATAAGTTTGCTCTGCTTCCTCCCAACTTTGAAATCCCTCCTGAAAACCTACTTCTTCCAAAAGGCCTTCTCTAGCTCATCATGAGTGAAACTGCATCTTCTCCCCCCTCACTCAGAATCTAATTCCCTGTAACTAAGGGTAATTTCAGACGTGACAGGCCCAGAGGCCCGCCACGCTGAACCACGCACCGGGAGGGATCCATTTCGGATCCCGGTCAGGAATCCGGCCGGCTGTCCTTTAGACATGTCAACATGATTCTCACAGGGGATCAGGGAGGGAGCGGGACTGCATGGGGAGGGGGTGGAGCTGTGCAGCCACATGACCCCACCCCTGACCTGCGCTCCCCTGACCGACCGCCCTTGGGGTGACGTGTGGGCACAGTGGCCAATGGGGCCGCTGCGCCCAATCCTGTCCTGTGGTCGGGGCCATGATCTGGGCATTACCTTCAGCCCATACCAGATCTTGGCCAATCCAACCACGGTACCAGGCCCCACGGCCCGATCCTGGGCCCGGTCTTACCATGGTTCTGGACCTCCTGCCTGCCGTAGGTCCAGAATCGTGGGTATTTTGATTCTCAGTAGTGATTCACTGTGGTGAACATCTAGCAGGCATCAAACTGATGTTACGGGAATCATGACCACCACATGGGATTCACTGTGGTTGACTGTGATCTTGTAATGTCTGAAATTACCCTAAGTGAAGCACTGCACCTGCAACTTCTCTCCCTCACAAATGTAACCTTGTCCCTCCTGATGTTCACCTCTCTCTTTCCTCCCTCTTCCTTGTCTCTTAGAATTTAAGCCCCCTGTCTATAACTGTTGATTGCTATTCCCCCTGGTATCTCAGGTCCATAGTCTGGGGGTGCTCCTAGACCCACAGTTTCATCTGGATGCCCAGGTGGTGGCTGTGGTGAAGGGCACATTTTGCCAATTACATCTGGTATGACAGCTTAAGGTGTATGTCTCGGACTTGAACCTTACCATGATCATCCATGTTTTTATTATCTCAAGATTGGACTACTGTAACGCACTCTATGTGGGACTACCCCTGGTGATGGTCCAGAGACTGCAGCTGGTGCAGAATGTGGCGGCCCGTCTCCTTAGGGGGACGAGTCGTTGCGAGCACATCACTCTAGTGCTCCATTCCCTGCACTGGCTGCCAATAGTCTTCCAATTCATGGTGTTGATTTTGATCTTTAAAGCCCTGAATGGCTTGGGCCTCACTTATCTGCAGGACTATCTCACCCTCTGGATCCTGGATCGGCCTTTGCGGTTGGCCAGGGATGCTCTCCTTGAGGTCTCCCAGGTTTCCTGGGTGTCAACCATGGGGAGGGCATTCTCGGTGTCTACTTCACGGCTGTAAAACTCCCTCTTGCTGGAGGTCCACCTGGCCTTAAACCTCCCCTCTTTCCGTAGACTGTAAGACCTGGCTGTTCCGCCGGGCCTTTGCTGAGGGAGACGGGCGATGGGCGGGTTGGGTTGGGGGGGGCGTCTTTTGTTGGGGATATTTTAATGTTTGATATTAACATGTAATGTTCTGATATTTTATGATCGTATTTGTTTTTATAATGTTGTTAGCCGCCTCGAGATGCACAAGCAGGAGGGAGCAGCATAAAAATGTGATTAAATAAATAAATAGTACAGTGAAAGGTACATTGCTGACACTATATTATTATTGTTGTTGTTGTTAATAACAATAATAATAATGATGATAATAATAATAATAATAATAATACCCAATGTCAGATCGATTTGGGTACTGGATGGCTATATCTGTTTTTGTGGGTACTCATTTCAGCTCTACCTGTTCCCTTGCAGATGAGACTCCCTGCTTCCCTCTTCGGGTGGGGGAGCAGGGAGACCAGCAAACAATGAATACAGACTTAGTGAAATTGACTGGACTTCCTTTGCCCATGTCATTTTCACTAAACCTCCACCATTCATTGCCTGGAAATAGACCTGAAACAAGCAACTGCAGTGAATGCTGTTTCCACTAGAGGTGGGACCCCGGTCCCATTACCGGCTACCGGATTTACCAGTTACCGGTTCTCTAAAAACCGGATTCCCGGATTAAATCCGGTATGCCGGTACCGGATTTATTTCATTGATTTCAATGGGGCGCTGTGTCCCCATTAAAATCAATGAAATAAATTAATTCCTTCCCCCTCCCCCTCCCAGACTGCGCGGGTGGAAGGGGGGACACCCCCCACCCACCCTGCCCAGCCTGGATTTTTGTTTAAAAAAAGACTCAGAGGCGAGCCCACCCCCCAGCACCAGCGGCCGCGGCGTCCCCGCAGCCGCCGGTAAGTATGACCCGATCCCTGGGGGGGGTGTTTAACACCCCCCCAACCCCCCAGGGATCACCCCTACTAAAGTTCAGTGCTTGCTTACCTTGCGGAGCTCCGGCGGCGGCGGCGGGCGGTCCGGCGGCCTCAGCGCCGGCTGTGGCTGCCGGCGTCAGAGACGCTCTAGGCCTTCCGGGGAACTTCCGGGTTTCCCCGGAAGGCCTAGAGCGTCTCTGACGCCGGCAGCCACAGCCGGCGCTGAGGCCGCCGGACCGCCCGCCGCCGCCGCCGGAGCTCCGCAAGGTAAGCAAGCACTGAACTTTAGTAGGGGTGATCCCTGGGGGGTTGGGGGGGTGTTAAACACCCCCCCCAGGGATCGGGTCATACTTACCGGCGGCTGCGGGGACGCCGCGGCCGCTGGTGCTGGGGGGTGGGCTCGCCTCTGAGTCTTTTTTTAAACAAAAATCCAGGCTGGGCAGGGTGGGTGGGGGGTGTCCCCCCTTCCACCCGCGCAGCCTGGACTCGGGGAGGGTTTGTTTTTTTAAACTTTTTTGGTGGGGCTTTAAGTTTTTTACATTGCAGCCATTTTTAAATGGCTGCAATGTAAAAAAATCCGGTACCCGGACCGGATTTACCAGGTCGAATCCGATAATGCAGGTACGCCCGGTACCGGCATTATTGGATACCGGATTTACCGGTTTTCCCGCCCCTAGTTTCCACTGGAAAGAGGTCATTCACCTTCATTCGTGTGAGGTGGAAACTTACCAGCTTTTCCTCTGTTTTTGCCATTTGTTGTTGTTTTTCAAAAGTTGAACAGAGCTGCTACATGGCCAATTCCAAGCCCCATCTGTACCCTGCGTACACCCTCAGGGGCTGTGGAGATGCTGAGTGACAGGGAAGTGCTGGAAATTGCAGCGCACATGCTGTAAAACTGTTGTAAAAGTCTCCAGAAAGTGACAGAAAGTAACTAAGATGGAAGGGGGGTAAAAAGATGAAAAAATGCCGGAAAGTGACAAAATTGATGGGAAATGATGAAAAATCACAGGCACCGATATCGAGGAGGGCAGGAGCAAGCACTCCCAAAAGGTCGGTATTTCCCCGTGGAATGGGAGCACTTGCTCTTGTCTCAGCCCTACCTGGAAACAGCAGCGCTCCCGCAGCTCACAGGGAAGGCAGCCAGCTCACGGCCTGTGCTGCGGACTGAGAGAGAATGTTGCCGTACGATGGGCAGCGTTCCCCCTTCCTCTTAAAGTCACCACCCTATATTGCTGCTAGGGGTCCAGGCTGGGCCTGGTATTCGGGGGCAGGGGGCAGGAAGATTCCATTTATTCAGCAAGTGGGATATGTAGGGTGTGAGCTGAACGTTTGTCAATATTGTGTTTCTGTTGTTTTCGCAGTAGTCCCTGTGACACCCATCAAAATTTGGGCCCTCCTTTCCTTGATTGCATCCCCGCCCCAACTTCTGTGCAGCCCTCGGAGCTTGTGCAAGCTTTCAAAGTGGCCCCCAGGAGGAAAAAGCTTCCCCACCTCTGACCTAGACAGACACACAAGAGTGCACCGTGCGCCCATGTAGCCTTATGAACCCAGTAGAACATTTTCTAAATACATGAAATGGGCAAAGTCTGGCGGGTTTGAATGTTATTAATTTATTTATTTAATCCCACCAAAAAAAATAATAATCCGTGCCTGAGACAAGCTCGTCTATCTTCGCTTACAGAGCGGTGTGTGAGAGACGGCATTTAAACCCAAATTCCGCCTCTCCCCCAACCATGACAGCATCAGTACAAGCTTAATCCCTGTCAGAAAAATCAGAATGCTTTTCTTAGCACAATTGCCATTCCATTAAATGACCAATGAAACATCCTCTCATCATGAACCCAGCCCGGCCATCTGTCCGGATATTACTGACCTATAATATTATGCAGGGAGGGAAGGAGGAGAGAGAAATGTCATTGCCTTAACAATGGCTTATTGCATTCAGATAATCTCGTTCCTTGTACCGCTGCTAAGGCGGTAATCTTTCTCCACCCGCTCTATGTCAGTAACCCAAGAATCTGCCCCTGCGTCAGTAACACAACAGCCTGGCTTGGCTTCCATCAGCGCCGATGAATTTTAGGGTTACGGTGGCTCAGATGGCTCCCATCTCCCACACACATTGCATTTTCATTTCAGTTTGAAAGCAGCTGCTCTCAATGCTGTGGTTTTGCAAAACAATAAAAATAAAGGGTAAAAACACCGATAGAAAGCCATGCTTGTGCATTGAGGGTAGCTCCGTTCATGGGGTATTTATACATGTTACGTACAATAAACTGGAGCAACCGGTCTGGGTTTTTGGCTAATGTGTAGCCACTGTAACATATGAAATCATGGCTCTGCAGCAACCCTGATTGGCTGGGGATCATAGAATCTAGGGATGGGCGAACTCAGTTTGGAAGTTCGGAGTTCTCAGTCTGTTCGGTCGGCCGAACTGAACCGAACTTCCGAACCAAATTAGAATTTCAAACCGAACCAAATTTCCAAACTCCGTTCTGTTCGCCCATCCCTAGTGGCAACACACACCAAAAAAACTGGTTTTGAATGGCCGAACTTGGTTCGGATGTTCAGAATTCGACCGAACTCGGTCTGTTCAGTTGACCGAACTGAACTTCTGAACCGAACTCGAATTTCAAACCGAACCGAACCGAATTTCCGAACTCCGTTCTGTTCACCCATCCCTAATAGAATTGTTGAAGTGAAAGGGACATGAGGGTCATCAAGTCCAAGCCACTGCCTGGTGAAGTATCTGCCAGGCCTAGATCATCCCAGTCATAGGCTCATCCAGACTCTTTGTAAAAAACCTCCAGCAATGGAGAATCCACACAGCTTCTCTGGGGAGCCCGTCCCACAGTCCAGCTGTCCTTACAGCCATTAATTTTTCCCTGAGGTGCAATGTAAATTTTCCTTTCTGAAGCTTGTTCCCATTGCCTCTTGTCCTGCCCTCCAGAGCAAGGGAAAGCCACTGTTCTGCATCTTTTGTAGGCAGCCTTTTGGACATTTGTAGATTGTTCCTCATATTCCTCCCTCTGTCTTCTTTTCTCCAAGTTAAACATCCTTCATCCTTCATATCCACCCACTTGCAGCCCCACCTGGGTCCACTTTAGATGGACCCGGCAGTTTTCCCAGGCTGTGGTTCACCCATGCAGCCCCTCCCCACAACTCAACATAAATAGAGTTACAGATGCTCAGCCGATGTTCTAGACTGGTGTCACAACTCCATGTGCTGACTGGAGCAACGTCCAGGTGGGCATGGAGCTTCATTGTGGGTCCACCCAACAGATGGACAGCAGCTCCACTTCTGGCCGGTGCCTCGGGTTTGGCCAGTCTGTTCCACGCAGCACACTCCAGGATGTTCCGAAACTCTGCCGGCAGGGCTGCCCCAACTGGCAGGGCCCTTTTAAACAGACCAGCCAACCTGGAGGTGAAGTGGGCTGTCGCAGGCAGAACCAGGGCTGACGTTTGTCTAAAAGCATCCTCTGTCAAGGTACTGCAGATCCATTGATCTGCCATTTTGTATTCATGTCTTGGTTTTTTCTCTCCTCTGTGTATAACCTTTGCTTTGTCCTTATTGACAAAGGACAATTTTGCTGAATGAGGGATGCTGGGGTTCACTGCTGATGCTGAAAATACCAGGGGCCGTGGTGGCCAGAGCCAGGGGAGTTGGCACTCGAAAGGGTTTCTCACAACACCCTCTCCATAGTTACCCCTTCTAAGGGCAAAGAGAGGAAGTGCACCAATGTAGCATTGAAATGGATCCGCTGTTCTGTAGACTGACTTTGCAGAGATTCTCCATGCAGACGGAACAGCCTGGAGAGATCCAGTGCAACAAACACACCCAGCCAAATCTCTGCAGATCTAGTTTGATTTTGTGGGGAGGGGACCCAGAGTCTTCCCTGACTTCCTCCTCTGCACACCACTATGTTGTACATGAACAGTGAGAAATGTCCATGTGCCCATGCGCAGAAGACCTTTCCAGTTATTGTACATGGCATGCACAAAATAGTGCCATGCACAAGGGTCTGCCCTGGGCCCAGAGCGCCATGTTGTGCATACGCAATGGCTGGAAAGACCTTCTGCACATTAACAGAAGGTCTTTTTCCTCCACTGCACATCTGCAAAATAGTGGTGCGCGTTGTGTGGCAGGGACCCAGATTGGATTGGGAGATTCCGCTCAATACGAAGTCCAGGCAAAATCTCCACTTGAGCTCTAGCTCAATGGAGCTGGGTTCTTCTTCTTGAGCCAAACTTGGGCTCAATGTGACCTCAATGAGGACTGCACTGGTCAGACCTCATCTGGTGTACTGTGTCCAAGTCTGGGCACCGCATTTTAAGAAGGACATTGACAAATTGGAACGGGTTCAGAGGAAAGAGCAACAAAGTTGGCCAGGGGTCTGGAAACCAAGTCCTATGAGGAAAGGTTGAAGGAGCTGGGTATGTTTAGCCTGGAGAAGAGAAGACTAAGGGGAGACATGATAGCCATCTTCAAATACCTGAAGGGCTGTCTCATAGAAGATGGAGCAGACTTGTTCTCTGTTGCTCCTGAGGGCAGGACTAGAACTAATGACTCAAATGACAAGAAAGCAGATTTCAGCTAATCATTAGGAAGAACCTCTTAACGATAAGAGCTGTTCAACAGTGGAACAGATTACCGAGGGCAGTGGTGGGATTCTCCTTCACTGGAGGTTCTCAAACAGAGGCTGGACGGCCATCTGTCAGGGATGCTGTAGCTGTGGATTTCCTGCACTGAACAGGGGGCTGGACGAGATGGCCTCTGAGGTAACCGCTACCTTCCAACTCTATGATTCTACCTTTGTGGCCACACCCCCTACAGAGTGCCACGGTGCGCCGTAAAAGCCACATCAGAAAGGGGTGGAGCTAAAGCATTCTCCACCTCTTTCTGACGTAGCTTTTCTCCTCACGGAGACTTGTGAGAAGCGGAGACTCCGTAAGTGGCCACGTCAGACAAGTGTTCTCTTCCCCCCCACTTCCTGACAATGCCACTACCCCTATGATGAGGGTTGCCATTGCTTAGGGTTTGACCTGGTGCCACAGGATTTCCAAGTACCATCTCTGGGCTTCAGGTTAAGCTGAAAATTCTCAGTCTTAGTCAATGGCCCTTTTTACATGGGCGGCACCCGCACATGGACACCCCAGAGTGAATCCCACGGGGGGGGGGTGCATGCTCCCGCTCACATGCATCCCCACGCATTCCCAAGCACGGACGCACTGGAAAAAATCAGAGGTGCCTCCATGCATGGGGATGTGGGGGGGGGGTGGTACGCCCGTCTACACCCTCCCCCCACGCAGTGCACACGGACCGTGGTGCGCACAGACCCTCCCCTCCCCTCCCCCCCCCGCACTGTGCTCCGTGTAAAAAGGGCCATGGATCACTTTCTATTTTACCTGCCTTTGCATGTGCTGGAGGAGGGGAAAGGGAAGGGTGCTGCTTAGTGCTAGCTAGACCCCATTTCCCAGAGGAAGTTCCTCTGGGTACTTGAAACAAAGTTGAAACTGAAATTAGCAGCAGGAGAAATCACTGGCTCTGGCTGTAGCAATGGCACTTCTGGCCTTTGCCTTTCCTTTATGCTGTTCTTGTCCTAGACATAAGAAGAAGTGCCGTACTGGGTCTATCGAGCCCACTATCCTGTCTCCGACCGTGGCCAATTTTGGTCGCTTTCAAGCAGTGCCCAACAGGTGATACAGAGTGATCCATTCCCTGTTGTTCCATGAAGGGATTCCCTACCACGTCCCATGAAAGGAAAAAGGAGGAGAGAAGGTGCCACAAGAAACACAGGAGCCAGTGCAACTTGCTGGCAGGCAGCAGTGGGGGGGTTACAAGAGATCTGCATCAGAGGAGACAGACAGGGGCAGAAGATGTGGTCTTTTTAACGGGGCTCTGGGCAGCAGGCTGGGTCTCCTTGCCCAGGAACCCCTCTAAATATGGGATATGGGGCTACTCATCTGCTCTTGCACTCCCATACCTCAGCACCCCAGTACCGAGCAACTGCCCCATCCATTTTGTGTCCCCCCCCCTTTTTTTTTTTTAATTAGCCTAACCTAAATGGTCCTTTCATTAGCCTGGAGATGCAAATTTGTGCAAATGTGCCCAATCCGGTTTTCTTCTACCTAGGGAGTGCTGCGATGTCATAATCAGGACTCACCCAACAGGAGACAGTATCCAGGGCATGACTGGAGGTGGGTCGGCCAGACAGAGGGGGTGGGTCTGGAATTGGGGTAGTGGTAAGGAAATCCCACATTTCCGTAATAGCTTCTGAAGCCCCAATCTATCTTTTTTTTTTAATCCACTAAAGTGACAAATTTTAGAACCCAGGTTTTTAAAGGACCAGAATTGAGAGATCTGAAATTGGATCTACAGTAACTTTTTATGTGCCTGATAAAGGGTCCTATGTAGCCCACAAGCTTGCCTATTGTATCTGGAGTCATCCTGCATCCAAGCGAGTGATTGGAATAGATGACCCTCAAGGTCCCTTTCAGCTCTAAGACTCTATGATTCTTCTCTCTGCTTGGTTCAGTAAAAGATCTCATCGGAACTAATTTGCCTTAGAGCTTTTACCGGATTTTTCACCCAGTTCTGATTCCATTGGAACCGGGTGTTTAATTTGGTTCAACGGTTCACTCTGCATTCCAGTCGGACTGAACAAAACCCAAAAAAATCAGAATGGCTTATCAAAATTCCGGCCAGAATTTCAACAAAAATAATTTTCCCGTTGAAATTCCAACCAGATCGTTCTGTGTACGTGCAAATGGCTACCATGAGTCTGCACATGCACAAAATGGCCGCTACCGTACAACGGGATGGCAGCCCCCATGCTAGAGCATGCAGCTGCTGCCGTCTTCTTGCGCAGCAGAAGTCATTTTGCACAGAACGACTTACGCTATTTGTGCAGAATTGCAGCGGTCACTTTTGACCAACCGGAATTTCGATAAGCTGGAATTTTGCAGAAAAGCTCCATGAAATTAGAGTGGCTTATCCAAACCAGCCCTACCTTTCTTCCATCACTTACATTTGGGTCCAACACAGCAAGCATGTGCTCTGTCTAAGCTACATGTGTTTGCACTGAGCCCAGATCTTGGAGGTGGTGGTCAGCCTTACCAGAGAAAGAAAGCCCCTGAATACAGACATCTGTGCCCCAGAGCTTCCTAACCTTAGGAATGGAATTAATTTAGACTGGAAACAATCAAGGAGGGAAATCATTTTCACTCTGCTCCTCCCTCTGTCAAAGTGGATAAAATGTCACTTACTTATTCACCTTGTCTTGCAACCCCGACCCCCAACCGCTTCCCCGGAGCGATTAGCACTGGACAATGCAATCAGCCTATTGCCACACAGCACACACACCCCTATTCCCTCACCATATTAATTCAAGATTGAGGCAAGCCTCATCCCACTATCAGCAAGAAAGAAAGCCCCAACCTTTCAATGGACTCATTCTCCACATGGCTGCTTAGCGATAAAAGAGGCTATCAAAGCAGATGGGCAAGGCAGCCACGGCCAAACGAGGTGGTTTCTGCTGATTTCTCAGCAATCAGGAATGGGGAAAACGCTGGGCGCTCTGCAAATACTGCTCACGGAGCAATCCCCATTCTGACTGCTCCCCAGAGGGTAGTAAAAGCCCAGCTACACAAACATCATTAGCATGTGCAGCAGCGTGATTCTGTTTGCTACCTTCCCCTTTCCACCCCCGCCAAAAGCCACCACAGCTACCCAACATGGAGGGCCTGCTCCCAGTTGGATAGCAAAGCAAGCCTACTGTCAGTGTCTGGCTCCAGGAAGTTCGGACCCAGAGCAAAATGGTGGTTTGAGGCCCCTTTGCAACCTAGCAACATTTGATGACCACATGCTGACTTGCCCTTTAGAAAGAGAGAAATGTTGCCGTAATTCATTTTTATGTCCATTTTAATGATAATATTCCCTACAGGGCCAGAGCTCAGGGCCAGCCTTAAGCAGAAGCAATACGGGCCATGGCCCAGACCCTGTGATCAGTGGGAGCCCCACATGAAGGGCATTCCTGGTCTCAGGAGGACCAGTGCTCCTGAGGTCTGGAAACGGGCTATTTTGTGAGGTCCTCCACCCACCCGTGACTCTCAATCCCCCAGGGTGGCTGTTTCCTTTGGGGTTCTGATGGTGGAAAACAGCAGTCTTCTCCTGCCAGGCCTGGGGCAGCAGTGGATGGGCAAGGAAGGGATTGCTACCGACGCTCATCAGCTGTCTGTCAGGAACTGCGGTCGCATTCACATCTGTGGCAGAGAGACCCGTGAGGGAAGACGCGGCAGCGGGAAGGAGCCGGAGAGCAGAAGAAGAGCCAGTGCGAATGGGGATGTGCGCGGTCTCCCTCGCGCATGTCAGGGCAGAAATTTGCGTCCCAACATACGCGAGGGAAGCTGCAGCACATCGCTGTTCATACTGGAAGGAAGCCACGGCACATCCACATTCACACCGGCTCTTCTGCTCTCCGGCTTCTCCCTGCTGCCACGTCTTCTCTCATGGGTCTCTCCACCGCAGATGTGAATGCGGCCTGATTAGAGTGGTGGGCCTCTCAGGGCATCTCCACTGTCTCCTCTAACCCCATGCTTTTAGGGTCAGGGGGAAGGACTTCCAGGACAACCTTGAGCCCTGGCACCTCTCTTTTGACAAATTAAGCACTGGGCCTGGCGTTTTCAGACAAACATTTAATCTCCTATGTGAGATGTCTGTCTGAATGCTGGATATCAGAGATTTATTATCTAGGGTTAGGAAAAACATCTGATGTTATAAAACCTAGCTTAATAGGGTTTATGATATGCGGATGTTAAATTAGTCCTAGATAATGTCCATCTGAACGACTATCTAGGATTAGTCAACTAATCCTAGATTAGCTCCACAGAGTCCTATGAAAAGACCTGACACCCTCTCTAGGCATTTCTGCCTCTATGGTATCGTAGGGATGGGACTATCAGGGAATTACCGGTTACCGGTTTTACCGGTATCAGTTTTATCCGATACCGGTTTTATCGGTATCGGCATATCGTTTTTTTAACATTGGTGATTTTTCGGATCTTTAACATTGCGGCCATTAAATGGTGGTTTGACACCCCTTTGCAACCTAGCAACATTTGATGGCCACATGCTGACTTGCCCTTTAGAAAGAGAGAAATGTTGCCATAATTCATTTTAAATGGCCGCAATGTTAAAGATCCGAAAAATCACCAACGTTAAAAAAATGATATGCCAATACCAATAGTATCGGTTTTCCGATAACGCCGATTATCAGCATTATCTGATTAATCCGATACCGATAGTCCCACCCCTAGGATCAAGGGGCACATGACTGTGGGGTGATTGTATTATCTCTGTCATCGTTCTGCAATGCATTGTGGAATGGAGTTTAAATACCCACAGAACAAAGAGATGAGTTTCCATTTTCTTCAACTCAGAAGTCAGAAAAATAAAGTAAATGAGATTTTCTTCAATCCCAGAAATCAGTGCACTGAGCCTGTCTCTTATACACATCTAGATGTGTATAAGAGACAGTCTTTTCTCCAAGTTAAACATCCTTCATCCTTCATATCCACCCACTTGCAGCCCCACCTGGGTCCACTTTAGATGGACCCGGCAGTTTTCCCAGGCTGTGGTTCACCCATGCAGCCCCTCCCCACAACTCAACATAAATAGAGTTACAGATGCTCAGCCGATGTTCTAGACTGGTGTCACAACTCCATGTGCTGACTGGAGCAACGTCCAGGTGGGCATGGAGCTTCATTGTGGGTCCACCCAACAGATGGACAGCAGCTCCACTTCTGGCCGGTGCCTCGGGTTTGGCCAGTCTGTTCCACGCAGCACACTCCAGGATGTTCCGAAACTCTGCCGGCAGGGCTGCCCCAACTGGCAGGGCCCTTTTAAACAGACCAGCCAACCTGGAGGTGAAGTGGGCTGTCGCAGGCAGAACCAGGGCTGACGTTTGTCTAAAAGCATCCTCTGTCAAGGTACTGCAGATCCATTGATCTGCCATTTTGTATTCATGTCTTGGTTTTTTCTCTCCTCTGTGTATAACCTTTGCTTTGTCCTTATTGACAAAGGACAATTTTGCTGAATGAGGGATGCTGGGGTTCACTGCTGATGCTGAAAATACCAGGGGCCGTGGTGGCCAGAGCCAGGGGAGTTGGCACTCGAAAGGGTTTCTCACAACACCCTCTCCATAGTTACCCCTTCTAAGGGCAAAGAGAGGAAGTGCACCAATGTAGCATTGAAATGGATCCGCTGTTCTGTAGACTGACTTTGCAGAGATTCTCCATGCAGACGGAACAGCCTGGAGAGATCCAGTGCAACAAACACACCCAGCCAAATCTCTGCAGATCTAGTTTGATTTTGTGGGGAGGGGACCCAGAGTCTTCCCTGACTTCCTCCTCTGCACACCACTATGTTGTACATGAACAGTGAGAAATGTCCATGTGCCCATGCGCAGAAGACCTTTCCAGTTATTGTACATGGCATGCACAAAATAGTGCCATGCACAAGGGTCTGCCCTGGGCCCAGAGCGCCATGTTGTGCATACGCAATGGCTGGAAAGACCTTCTGCACATTAACAGAAGGTCTTTTTCCTCCACTGCACATCTGCAAAATAGTGGTGCGCGTTGTGTGGCAGGGACCCAGATTGGATTGGGAGATTCCGCTCAATACGAAGTCCAGGCAAAATCTCCACTTGAGCTCTAGCTCAATGGAGCTGGGTTCTTCTTCTTGAGCCAAACTTGGGCTCAATGTGACCTCAATGAGGACTGCACTGGTCAGACCTCATCTGGTGTACTGTGTCCAAGTCTGGGCACCGCATTTTAAGAAGGACATTGACAAATTGGAACGGGTTCAGAGGAAAGAGCAACAAAGTTGGCCAGGGGTCTGGAAACCAAGTCCTATGAGGAAAGGTTGAAGGAGCTGGGTATGTTTAGCCTGGAGAAGAGAAGACTAAGGGGAGACATGATAGCCATCTTCAAATACCTGAAGGGCTGTCTCATAGAAGATGGAGCAGACTTGTTCTCTGTTGCTCCTGAGGGCAGGACTAGAACTAATGACTCAAATGACAAGAAAGCAGATTTCAGCTAATCATTAGGAAGAACCTCTTAACGATAAGAGCTGTTCAACAGTGGAACAGATTACCGAGGGCAGTGGTGGGATTCTCCTTCACTGGAGGTTCTCAAACAGAGGCTGGACGGCCATCTGTCAGGGATGCTGTAGCTGTGGATTTCCTGCACTGAACAGGGGGCTGGACGAGATGGCCTCTGAGGTAACCGCTACCTTCCAACTCTATGATTCTACCTTTGTGGCCACACCCCCTACAGAGTGCCACGGTGCGCCGTAAAAGCCACATCAGAAAGGGGTGGAGCTAAAGCATTCTCCACCTCTTTCTGACGTAGCTTTTCTCCTCACGGAGACTTGTGAGAAGCGGAGACTCCGTAAGTGGCCACGTCAGACAAGTGTTCTCTTCCCCCCCACTTCCTGACAATGCCACTACCCNAGCACCATGGGATTGAAATTCACCCTGGATTTCAGTTCCTGATTAACAGCAAGGTTGTGTTCAGACAGAGTATCTAGGATTAGATTTATCTAGTAACTGAATGTCCATCTAAACAGACAGGAGTTTATAAACACTAGATAGGTCTGCCAGGGGTGCCTTCTTGGAGGTCCCCCGTGTTAAGCGGGGGGCCACGATGGAGAGGGCATTCTCGGTGGCCGGGCCGCGCCTTTGGAACTCCCTTCCAGAGGAAGCTTGCCTGGCCCCTAGCCTGTTGACATTCCGGCTGTTTGCCCAGGCCTTTGGGGAGGGTGGGAGGGTGGGGTGAGGGGTTTTATCTCCCCCACCTAACTTAGAACTTATTATTTATATATTGCTAGCCCTGTTTTAAATACTTTTATATTGTATTGAGTGTTTTAAATTGTTCTTATTATATTTTTTTGTTGTAAGTCGCCCCGGGCTGCATGGCAGGAGGGGCGGGATATACATTTATTAAATAAATAAATAATAAACTCAGATTATATCAAGGATTAGTTTGTCCATCTAAAAACGCCCTAGGATATACCAGTCCAGAGGTAAATTATCTCCTGCTGTCTGTCATGGAATAGGCAAGGCGAAACATTCATACAGTAAGTTTTACCCAGTGGTAAACAGTTCATGTGAACGCGTCCTCGAGGCTGCTACCTGAGTGAGAGCGGTAATAAAATGAGAGTTGCAACTTGCTACTTTGTTCTGCAGATAATCTTACAGTGTGTGTATGTACAAGAAGTGGGTGCAATCCAATAGCCCATACACGCCGTCCGCAGGCGCAGTTCTCAGGCCAGAACGCACATGGTCAGGTGTAAACACCACGCGGGGCAACGGCACAACCCAGACCACACTCCAAGGCCTGAGGAATGGAGCAGGCACAGCTCCTGATCCATCCCCCAGGCCGTAGTGTGGGTGGGCTCAAGGGGTCACATTGGTCCAGGTTGTAGCTTTGTCCCACGTGGCCGTGCTGAGCACATAGCACGCATGCATGCCTGAGTGCACATGTTCTGGCCATGTGGCATGAGTAGGAGGTGGCATACGCAGGGTATTGGATTGCACCCAGTATGTGCATGGGGCAGGTGGGGTAGGCCGAATGGCTGAGCAAGGGAAAAGGTGGGGACAGGATGTCTTAGGAGCAGAGGGTGGGACCTCTGGGGGAAGAAGGTTTAGGAAAATCCCTCCCTCAGCTTGAGACCCTTACTCCTTTGCACAGGAACAGTAGCTCCACTGGCACACGATAAGAACAAAAGAGCATAAGTAGTGTCATAATGGGTCAGATCAATGGTCCATCAAGCCCAGCATCCTGTCTCCAATAGTGGCCAAACTCTAGGTGTTTTTACACACACCTTTCTCCTGCATATTTGGATGTGGACACACTCGCCAGTTACCGACCCGTCTCTAAACTTCCCTTTTTAGGGAAGGTTACTGAACGGGCAGTGGCCCTGCAGCTCCAGACTCACCTGGACAGCATCAGTTTTCTCGACCCCTTTCAATCAGGGTTTTGGCCCGGCCATGGTATGGAGACGGCGTTGGTGGCCTTGGTAGATGATCTCCGCCGGGAGATGGACTCAGGAAGTTCGACATTACTGGTCCTGCTAGATCTCTTGGCCGCGTTTGAAACAGTGGACCATGGGCTGCTGTTGAGATGGTTGTGTGACCTGGGGGGGTCTGGAAGGGACCACCCTTGGCTGGTTCAAGTCATTCCTCTCGGGGAGGACCCAGCGGGTTGTCTTGGGAGCAGAAACATCTAGCCCCTGGGCCCTGGACTGTGGCCTTCCGCAAGGTTCAATCTTGTCTCCTTAATTATTTAATGTATATATGCAGCCCTTGGGGGAGATTGTGAGAGGGTTTGGTGTGCGTTGCCACCAATACGCTAATGATACCCAGCTTTACCTCTCTTTTTCAGCTGACCCAGGCCCTGCCGTCTCCGTGCTATCTCAGTGTTTGGAGATCGTGGCGAGTTGGTTATGGCAGAGCAGACTGAAGTTCAAACCTGATAAGACGGAGGTGATGGTGGTGGGCTGGGCGGGGGAGGTGGTGCCCCCCTCTTGTGGAGGGGGTGCACCCCTCCGTGGCTCAGCAGGGTCGGAGTCTGGGGGTATTATTGGACACGGGTCTCCATCTAGATCAGCAGGTGGATGTGGTGGCAAAGGCGGCTTTCCGCCACCTGTATCTGGTGCGGAGGCTTCGCCCGTATATCTCCAGACCCGACCTGGCCACTTTGATCCATGCCTTCATCACCGCAAGGCTGGACTACTGTAATGTGCTCTACGTGGGGCTTCCCTTGACGCTGGCCTGGAGACTGAAGCTAGTGCAGAATGCGTCAGCCTGTCTCCTAACAGGGATGGGCTGATGAGAGCACATAACACCGGTGCTCCGTGTGCTGCACTGGCTGCCTATAATGTGCCGAGCCAGGTTCAAGGTGTTGACATTGATCTATAAGGCCCTGTACGGTCTTGGACCTGGATACCTCAGCGACCGCCTCACCCTCATAAAGCGGGGGGCTACAATGGAGAGGGCGTTCTTGGTGGCTGGGCCCCGGCTGTGGAACTCCCTCCCAGAGGAAGCACAACTGGGTCCAAGTCTGCTGGCCTTCCGTCTGGCCTGCAAGACATGGCTGTTCTCCCAGGTCTTTGGAGACAGGGAGGGGAGGGTGGGCTAAATTTTTGTATGGGGGTATTTTAAAATTGTTTTAAATATTTGTGTAGATTTTTATATTTTTAATATATTGTGATAAATTGTTTATTTTATGTTGGAAGCCGCCCTGAGGTGCCGTAAGCTTAGGGGGAGGCATGTAAATGGAATTTAAAAATAAATAATAAATAAATATTTGCTGCTGCAACCCCAGCTTTCTGTGTGTCTAAATCACTCACTTGGATCTTAAACTTCCAGCTCTTTGAACATCCAGATATTCCCATGGATTTAAGAAGTCCTTGATTTCTGTAGTTTTACAAATCTGGATTCTGTAACATCCGGGTGCCTCCCAGAACTTGTGTGCGTAAAAAGTTCTCCTGATAAACTGCTTTGCTCCTGGTAGCCGTGGTCACATCATTTCCATGGCAACCCCTCACGTCTACAACTGAGCTCCCCAGCGCGACTACTGCAGGCTGCCTCGGGGCAGCATGCATGTGTGTGAAGAATGCATCCAGGAGCTGACTTGTGGACTTGTAAACCCAGAGGATTGAAAGACCAGCACTTTAAGGTGGGTGTAAAAATAATCTTTGTCTCTTCGGAGAAGTACCCAATAGATCACAATGGACAATCCACTCCATGTTGTCCCCCACCCACCCCAAACAGGAAGAGGTTACGTCTCCAAAACCTACTTGGCTAACAGCCATGAATGGACCTATCTTCCAAGAACTTATCCAGTCCATCTTTAAAACTAGCTACAATACCGACCTTGACCACTTCCTCTGGCAATAAATTCCACAAGTTAATTGTATGTTGAGTGAAAAAAAATACTTTCTCTTATTTGTTTTAAATCTGTTGCCAGTTCATTTCATTGAGTATCCCCTTCTTCTAGTCCTGTTAGAGAAGGTAAATAACCGCTCCCTATTACGTGTTCCACACCACTCACAATTTTATAAACTCCTATCACATCTCCTCTCAGTCATCTTTTCTCCAAGATGAAGAGCCCCAACCTATCAAGCCTCTCCTCATACAGGAGCCCTTCCATGCCCTTGATCATTTTTGTTGCCCTTCTCTGTTCCTTTTCTAGTTCAGCTATGCCTTTTTTGAGATGGGGCGACCAGAACTGCACACAATATTCGAGGTGCGGTCCCACCATTGATTTGTATAGAGGCATTACAATATTTTCAGTTTTCTTCTCTATTCCTTTCCAAATATTCTGTTTGCTTTTTTGAACGCCGCTGCACACTGAGCTGAGGATTTTCGATGTATTGTCCACATTTAATCTGAGATCCTTTTTCTGAGTGAAAACTCCTAATTTAGAACCCACCATTGTATGTATAGTTTGGGTTATTTTTCCCTATGTGCTTCACTTTACGCTTGTCCACATTAAATTTCATCTGCCATTTAGATGCCCAGTCACCCAGTCTCGCAATTCTTCACATTCCTCTTGGGTTTTAACTACCTTGAGTAACTTTGTGTCATCTGCAAATTTGATCACCTCACTGAAAACTCCCTTTTCCTGATCACTCCCTTCTCCCGCTCATTGGTGAATATATTAAACAACATCGGGGCATTCAACTAGTTACATCTCTCCACTGTGAAAACTGACCATTTACTCCTACTCTTTGCTGCTTACTGTCTTTTAACCAGTTGCCAATCCACAGTAGGACACTGCCTCTTATCCCATGACACTTTAATTTCCTCAAGAGTCTCTCATGAGGGACCTTATCAAACACCTTCTGAAATTCCAGGTACACTATATGCCTCGAACAGTAGCTGTTTCCACACTGGCGCAGGACGTGTTTTCCAATGTTTCGGGAAGCAGGGAGGGGAGGCTCAAACTCCTTCAGCTGAAGCTGCTTTTGCTGGAGGCTGGTTTATTAGGGGACTTCAAACCAATTTTTCCAATGGCTTATCCTACTGTTGCAGGTGGCTAATGTACCATGAAGCATAGAATTAAAGACCTGCAATCACTTCCCCCAGCTCTCTCCAGCAGTTACTGGCCGTGCAGCCTTCTTTCAATCCCACAAGACTGAGCATCGCTTGTTGGCAATCTTCATCCAAGACATGCCACACAAATGCAACTCAGCAGTTATCAACACTCCCACATTTGGCCAAATCCACAGTTAATATAAACTGGAGCAATGCTGCCAGCCAGTTATCTCAGGTAGTTGTTATCCAGGGGCTGGGACCCTTTGGGGGTGGAGTGCTTGCAGCTGGCCAGGGCCGAGGGAAGGGAGGGCTGCCCTAAGAAGACCCAGAGTTGATTGGATGTCCCATTCTCCCCTCAGGTAGTTGTTATCCAGGGGCTGGGGCCCTTTGGGCGCCAGCCAAAGGGTGACATCCAAAGGGTGTTGCCCGTTGGTGGGCCCGTTAGTGGGACTACAGTTGCAGTGCCCTACCCCCTGTCATTCTCAAGACAACATCCCTAGTGGAGAGGACACGCCGCCACCATGCTGTGGAGGAGGACTAAGCTGTAACCAACCCACCAAGATACCTGTTCTTATCTCCTCCCCTCCCCCCTCCTCTCCCCCTTCCCTCTGTCAGAGCCCTAATTTGAGTTCTACAGGTCTCAATTGTAACCTTACATACATGGGGAACCTTTGGCATTACATATTTACCAGACTTGTAGTCTACATGTAGTCCCGTGTTACATGTGTGTAACCCTATGTTCCTCTGTGACACCTCCCACCAAGTCTGTCTTCTCTCTCCACTGTCCCCACACTTCCTCCTCCTCCTCCTCCCCCCCACCACATCTTGCCCCCTGCCCCTCTGCATCAGGGCCCGTCTCCCGCCAATCCCATCACACTCCTTCCCCTAGTCTTATCCCCATTCCTGTCTCCCCCCTGATCAACTCCCATTCTCCTGTTCTCTCTGGAACTGTCGCTCCTCCGCTAATAAAGCTCCGTATATTAATGACCTTTTCTTCTCTTGCTCCCTTCACCTTCTCACCCTTACCGAAACCTGGATCTTCCCCACTGACTCTGTCACCCCTGCCACCCTCTCCTATGGAGGTCTCTCCTTCTCCCACCAGCCGAAGGCCGAAGGCCGGGATGGTGGCATCTGCCTCCTCCTTGCCTCTTCCTGCAAGTTTCAACCCCTCTCCTCTCCCCCCTCTCTCTCCTTCCCCTCCTTTGAGGCTCACTCTGTATGCCTCTACTCCCCGATCCACCTCTGTGTTGGGGTTATCTACTGCTCTCCCAGCTCCCTCTCCTCCTTTCTCTCCGAGTTCGAGTCCTGGCTTACCCTATTCCTCTCCAATGACATCCCCACACTCATCCTTGGCGACTTCAATATTCATGCTGATGCACCCTCTCAGCCTTGCATCGTCCACTTCCTCTCCTTAGCCTCCTCCTTTAATCTCCACCTCTGGACTAACTCCCCAACCCATGCTGATGGTCACTCTCTTGATCTCGTGTTCTCTAGGAACTGCTCTGTCTCCGATCTCTCCGTCGAGCCCCATCCCATATCTGACCATTTCCTTGCCTCCTTCAACCTCTCCCACTGCTCCCCCTCCTCTTCCCCATCTCCCTGTCCCTTCCGCGATCTGCAGGCCATTGGGTCCCAGAACTTTGTCTCCTCCCTCTCCCCTCTTCTCCCCTCAGTCCTCTCCTCCTCCTCCCCCGATTCTGGCATCTCCACCTTCAACTCCTCTCTCGCCTCCACCCTCATCTCCTTTGCCCCCCTCTCCTCCCGCCCAGCTCGCTCACGTAACCCTCACCCTTGGCTCACTCCCACCATTCGTCAACTCTGCTCCTGCACCCGGGCTGCTGAACACCTCTGGCGCAAATCCCACTACCATGCTGACTTCCTCCACTTCAAATTCTGCCTCTCATCACTCAACTCTGCTATCTCCCTCACTAGACAGCAGTACTATGCCTCACACATTGAGTCCTGCTCCCGGGACCCCCACCACCTCTTTTCCACCTTTGACTCCCTTCTCAACCTCCCCGCCCCATCCTCCTCCTCCCTCTTCTCTCTCCGCTCAGGATCTTGCTCTCTTTTTCACCTCTAAAATTGACAAGATCTGCCTGGAAATCACTTCCAACCGAATCCTCTCCCCCTACCACTCCCCCCACTCTCCCTCCTCCCCCTACCTCTCACCTATCCCCCTTCCCTCCCGTCTCCCTTGAGGAAATCTCCTCCCTGCTCTCCTCCTCCAACCCTTCCACTTGCCCCCTGGATCCCATTCCTTCCCGCCTCCTGACCTCCATTGCTTCCACCGTCACCCCTCCCCTCCTGCACATCATCAACCTCTCTCTCTACCAGCACCTTCCCCTCTGCCTTTAAACACGCCACTGTCTCCCCCATCCTCAAAAAGTCCACTCTGGATCCCTCT
>QEPC01009477.1:5965126-5990783 GCA_003113815.1 Sphenodon punctatus | reverse complement strand
GTGTGTGTGTGTGTGAAAAATGCATCCGGAACTTACTTGTGGACTTGTAAACCCAGAAGACTGAAAAATGCAGAACTTTAAGGTGTGTGTAAAAATGCCCATAGTCTTTCTAGGACCATCTGAACATGGGTCACTTGATCATTGGAAAAGATGAGGATTTCATCTAAATAAAAAAACCACAAACTGGTCCAGAATGTCCAGGAATATGTCGTTTATCTCTGGAGGGTAGCAGGAACATTAGTTAAGCCAAAAGGCATGACAAGATATTCAAAATGCCCAGTCTGAAAATCAGTCTTCCATTCATCACTTGCCCCTATGCATACCACGCTGTAGGCCCCAAGGAGATCTAACTTGGTGAACATACAGGCAGTGCAGACTCAGTCAAGTAATTCTGGGACAGTGAGTGTACTGATTCCTGACAGTAACCTGGTTCAGGGCTCAGAGTCATCCTTCTTACTTACAAAAAGGACAGGGGCCCCAGAGAGCGAGTGGAAGGGATATACAAACCCTTTCTGTAAGTTCTCTTGGATGTATTCTTTCAGAGCCACCAGTTCTAATTCGGACATAGTATAGATACATCTGAACGAGAACTTTGCCCTGGGGTGTAGGTAAATTGGGCAGTTGGAGTCTATATGGCGAGGTAAGGTATCTGCCCCCTTTTTTCAAAGACATCCTGAAAATCCAAGTACTTGGGTGGTAACTTGGAAGAGGGTGCTAGGGCCGGAAGACCGTCAGCTCATGCAGCCACCGCATTCACTGGTTTCTACTAGCTCTGGGCACCCCTTCTTGAAGACAGAATGGGCAAGGGTTTGGGTTACAGTTTCATCCATGAAGTTGTCCCCTGCTCCTGAGTCTATTAGGGCTAACAGCACCGGGGAGCCTGATACTATCATGGGAACATGGAGTCGCACAGGGAGTCAGAGATGCCTTGGGGGCTGAGTCAGGATTTCACAGGCTGGGAACAAGCATGGGGGTGGGGGGAAGCATTTGAGAGATGACTCAGGCATCATAGTTTCCCAGGAGCCATGAGGAAACTATGGGCATAGAGGCTCTTAGTGGGACAGGAGGCCACCTGATGCCCCGGCTTACAACAATAGAAGCAAAGATGCTCGTGAACTCTCCGACTCCTCTCCTCTGTGGAGAGTTGCCATTGAGTCAAGTAAATCTGCATGGATTCAGCGGGCTCCCATGCAGCAGGACGGGTAAAGCATGGTGAAGCAGGAGGTGCTGCTATTAGTGCTACACACCTCTTTTTAAAGCGGCATTCCATCAAGCGGCTAGCAATATGAATGCTGAGAAGAATCTAGGTCTCTAGGTAACTCTGTCCTGGCTAGTTCTTCCTTGATGGCCTCACTGAGCCTCCATCTATAACAGGACGCTAGAGCCAGTTCATTCCAGTTGGCGTCTGCCGTGAGCTTGCAGACCTGTTGCTTTTTGAGAGGGGCGGGATAAAAATATAACAAATAAATAAAATATAAATAAACTGGGTGGCATAAGAGGTGGCTGAGTCCCATCCTTGCCGCAAGGTCCGGAGGGTGGTTTCAGCCATGCTGGCTTGGTATGGGTCTCCAAACATGGCAGAAAAGTGGAATGGAACAGCAGGCTCCAGGATGGAGTTGGCTCTCAGAGTGGGAGGGGCTACCCCATTAGTGGGGTCTGGAGGAGGGCATAGAGACTCTGAACACCTGCCTGTAGTTGGGCTACCTGATCCCTCAGAGATTGATTTTCCTCTTGCAGGAGGTTCACCCCACTGCCCATCTGGACACCCAGACCCTCTGGAGGGTGCCGGTCTGGGGACAGGGAGCAACGGTTCTAAGCTTCTGTCAGGACCTCAGCCCAGGAGTTCTGGTGAGAGGAGGCCAGTGCCGGGGTCCCTGGATGGGTTTCAGTTCCTAGGGATGGACGAACGCGGTTCGGAGTTCAGCCCGAACTCGGCCTATTCAGATGACCGAACCCGAACCTGAATCCAAGCACAAACTGACCGAACCGAACTCAGTTCCAAATGTCGAAATGACCGAACAGTTCGGTCAGTTCAGATCATGTTTGGGTGAGTTCGGGTAGCAAAAACGTGTCACTGGAAGGCAAAACATGACAGGGAGGGGGAGTCAGCTGAGGAGCAGATTTCCAGGCACCAGGGGTGGAGAGGCTCGGAGTAGCAGCCAGCCTGCCCAATCACCATCCCTTTTCGCCTCAGACCACTGGCTTCGCACTCTGCGATTGGCCACGGGCTAGACTGCACGGAGCCAATGGGGCTTGTGGTGAGGCGGGCGCAGCAAGAAACAAAACTGATTGCCTCGCCCCTTCCCAACACCTTCTGAGCTAGTCACTGTTCCTGAACAGCAGGTGTTTCAGAAGGCTCCCTCTCTCCCAAAAGTTTTTATTCCTTCCTATTCCTAATCCATTGCCATCCTTGTCCTATTTCACCCATCCAACCCATCTACCTCCATATTATCATTTATTTAGATTATATTAGATAGATTTAGGTGTTATTTTTTGTTTTTACCCCTCCCTGTGTTCCCTGTGTTTTCAATTTTCCTTCCTCCCTCCCCCCTCCATTGAATCCTTTCCCTCTCCCTCTTATTCCATCCCTGATTATTCCCTTCCCCTGTTTTAAGTTTTGGATTTATTTAGAGTAGGATTATTATTAGATTGATTTTCATTTCAGTTTTGTACCCCTCCCTGTGTTCTTTGTGTTTCCCCCTGTGTAATATTGTATATATAGATAGATAGTTATTAGATAGATAGTTACTAGATAGATATACATAGTAGTTAGCTTAGTTATAGAGATAGATAGAGATACAGTGTGTTTGTAGGACAAGGCCTTTGTAGTTAATTATTAGGATATTCCATTTAGTTCAATAGGTTTTAGAATAGTTAATAGCAGTTAGATTTAGTGTAGAGATAGATATATATAAAAAAAGAAACAGCCACTCCAGCCCCAGGACCCACCATCAGGGTTCTGGGGCCTACGTTACTGGCAGGGAGGGCTGTGGCCAATATGTATCTAGAAGCTGCCACTCTAGCCCCAGGACCCACCGTCATGGGTCTGGGGCCATCATTCCTCGCACAGAGGCGATGTCATTCCACCGCACCAAGAAACAGCCACTCCAGCCCCAGGACCCACCATCAGGGTTCTGGGGCCAAGTTACAGGCAGGGAGGGCTGTGGCCAATATGTATCTAGAAGCTGCCACTCTAGCCCCAGGACCCACCGTCATGGGTCTGGGGCCATCATTCCTCACACAGAGATTCTTTTTCTGAACGCCCAAATCAAACCGAACAGGACCGAACCGAACGACCGAACCCAAATACAGCAAACGAACTGAACAGGTGAACTGAACGTGCGAACCAAACCGGACCGAACTGAACGGCCAAACCCGAACCGCAATCTGTTCACCCATCCCTATCAGATCCAGGCTTCCATTTTGAGGTGCACGGCATTCAAGGGGTGAGTCCGAGAGCATGGTCAGGTCCAGAACTGGGGTCAATACTGGGATGAGCCATGCTAGGGAGAGGCAAAGCATCAAGAGACAAGGGCATGGCATGGCATGGCATGGCATGGAGAGGCAGGAGCGTGGCAGGGTATGGAGAAGCAAGGATGAGGCATGACATGGCGAGGCAGCTCCATGAGATGAGATGAGGGGATGAGAGTTGAGAGTGAGGCATGGTGTGGAGAGGCAGGAGTGAGTTACGGTATAGAGAGGTATAGAGAGGCAAAGGCAAGATGTGGCATGAGAGAGGCAAGAGCAAGGCAAAACGTGGGGATGCAAGTCCTGGTGAGCTGCAAGACTATCCCAGTCTGAAGCTCAGAACTGGGCCTGGCCTCTGACCTGGAAGTCTTTATAGGATTCCTGAGCCAATCCCATTCCAGCATACTGGGGCCACTCACGGAAGCTTTCCCAAATCCCAAAGGGGAAGGGATTGGCTGTATCACCTGTTCTTTGTAGACACCAACTTCTGTGGGCAGGGGGGTTGGGCCTGGTCTGGGAATCCCAGAGGCCCAGTTTCTAGTCCTGCTGATGTCAGAGCCTTACAGAGTGTGGAATCAATAGTCCAGACCCCAGAAGATCTGTCCACTCTCTCTTTAGTAGGGTGGCACACATCTCCTGACGACCAGTGGCTATGTGCAAATCACTCACTCCTTATTTTTGGCCCAAAGTGTTTTCAGAGTGCAGATGGCGTATCTGTGGCAAGCACATAGCCAGACACAAGTTTGTACATGCTGACAGAATGATAAGATGAGTTTTTGCAACCTAAAATGAGTAGATAGTAGCAACTACTAACACTCTCCCACCCACACGGAGCGAGCCAAGATAGGATGGGATTTTCAATTTCACTGAAACTAAAACGACTGAAATTAATCAAGCCAAAATCCCTCCTTGTCCAAGAACCCATGAATTCAGATGGATGAGAAGTAGCCCCCGTGAATCTCTATCAGAACTTTATTAATATGGTAATTTATCTGAGTAAGCACATAAAGATGCTAATTGAAATGATCATTTTTAATGCATTTTCCCCCCCTAAAGACACGGGAAGGAAAGGATTTTTTTTCCCCTCCTCTTCTTTAAGGAAGGGAAGCAGTAATCATCACCAATATTCCATCATTTCCTAATTTTCTCAGCACTTCATTTCTTTTATATTATTATTATTATTATTACGATGATTATTATTTTAAAAGCACAAAGAACAGAGAGCTGAAGACCTGGGAAGATTCAGGGGACATTTGCCGTGCCTGGTTCTGGCCTTGATGCGTGGCGATAGATTGAATTAATCAAACTTCTTCACACTGCTACTTAATCGGGTTTACAATTAGCTGAGGGCTGCAGGTCTCTGGGGCCTATGGGCCATGCCAGCCCGAGCTATAATACAAGGCTCTGCAGTCGCGCACTTGCAGTGCTTTACAGAACAGATTGTCATAATGTGGCATGAAATTAAAGCATGATGTTACTTGACGACAGAATTTCAAAATTTTTCTGCTATTTTTTCCCACTTTGCCCTTTAACAAAGTCCCTACCTAGAGATAGGCCTCCATGACGATGCTCTGTACCCACCTGCTCTGAGCAACACGTCTGCCTTCAAAAGGGTTTCTGAGGCTGCTAAACCGATCTGTGTTCCATTACGCTCATCCTGATAGTTCCTGGTCTACTTTCAACAGCAGATTATTTGACTGTGAGGGGCTAATAAGCATGCAGCTCTTAACTTGTTTCACTTCTCACTCAGACATATTGATTTCCTCTTTCCCTCACCTCTTGCAACGGGAATGATCCTTGGTGGCTTCTGTCCTTCCCAGAATAGCATGGACCTCCTGCCATTCCTGCCCACTCATTGCTCTCACATGGGGGATGTTTGTTATGACCGGCTGCCTTCCAACAAAGATTATCATCCCCTACAAGAAGGTATTCTGTCCCCTCCCCCACCTTCTTGTGAATGTGGCCTGCGAATGGAGTTAAAGTTTAATTTAATTTAATTTAATTATTTATTTATTTAAATTTGATCAGTTATTTAAATGTTTTAATTTGTAAAGAAAAATAAAAAAAATAATTTCTGGGGCCCAAGAAGACATGCCCCCTTCCCCAGAAGCCACACCCCTTCACCAGAAGCCATGCCTCCTGGCCCAGAGGTTGTCAGAGAAGGCAAATGAACCCTATTTTCCAGGTAGCAACCCAACCACTGGACCACCCTGCCTCTCTAAAGCTGAATATAAAACAGGCTTTCCTGTGATTTCATCTATATGATAACCAGTACAGGAAAGTCAACTTTGAAATGGCCAGTATTGGCCTTTTCTGGACTTTCTCGTTTGAGGATGTACACTCCTACTGGGAATATTTCCTGGGGTTCACTCCTATCGGGGCTGATCCCTGACAAACTTCTCCCCTCCACCCCAAATTAAGCCCTGAATTTGATACCTTGACTTTCTCCTATGGCTGAGGGCAGCTTACATTATAAAAACACATTCAAATCCCCTTGAAATAAAACCCACCCTCATCTCTGAATAACCCTAACCAAAACCCTCTCTCTACCTGTAGTGTCCAACGCTTTACCAAAAAGAACGATCTTACATCACCTCTGGAATCGGCTCAGGCCCGGACTCTGGCAGTTCTCCCGGGGGACAGATTTCCACAACATGGAACAGGAACTGAGCACATCACTCCGCATGCCCTCGTCCTATGAGCAAAAGTTAAGCACTCAAGATTTCATTAGGAACAAAATAAGAAAGCCATTGGATTTTGACGAAGAAAATCACATTATTTTATATAAAAATACTTTGTGAACTGTTCACAAAGCATTTTTAGAAAAATGAACTGTTGAAAGAAACAGTATCCGCCCTGTATGTGTGTGCATGGGTGTGTTTCTGTGTATGTGAGGGACGATAATAATTCAGGCTAATAATGTGGCTGTTATCCTCACTGAAATTAAATGGAATATAATTTAAGCTAACATACACCTCAGAATCAACGGAGAGTACAGTTAGGCAGAGAAAAACACAGAGGGAAAATGTTCCTGATGGCATGTTAAACAATGGAATGGTTTAAGTAAAAAAAATGTATTTTATTTATTTTATAAATATATTTCTACCCCGCCCCTCTCACCATACAGCAACTCGGAGCAGCTTACATAAATACTAAAACCAATTAATACAATAAAAACAATAAAACCAATTCATTTCATAATACAACATCTGTACAATAAACCCACACACACACACATACCGTAGGTGAGTCTCCAACAGCTCGTAATTCACAGTATCAAATCCTGCAGATAAATCTAGTAGAATCAGCAGAGTCTTATGACCCCTATCTAGTTCTAGAAAGGAGGTCATCAACTAATGCCACAAGGGCAGTCTCCCTGCTAATAAAACCCGGATGGAAGCCAGACTGCGTGGGATCAAGAAAACCAATGCGATCCAGATGTGCCTGCAACTGTCGAGCCACAACCCATTCAATAACCTTCCCAAAAAGGGAAGGTTAGAGACCAGTTGGTCGCTCGCCAAGGCCGCAGCATCAAGAGATGGTTTCTTGAGACGTGGCCTGACCACAGCCCCGTTCAGGCATTCCAGAACATGACACAAGGGAGGCATTGATCACCCCAACCAGTGCCAGTTCTAACGTCTCTCTGGTGGCCTTAACCAACCAGGATGGGCAAGGATCTAATTCACAAGATGTGGCTCAAACAGAGTCCACAACACATCCACCGCCACGGCAGGTGTCACCAATTGAAATTCATCTCATGAACTCAGATCAGACAGGGTATTCCTAACCTCTGACTCTGCCACTGTCTCTGAAATGGTGGAGTCAAAGTCCTGCTCAATGCAAGCAATTTTGTCCACAAAGTACATCAAAAACATGTCACAGTGGGCCTTGGACAAATCCAGTTCCAAGTGGAGGCAGGCTGGATTGACCAGACCCCGCACCACCTAGAACAGCTCTGCTGGACGAGACTGAGCAGACACTATGGGTATTTTCAGACGTTACGGGAGGCCGGTTCACCACAGCGAACCACCAGGGGGGGCGAACAGCGCAACCACGCCCGGGGGTTGGAAAACGACCCAAACAGACGTGCCGGGAACGGGACCACGGGCCGGAACCGGGCCGCACCATCGCGGCCCGTGGCAGCACAACAGACGTGCAGCCGAACCCCCGGCGGGCGCTAAACCCCCACAAGGCACCGGGCAGGGGCGGGACACAGACATGGCCGACTGAGGGCAAACGAAGCCACAAGGCACACAAGGGAACGCCCACACAAGGGAAACGGGAAGGGAGGGGGGAAGAGCGAGAACAGGCTGACAGCCGGCTCACACAGCGGTCCCGCAGCGGGGCACAATGCACGGCCACACGCCCGGGCACACACACACACACACACACACACACACACACACCAGGGAAAGGCCGGGAAGGGGGGAAGGGGCGCCCGGAACACCCCACCCGGAACACCGGCAGGGAGGGGGGGGCACCACCACGGGGCAAGGCACAGACAGCAGCAACCCCCACCCCCACACCACCCCAGTCCAGTCCAGTCCAAGGAGGTGCCCCCACAGGAACAGAGGCAGTCTCGGGGGGGGGGGGCGGACCCCCGGAGCAAGGCACGTTGGGGGCCCCCAAAGCACAGCGAGGCCGGCGGAGGGGCGCCAGGAGGAGGAGGAAGGGGGCCCCACAGTCAAAGGCTGGCACAGGCAGGGCAGCCGGGTCCAGCGGTGCTCCTCCGCAGCACCAGCGACGCTCAGGCAGCACCCACGGAGTCACGGGGATGGAGGGGGCCCAGGACCACGGCCAGGGGCAGCAGCAAGCAGCGAGGCGGGCGGGAGCTCACCGAGGTGGGGTCCGCAGGTCGGGAGCGGCCAGCGGGGACCAGGCCCCCCCCCGGGCCGGGGCGGGAGCCCACACGGGGGCACCACGCGGGGGGGGGCAGGCCAGCGACGCGGGGCTCACGGGCCGCTGCCGGGGGCCCCGCTGGCCCCAGGGCCCGGGTGGCCCGCCCGGTGGACCAGGTGGGGCCAGTGCAGCATGCCCCGGCGGTACCCCTGCAAGGACATGTAGTGGGCGATCAGGTAGTAGGCCTCGAAGGGATCGGGCATGGTGAGGGCCAGCTGCACATCCACACGCGCCCACACCGCCAACAGGGATGACATCTCCACCGCGGAGGGCTCCGGCACACAGCAGGCAGCAGAAGGGGGCCACGGAAGATGCCCCAGCTCCAGAAGCCGCTGGAACGCCGCCCCACGGGTGCGCTGGTACCCACGGGCCCCGTGAACACAGGAGAAGTAGCTCACGGCCAAGGCAGGGCCACCCTCGGCCAGGCACTCCGAGTAGGCGCCCAGACCACACACCACCAGCGCTGACACGGTCTCCGAGGCGCTCCAGGGCACATGGGCGCACAGCACCTCCGGGATGCGCCCCTCGGGGAAACGAGCCAGCCCCAGGGCCTCCGCATGCAGCCGGCAATCACGGGCGCTCACCACATGGCCAAAGTAACGGAGCCCGGAGCTCAGGCTCTCGTAGGCACCTGCACGGCTCCCCGGCCCGGCCAGGAGCAGCTGCACGGCAGGGGTGTGCCACAGGTCGCACAGAGACATGGTCTCGCGGAAGGCCCAGATATGGGGGGCCCCTTGGGGGCCGGACAGCGGGAGCCCCATGGATGGGCAGCCAGCCATGGTCCAGCACAACAGGGAATGGGACACGGAGCCCGGAGGGCACACAGACTGCCCAGGGCCGGGAGAGGCTCGGCCCGGCCCCCGGGACAGGGAACACGGGCCCGCACCGCAACATTGTAGCACAACAGAGCGAGGCGTGGGGTGCGGGCCCGGCACAGCTGCAGAGAACAACAGCGAGCTCTCTGTCTGCCTAATCGCACCTTCAAGGCCATCCCGCTACAAACAGCGAGGGGAGGGGGCCCGGGGTGCTGGGGGCGGGAGCAGCCGGAACGCACCGGCACAGGGCGCGCGCAGGCCCGCGAGGCCGACCCCCGGGCGGAGCCACCAGCACCGGGCCGCCATAAGCGCTCCCAGCCCCCACCGGGGCCCCAGCACCATGGAGCGCGATAGGGCAGGTGGGAACTGGATGTTCCTCGCGCTCGCGGCTGAGTGGCACCGTGACCACACTGAGCAGCTGTGCCTCCTGACCGAGAGGGTGCACCTGGCCGTCCGCCTGCGCTATGTCCTGGCCCTGCGGGCTGGCGTGCGCCTCCGGGGCCAGCAGGCCCGCAGGAGAGTCCGTGCCCGGCTCAGGGCTCGGCGCCGGGCCTGGGGGGCGTGGCTGGCCGCCTGCCGGAGCCTCACCCGGCCCGCTGCGCTCCGAGGGGCCGCGAGGCGGTTCCGCTGGGCAACGCAGACCCTCCGCCGGGCAGCGCTGCTGGCTATGCCCATAGCGCGGAGCCTATGGGTCACGGAGCGGCCCCAGGCCTGGTGGGAGCGGGCCCAGGCCCACTGGGGGGAGGCCGAGTGGGGGTCCCACTTCCGGATGGGCAAGGCCACCCTGCTGCGCCTAGCGGAGCTCCTCACGCCCTGGCTGGAGCGGCAGCACACCTCCATGCGGGAGCCCATCCCCATGGTCCAGCGGGTGGCCATAGGGGTCTGGGCCCTCGCAACGCCCGACTCCTGCCGCTCCGTGTCCCAGCACTTCGGGGTGGGGCTCAGCACGGTCGCCTGCATCGTGCGGGATGTGTGCGAGGCTGTGGAGGGCGTGCTCCTCGACAGGACCATCCAGCTCCTGGACCAGGGCGCTGTGATGGCTGGCTTCGCGGCCGGGGGCTTCCCGAACTGCATCGGAGCCGTGGACGGCACACACATCGAGATCCTGCGCCCGGCCGCGGGGGAGGCCCTGGAGTATGTGAACCGGCACGGATACTACTCCCTGCACCTGCAGGGGGTGGTGGACCACCGGGCCCGCTTCATAGACATCTACACGGGCAACTCCGGCCGGAGTCACGACGCCAGGATCATGACCATCTCCCCCTTCTATGCCCGCATGTACCGGGGGGACTTCGCGGACATGGGCATGAGGTGGATCGAGGGTGTTCCCATGCCCCCCTGCATCCTGGGGGACCCCGCCTACCCCCTGACCCGCTGGCTGATGAAGGTCTACCCTGTCCCGAGCACCCCTGCGGAGCAGGTATACAATACCCGCCTGTGTGCGAGCCGGACCGTGGTGGAGCGTGCCTTCGGGGCCCTGAAGCAGCGCTGGAGGAGTATAGCTGGCCGCCTGGACTTCACCGTCCCCACCTCCGCCCTGGTGATCGGTGCCTGCTGCGTTCTGCACAATGTGTGCGAGACCGAGGGGGCGGCCCTGGAGTACCCCGAGCCCCACCGGCCCCCCGGTCCTGTTCCCCTGTACGTGAACGCAGGGAACCCCCGGGAGTACCGGTATGCCAAAAGGATCCGGAACGCCCTTGCAACCCACATCGCCCGGGGGGGCCCGCTGTGAGGGCCTTCCCGCCCCTGGGGGCCCCACCCCCCGTTCCGTGCCCATGCCCCTGTACACGCGGTCCCACAGCCCTGTCCCCCCCACAAACGGGCCGGGGACAACTGTCTCTTTACAACACTTTATTGCCCACACAGTTCACACAATCACCCTGTGCCCCCTCCCCACCCCCGTGCCCGTGACCCCGTCCACCACCCGCCCTCATGTGGCCCTCCCCCTCCCCCCCCTTCCCACCATCCCCCCGCGTTTCCTGGGCCGACCCCTCGTGCGGCCGCTTGGGCCCACCGAGCTCTGGGAGCTCCCCTCCCCCCCACTGTCCGTGTCCCCTGCCGTGTCCTGGGCCGGTCCCGGCCCCGGCAGGGGGCCGGGCGGCGGATGGGCAGCTGTGCCCGGTGCCCCGGTCGCGCCCCGGGGGGGCTGGACCCTCCGGAGGCCCGGGGGCACTGGGAGGCGCATGCGAGGGCCCTGGGGCCGGGGGGGCGCCAGGGGCGGCAGGGCTGGGCCCGGGGGCGCCGAGGGGCCCGGCATGGGGACCTGGGCGGGCAGGGCGCCCGGAGGTGCGCCGGCCATCACGTAGGCACACATGGTGCCCGCATGCAGGAGCAGGGAGGTCCCAATGTCGTGGGACCTGTCCATCTTTGCACTGTGCTCCCGCACCATGCCCTGTATGTCCTGCCGGAGGCCCCTGAGCAGCCCCTGCTGCCGCTGGTGCTCCCGGCGCTCCCGCCTCCGCTCCAGGCGCACCTCCGCCTCCAGCCGGCGGTCTGTCTCCAGGGCCTTCTCCATGGACCGCTCTATGGCCGCCTCCATGCGGTCCACGGAGGCGATCATGCGCTCCCCCTGTTCCTCCGCCCTGCGGACGATGTCCTCCGCTTGCTCCTCCCTGCGCCTGCGGACCCGCGCCCGGTACTCCCGCATCCGCTGGGCTGGGGCTGCGGCCGGCGGAGGCGCCGCGCGCGGGGGCTGCCCTGTGGAAATGGGCGGGTGGGTCAGTGCAGGGCCCTGTCCCCTAGCGGGGTCGGGTCCCGGGGCCCCCTGCCCCCCCTCCCCCACTGAGGCCAGAGGCCCCCCTGGGCTGGCGCCCGGGGGGCCCTCCCGCAATCCCAGCCCTCCCGCCTTACCTGGGTCCGGCACCTGCTCTCCTGTGCCCTCCGCGGGGGCCTGCACCGTCTCGCTGGCCCGGTCCTGGGGCTCCCCATGTCCTGCGGGCGGGAGAGGGGGGAGCGGGTGAAGGGGGCTGGTTGTGGCCCCTGCAGCAGGGCCCCCACCCCTGCCACCGGCCCCCTGGTCATTGCCCCCCCCTGCCCTGGGGGCCCGCTTACCCTCTATGTCCGTCTCCGAGCCTTCGGAGCCCGGCGCCTCACCCTGGGAGTGCTCCCCCTGGGACCACTGGCTGAGGGTGGTGAAGGTGCCGACCTCCGACTCCGCCTGGCCGGCCCGGCGTTGGGATGTCTCCGGGCTGCTGCTGGGGGGGGGCCTTGGGGCTTCTGCGGGTCCCGGGTGGTCCTCCTGGGGGTGGGGGTCCCCTGAGCTCGTGTCTACCGGGCGGGCGGCGAGGGGAGGGGGTACCTCGGCCCGCTCCCTGCCCTGGACCACAGCGCTGCCCACCAGGCGTGGGGCAACGATGGAGCCCTTCATGTGAAGGATGCGGTCCAGGGCATCGTAGTAGGGGGCGGTGCGGGCCCCGTGGCCGGAGCGGCTGTTATTGTCCTTGAGGGCCTTGTACCCCCTCTTGAGCTCCTTGGCCTTCGAGCGACACTGGTTGACAGTGCGCTCGTGCCCCGCCGCCTCCATGTCGCGCACGATGTCCCGGTAGACATGCTCGTTGCGCTGGTTTATTGCGAGCTCCACCTGGTACTCGAGGGTCCCCCAGATCCGTATGAAGTCCCGGGTCTCCTGGAGGCCCCACTGTCCCCCTCTGTGATAGGCCTTCCTCCGGCTGGGCCCCTGCTGTTCCTCCTCCCGGTCCAGCTCATGCTGCACCTGCCTGTGCTCCTCCTCCACCTCCTCCTGGGGGTGCGCCTCCGGGGGCCGGGGGCCGGGCTCCTCCTGGGGCTCGTCCGCCCGGGCCGACTTTCGTGTCTGGGGGGGGGAAGGGGGGTGGTTGGTTGCTGGGTGAGGGTGTGGGCCCTCTCGGGGGCCCCCTGCCCCCCTGCCCTCCGCCCGGGGTCCCCCTGCCCCCCTGCCTTCCGCCCGGGGTCCCCCCGGCCCCCTCCACAGGGGGTTCCCCTGTGCCCCCTGTTCCCCTCCCAGTGGGTGCCCTTACCCGTTTCCTGGGTGCCTCCTGTGGGCCTGTTCCGGCCGCTGTCCCCGGGGCGGCGCGACCCGGCTGCAGCTGTGGTTGGTGTTCCCGGGGCGCCTCCCTGGTCGGGTGCTCCCGTGTGCCCCCTTCCTGCACCTGTGCCCCCTCCGCCTGCATCGCTGGGCCTGGCTGCACGTCCTCCGCCTCCTGTCCCGCCGCTGTCGCTGTTCGTGCCTCCGCTCTCTTCCGCTTCCCTCCTCGCTCCATCCCGCCACGCTTGCTTGCTGCTGCTCTCGCTTTAAATCTCCCTCCGGTGTTTGTGTTGGTGCTGGTTGCCTGGCAGCGACGCTGCGTGCCTCGTCCCCGGCCGGGGCTCCATTTTTTTGGTTCCGCTGGGGGATTGGCGTCCAGACGTTACTTTTGCTTGGTTCCCTGTGGGGGTTGGTTTGACCACGCTTCCCGGGACCTTCCCCCGGCTAGCCCGGGAAGCGTGGTTGAACCTGACCCCATGTGGGTATTGAGCGTGATGAACATCTGGCGCACGCCGTTCAGACGTTCAGGGCCCTTTGACCCCGCGGGGGGGTTGAGCGTGGTTCAGTGTGGTTCAGCGTGATCTCGTAACGTCTGAAATCACCCTATGAGGGCAGCAAATAACCATTCCTTTGCTGCCCGCACAGCATAGGCCCTCAAAAATGTTCTATGCCACAATCGATCGTCTTGGGCACAAGTATAGCACCACCATTGCGCCAATTGCCTACCCTCATGCTTCAGCCACCCCAGATCCTCTGTGAACCACAGGGACCTGCAGTGAAATGCTGGAAGTGGATGCCTAGGAGCCACCTGATCAACAGCCTTGGCTACTCAGCTGTTCCAAAAGGTCATGAAGTCATCGAAGGGAGCGGCCATCAAGGTCTACAGGCAATTCCCCCAGAGCATTCCAAAACCTATCCAGTTCCATAGGTCTCTAGGGACGGACCATCCTAATAGGTCCTACACCCCAGCAGTCAGGTAGGCGCCCCTGGACACTAGCCCGCAGGAGGAAATGGTTCAACCACGGCAAAGGTGAACATACAACACCTTGTATCAGAGAACCCTCCCTGGGCATAGGTGCCTAGAGCAGACAGGGATGCTGCTGTGTAGTGGGGTGCATGGTACACTAGCAGAATCCCCAGTCGGTAAAAAAATTGGTAAACTGGTAAATCAGTTAGTCCGTAGGGTACTAACTGGGTTCCAATTAGTTCCTGATGTTATTGGGTTGGGTACCATAATTTTGATGGGGATACACATTTTGGGGGGTGCATGATTCAGCTCTACTCTGTGGTGGGGGCATTAAATTTTCACAGGACTCCTACCTGCTCTGCAAGCACTGACTAAAGGACTTACAGAACAGGCTGGGGATAAAGCTTTCCCACTGTTCTGCTTTTCATCCCAGAAAGTTCCCTAACCCTGTCCATCAGCCATGTAAATCCAATTCTGTGGTATGGATGGCAGGTGGGGGAGATCCTGTTTCCCCACAGAACAGCTGCTTGTTGGGAAACTATGGATGTTAACAGAAGTGAGGGCACTGCCACCATCCTACCCTGGGGTGGAGAGGGCTATACCTGGCCAGGTTAGCTCTGGCCACGGGAGCACACATTGGCAAGGGAAGGGTGGTGGGGAACAACATACAGTCGCCTGGCCACACCCCCATGCTGTACTTTGATGTATTTTGTGGACAAAACTGCTTGTTATTGGCAGTCATGGTGCCAATTCTTGGTCGCCGCACCGCAGCTGTAGAACCCCCTCTCGATGGGGGTCTACCTAGCCACAGATCACCCCTCTTTACGAAGACAGCGTAAGACCTGGCTGTTCTGCCAGTCTTTTGGCGAGGGAGATGGGTGAAGGGTGGGAGGATGGTGGCACATCATGGCGCCAGGGCGATGGTGGGATGCATGGTACACTAGCAGAATCCCCAGTCGGTAAAAAAATCGGTAAACTGGTAAAACAGTTAGTCCGTAGGGTACTAACTGGGTTCCAATTAGTTCCTGATGTTATTGGGTTGGGCAGGGATGCACAGCAGCATCCCTGTCTGCTCTAGGCACCTATGCCCAGGGAGGGTTCTCTGATACAAGGTGTTGTATGTTCACCTTTGCCGTGGTTGAACCATTTCCTCCTGCGGGCTAGTGTCCAGGGGCGCCTACCTGACTGCTGGGGTGTCAGACCTGGCAACCCCACATGCCAGGCCAGGAAGGGGCTGGGAACAGATGTTCCCGTCCAGTTCTGCCTGCTCTGGCCCAACTGGGCAGCTGTTGGGACCAGACTGTGGGCCCACTTCATTACGGGCCCACATCTCTGGCTCAGCCGCTACCCCCACCGGGGTTTGAACCAGGCCCACATCTGGCAAGCCCAGAACAAACATGACAAACATGACACTGGCCCAGCCGAGCCAAAGAAAGCGGGCTGAACTGGGCCCACATGGTGTTTGTTAACGTCCTATGACTTCTTAGAGAAGTGACGCCATTTTTTTAAAAAAAAACTTTCATAGGCCAAGCTCATTTTTGGGGGGGTGATTTTTGCAGATTTTTTCTTCATTAAAGTATTTACGTATATGGTTCTTGTAATTAACTACTTAACTGCCAACTTGCTCAGAACTGCCAATGCCTTCCATGAGTCAAGATTTTACCTTTCGCTGATTTGGTCAAAATTGGCGAATTTGGGCCTTTTCACACAGATGCACACACACCCCCTCGCTCACAGGTGGGTGTGGTATCAGTGCGATCTCTACGGCGGGTGCAGGGGGATGGGGAGGCATCTGTTTGAATACTGTGGGTGGGGGCGCGTGTGTGGTCCCACGTTCCACCACTTCCACCCATCACCCACGCACTGAGCAACAGGCACCAATGACAGATGCTCCATGCATGGAGGTGGGAGGGGGGGTCCGTGGGATCGCACCCCGGTGCGCCACCTACCCATCCCCCCACACACATCGCCCATTTTTAAAGGGCCTTTGGTTGAATTAAGAATGCTGAATACATCCAGATTCCTTTCCCAATGTTTTAAATATTTTCTAACATCCTAATTTTATTTAATTAAAAAAAAAAAATCAGGAAAACAAAAACCACTGAAATGAGATAAAATCACTTCCTCATTATTCCAGTTCAAATGAGAAAGCAGACCGTGGCCTCTTGTTTGCAATTTACCATCAGCTTTAAATTTGCATTTCCAGAAGAGTGGGAAGGATGAAGTTTAGAAAATCAATCCAAGCTTGTTCCTGGGGACTCTTGCTCCTTGTTTCCTCCAGTTTATATTGGGCTGCAATCATCAAATTACTTAATCCGGAGCGGCCCTACCAGTTTCACTGATTTCCATGGGACAATGCTGGAGAAAGTGGTTTGACTCTTCCAGGCCTTGGAGAAAATGTAAGATATATATATCTGAATATTTATGAAGAGCTTGCAAGTGACAGACCAATCTGGCCCTGCAGGCCCAAAGGAATTAATGTAAATTCAAGTCAACCATGAAACCTCACTAGAATTGCACTGTATTTCAGCAGGGTGGATAAAGCACATCAAAGAGCAGAATTCCTATAAGATAATTACACACAATGCAACTCTAATCATAGAAAGATTGTGGATATTGCTGATAAAGCATAATAAATCTTTTATGACTATGGTTTGTTCTGCTGAATCAGTCTTCTCTTTCCATTACACAAAACTCCAGCTTCTTGCTTTGAATTATATATTTACTTGCTAAGGGATCAACTGACACATTGACTTAGAGGTTCCATTCAGGGATTTGTGGAAGGGTTGTTGTTATTATGAGTTTTTAACAATATTGAAACTCAGGCTGGCCATGGGACCCAAAATCAAATCAAATCAAAATGAAATAGGTCACAGCTTCCTCCCTGGCAATTTTCAAAGAATAAAGAAGCCACATCCCTAGGCAGTGGGAAGAGGGTTGTGGTTCTCCCCACCCACTGGCTCCCTCCTGGCAATGCCCCTTCTAGGGATGGGTGAACAGAATCCAGTTCAGAAATTCGGTTCAGTTCGGATATTCAGTTCAGTTCGGTTCAGTTCGGTTCGGTCGACCGAACTATTCGAGTTCAGTCCGAACTCCGAACTCCCGAACAAAGTTCGGAAATTCAAACCCCTTTGAACTAAATGAAATATTATTTTTTAGGGATGGACGAACAGAGGCGAGTTCGTAAATTCAGTTCAAGTTCGGTTCGGACGTTCGGTTCGGTCGACCGAACTGGTCGAGTTCGGTCTGAACTCCGAACTTCTGAACAGCGTTCACACATCCCTAGCCCCTTCCAAGTGTAAATGACATGAACTCAGAAAAGGGGCATGGACTTAGGGCTTAAACAAGAATGAAATTAAGTCTCGTGAGAATCTCGCAAGAAGCTTGCAGCCCCAGTGAGATCTCGCGAGATTCTCGTGAGAAACTCGAGACTCTCACAAGAAACTCGAGAATCTCAAAAATGCCCCCCAAATTATCTGTGCACATGCAGAATGGACACACATGTGCAGAACGGCCCTGGTGGTCATTTCTGCACACGCACAGATAATTTGTTTTTGCTATTTTGAGGTTCTTGAGAATCTCACGAGAATGTTGAGTTTCTTGCGAGAATCTCACGTTTCTCGCAAAACTCTCACAAGACTCTCGAGAAGAGAAAATCTTGTCAAGAAGCCTGTTCTCAATGAGATTTTCAAGCATGGTAAAATCTCGCTTCAGCCCTATGGGTCATGCCAGAAAGAACAGGAACTAGAGCTGGAACGAGTACTAAATTTAGTACCCACAGGTAATACCTGCATTTTTTAGTATTGCATCAGGTACCTGGTGGGCTGCCCCAATGCCAATTGGGTACCTGACTACCCAAAAAAATTGCTAATTTCTGCTACCAGTTTTCTGGTTACCGATCAGTTAATAGGGATGGAAACTCAAAAAATCAGGATGGAAACTCAAAACGTAAAGTCTGGAGGTCGGTATTCCGAGACATTGGGTACCAGAACTGGGCACTAATCGGCCACATTCCCAGCCAGGTCAACTACAGTTGAATGCAAATTGCTTGAGTATCTCCTCTGACATTCTCTCTACTCTACTCCCCATTGGCTAGGCCTCACCTAGAGCAGAGCATCCAGTTGACAAACTGGAAAAATTTCAGAGTGATATAGGGTTAGGTAGGTATGCAAAATGTATGAGGAAGTTTGAAGAAACTTCAGTGCTGGGTCCATGGAGTTAAGACCCTTGTGTGAAATGGTAATAAGGGTACACACTGATGGACCCACAGATGCACACTCAATTACTCATTATGAAAAAAAAGTGTTACTTTCATTAATTTTTGATATCCAATAAAATATAACATCCCCTTCATGGGTTCCCTGCACTGGAGGCATATGTTATGCATATTTAATTATTTATAGTTTATTTATAGACCCCACAGGTTAAGGGGCTACTCTCCTGCATCCTAATAGACCCTCCATCAGATGGATCTCCTGTATTTTGTGACAATTCTCATATTCATGTCTTTTCCACTCTCCCTGTTACTGCTGTTACTCTAACTCCATTAGCCCAATTCAGAGATTTCCAAAATGGCACCAGCTTGACCACTTCTGGAACATGAATTTTGATTGGTGGCTACAGCACCAATCAGAATGCATTCCTCAGAAGGGAATTCTACCATTTTGAAAATTCCCCTTTACTCAGCCAGAATGGAACCAACACAGTGGTTCCCATCCCAAGCTTTTCCTTTTGCTTTGGTGGCCCCATTTGGACAATGAAATATAAACCCACAAACCGAAAGGGAAACAAAGTCTACCAGATATCAATCGGATTGGTGAACCCATGCACAGATGATGTAACCCATCCTGGATCATGACCCACAGCTTGGAATTCTCTGAGCTAGGGCCTTTGTATCTTCCCCCATGCTCCCACACCCCTATTTGAAAACCACAGCTCTATGATAAAAACTGAGTAATAAAGCATCCTTGTCTGGGATACGTACCTTGCAGAACTGCTACCGCTCCGTACTGAAGCCATGTGGGTGATCACAGGGGCTGATCCAAGTGCACCATGTGTGTACCATGTGCGTAGTATACATGCATTGCTCATGGTGCATGTGCATTTAGTGCACTCAAGCAACCTGAAAAAAGTGTGTGCATGAACCTTGAATTGGGACCTGCAATGCAATAGGGACAGTGACTTGCAGGACCAGAACCCTGAGAGGGGGCTTTAGAGTGATGGGGGGCTGGCCCTTTAAGAGCCTGAAGCAGTGAGCCTAACGAGGCACCTGACGCACACATGGGCTGGGACACAGCTGAAAGTCTGGAAGCTAGAGAACACAGGGAAATTGTGTGGAGAATGGTGAGGAGAGACAGACTGGAGAGTGAGAGGGCTGAGAGCCCTAGACACTCGGGGAAGAGTCTATGAAGCAAGAGCCCCTCACCAGGCTGGAGTGTAGCCTGAAGGCAGGACTGAGTTGAAGTCCTCTGGCACCAATCGGAGCAGCCTTCCAGCAAACCCAACCAAAAGACAGAGCTCTGGACTGCAGGTGGGATCCACCCAGACTATGGTGCTATAGAGGAAGGGTTTGGCTTGGCTGGGCCAGAGCTGCTTTGGAGAGTAAACCCCTGGGGACTCACCTGTTTGTGGGAGAAGCCCCTAACCTGAGACAACAGGGACTGGCTATAAGGGGTGTTGGGAGGCCAGCTACTAAACAGCCACTCCCAAGCCAAACAGAGCTAAGAGCACTTCTAAGGGGACTGAGAGGACATTGCATGGCAGTGGACCAGCTAATTCTCCATACCAGAATGGAGAGAATCTCCTCCCTAAGAAACCTCAGAGAGGATCGCACCCTGCCCGCTGCTACAGACCTACAAAGACATATTTTGGAAGGGATGTAGCCAGGCAAACAAAGCCATTGCATTTAATTACCAAGCACGTCATTACCAAAAAAAAAAAAAACAGTATTCAAGTCTATTTTCATATCACTTCTCAACTAATGAGCCCACCACTATTAGTGCTGTTACTAAAATTTCTTTGTAAAAGATCCTGGGGTTTGACTGTCCCTTTGGTGCCCAACAGCAAGCATAAAAGAGCGTGTGAGAGATTCAGACTGCAAAGTTCAATTTGTGCTACAGCTTATGGGACAGGACTATCAAGTAGTTGATCAAACATGCATTGGCATAAACATTTGCTTTGACCAGCTATATGCTCACAATGACATCATCTGATCCAACCTGCATCAGACTAGAGCTGAAACAAGTATCTGTTACTATCCGGTATTCAACTAGATATCGTGGTATCCTACTATCCAACTAGATATCGTGGTATCTGCCGATATCTGGTATCCAGTTGGATATGGAATGGTATCTGGTTAGCATCAAGCAGATATCCAGTTAACTGGCAGAGGCGTCCGTTGCTTCGTGGGTGGGTGTGGGTGGAGATGGGTGTTGGCCGGGAGCAAACACTCACCAACACCCATCGAAAGTGGCGTTTACACAGATGCCCCCACCCATCTCCACCCAGGGAAATGCTCCCCACCCACCGGTCAACACCCATCTCCACCCAGAGGAACTGGGTGGAGGCATCATGTGTGCACAGCGCCCATGGTGACTGGCTGCAGTGGTGCCCTGCAACATGTACAATAAAATGTAACATCCATTTTATCGGTGTTATAGCGTCTGTTTAAAAAGGGCCATAGTTACCTTTTTATGTTAATTTTTTTTTTGACTGCCTCCCTTTTTCTGGACCTGGTTTAGTTATACAGTAATGCACTAAACAGTATTTTGGTTTGGCAGTAAACCTCCACAGTAATAGGATAGTTACCAGATAGCCATCAAACTATCCAGAATACCAGCTATTAATCACAGATAACTAACTTTCTATCCATTTCAGAACTGTGTCAAACCTTACGTGTTTAGCCTTACGCCTGGTAGCACCTAGAGAACAGAGAGTTGCAAGAAACAAAGTTTCTAGAAGACCTGTTTCTATTAAGGACGCTAATTCCACTGATCTGATTGACTCCTTTGAAGCTGTCATACTCTACAGACTGCTGTAAGTACCAACGTCTGTGTCATTCCATAGCAAATAAATGTTCTCTGTCTATTTCTATATGAGTAATTAATGTTTTATTTACCTGGTGATGCTTAAGTAACTTCCTTCGTCTAGACCGAAATGACGCCATGCTAACAAAATGTTTACCCAGCATGCAAAACTCTCTGAATAAGAGATTTTCTAGGGAATGTTGTGCTTAATTGAATTTGCACCTCGCGTGTATACTTTGCATGATGACTGCCATTGCACATGGTTACAGGATATATTGGTTCTTCCTCTAATTATCATTGCAGCTTAACAGGTTTTAAGGGGTAGTAACTGCCTGGCAGGAATCAGAGGGTCTGTCTGAGCGGTGCTGCTTAGAAGCACTGATTGACACAGCAATGGTACCCTTATTCCTCACCCAGAGCACAAAGAGCTTATATATCACGATTCTGAAACAAGAATCTTTTTTTTTTTTTTCCTCAAGAGAATCTTGTGAGATCTCGTGCCGGGAACCGAGATCTCACTGAGATCTCAACCCTAGTGAAATACCTCATTAAAAAAAGAAAAGAACCACGCAGCACTTTTCCAAAATGGCTGCCCTTTGCCTCATTCGGTGGTGACGCTGCCGATGCCATTTTGGAAAAGGGCCGTGCGTGCACAGAATGACTGCGACAGCCATTTTGCGTATGCGCTGTGGGTTTTTTTTAAATTGTCTCACAAACCTCGTCGAGAACAGTGTCAAAGAACGGCCAATTCTCTGTTCGTTCTCGATTTGGAAAATTTCGCCAAGGGCCCAGGTTTTGACAAGGATTTTGAGAATATCAATATTGAGTTTCAACCCTAGTCACGACCCTGCCTTGCACCTGCACTGCCAAGGGGTTCTGTAGCAGTGGCCAGCTCTCCTGCATCGTTGGCTCAGTCTAGTATGAGCCCACCCATGGGCCTCCTTGCTCTGGCCTAGTCACATCATCTTCCTGATTGTCCAAGCCCTTTCCACACTTCCCAGCTTCTGGGGCTTGCTGCCAGCTGGTATCACCATGGTGTCCCTGGATAATCTGAAGAAATTGTGGCTTCACCCAGAGATGACAGGTCAAAACCCAGAAGTGTGGTAACCCTATAAATGCCCTGTTTTTATGCCTGTGGCGATAGATTAACAGGTAATCTTGTAAAAGAATCTAATCAGTTTGATGTAGAGCTGAAGTGGTTACCCACGCGTAATATGCACATTTCTGGGTATCGCTTCAGGTATCCAAACTGGCACCTGAACATCGTTCAAGTACTCGAAAAGCAAAATAATACCTGAAATCTGAGATGAAATCAGGACAAAGGCAGTATTTGAATATATTGCTTTGTCAGTATTTTCACATTTCAGTATTCGGGTATCGGATCAAACACTAGTTCAGGTACCAAAAACTACCAGATTAGACAGGTATAGCTGATTTTTCAGGTACTTCCTTCAGCTCTAGTTTTATGGCATCTGATGTCCATTTAAAATCTGAAAGAAATAATGGATGGCAAAAGATTAGCCAGGCACACGTGGTTCAGAAAGAACAAGAGAGAGAGAATGTATCAGTTTAATGCTGAGGATCAACCTATGAGTTATTCTGCATTGTATTTTTAAGTTCATCCATGATGTTAATAAATCATAATGGCTGTTCATTATGGAAAATCTGGCCGTCCCAGTTTATAGATGACTGTATGTAAACAAAGGGAAATCTAGGTATAGGTATGTATGGGGGGTGTGTGCATACATGCAGATCTTGCTCTATGGGCACAGTATAAATATTGCTCTGTTTACATTCCCTTTGTTTTTACACCATGCAAATTAGGCATTTAAAAAAGAGAGTAAAGTTGATTCTTTTTTCAAATGAATTTACTTCAAAAACCTACCAGCACCAAGCAGACCTCTGCTGAAGCTAGGAAGTGCTTGTTGCTAGGATTTAGCTCATATGTTTGAAAACTGTCATTTCTCTAAGTCGAGAAGAAAACACATTTTCACATCCCTTTGTGCAAACTATCATTTCCTCCTGTTCTCATCGCGGAATCCTAATGTGAGGCTCCGTGAGAGGAATACGTTCATGGAGGCCTCAGAAAAGTGGAACCCCACCAGGGATGTTGAACACTAGGAATAGGAGGAGGGTGGAAATGGCATACAACACTTAGGGTGCGGTCCTCCACTATTAAATTCAATGAGAGCTGATCCATTGACTTCAATCGTGGAGAATTGCACCCTTGGCTTCTGAAATATCTTCAAATTCCTCAGGTCGCAGTTGCTCATCTGTTACTGCCAGATCAGTTTCAGTTTAGGAGGGTCATGCCAGTATTTCATAATCTTATTCACAAAGGACTGCACCGGTAGCTACATATATATACATAGTGGCATCACCAGGGTCCTCAGGAAGCCACTTTATTTGAATCTTTTATACTCCCTTCAAGTCGCGAGACTGATAAGTAACGGCAATAATTGAATCTCACTCTGCGCACTGCTTTGTTAACAGCAATATTACAAGTAATGCTATTAATATGTGATGCATTAGGAACTACATGGATTCATGTTGAGTTGACTGCAGCACAGAAAAAAGTGATCGGGAGGTGTGAGGAGCTCTCGGAGGCACAAATGGGATCTATCAGCAACTTCATCTCGCCTTTCCGCTGTTTCTTGGGGTTGTCGGTAATGTTCAAATTGAAGAAAAATGGAAAGAATTGGATAGGCTTTGCTTCTTTGCCAGGCTGCCACATGCAAATGGTCAAATATTCACCCATTTCTTTGTCATCTGAGAGATCGCATGTTATTCGCAAAAAAGGTCACCGTGTGTGAGTGTGCAGTGCACCACATTTGTCTACCCAACAGGATAATGGGGTCAAAAGGAGCTATGCCCCCATTTAGTTTCAATGGTCCAGGGTTCACCAAGGAGGCTGCCAGTAGCCCTGCCTATTCATTTTGACTAATGAAGAACTGAAACAAAGATAATTTGGGGGGATGTAACCGCTGATGTAACCTCTAACTGTCGGGAGCTGGGTGTAAAGAACAGAGAATGGATCACTCCAATATGACCTGTTGTGCAGTTCTCTGTAGTAACCACAGATGGCCATGGTTGGAGACAGGATGCTGGGCTTGATGGACCATTGGTCTGACCAAGGGTATCATCAGACAGGGCCCCAAATTGGCCTCCCTTTGCCCCAGATCCACCCACTTGTCTGAATGATGGCCACCAGATGATTGCCCTGGGTTGGGCTGAGGCAGCTCCGCATGGCGTCATCCCCAGAAATGTGGAGCATGCTGTGCGAGTTAACCTGGCCTAACTCTGGGCAATGGGCTCCCATGGGGTGCCTCTCATGTGGCACCTTCTGTCAGGGGTGGATCACCAGGAGCACATTACACCCATGCTCCGACGTCTGTACTGGCTGCCAATTGCTTTCTGGACACAATTCGAGGTGCTGGTTTTGACCTTTAAATCCCTGCCCTCATGTCCCCAGGTGGAGTGACTATTTGCACAACCAGGGACTCCAGGTCTGGTCCTTCTCCTCCTCCTCAGGGTCTGCTCCAACTTCTGATGGGCAGGCAGCTGGGATGCACGCACACACACACACACACACACACACACTAGGGATGTGAAAACAGACCGGAGTTCGGATGTTCAGTCCGAAAACTTAGTTCGGGTTCATGGATTCGGTCTCACGGAGTTCGGACCCCCCAAATGTTCAGAAAGTTTGGCCGCAGCAGAGGCATGGGGTGCTCCAGGGGTGCCCGTGGGGGCATGGCAGGCCGTCGGAGACGCAGCAGCATCAGAGACTGGGAAGGCTTGGGGCTTGGCACCCCGGCTTGCCTGGACAGGCAGGCTCAGCGCTTGGCCCCTGGGGGTGCCCGTGGAGCCATGACTGGCCTTGTGAGACCCAGGGACAGCAGCGGCAGCAGAAGCGGACACTGGATTGCCAGGGCACAGAACCCATGGCACAGCAGAGGCAGCAGAAATGGACATTGGATTTCTGGGGCACAGAACTCATGGCAGCCATGGAATGATGGCTCCCCTTGACTGTAACGTAGGCCCCAGAACCCTGATGGTGGGTCCTGGGGCTGGAGTGGCTGGCTGTTTCTTAATGCAGTGGAATGACAGCTCCCCGTGAGCGGAATGACGGCCCCAGAACCCTGCCAGTGCTCCTGGGGATGGAGTGGCTGGCTGTTTCTTGATGCAGTGGAATGACGGCTCCCCATGAGCGGAATAGCATCCCCAGAACCCTGATGGTGGGTCCTGGGGATGGAGTGACAACTTCTGGATGACGTGGAATGATGGCTCACCTTGACTGTAACGTAGGCCCCAGAACCCTGATGATGGGTCCTGGGGCTGGAGTAGCTGGCTGTTTCTTGATGCGGTGGAATGACATCTCCCTGTGAGCGGAATGACAGCCCCAGAACCCTGATGGTGGGTCTTGGGACTAGAGTGGCAGCTTCTGGATGACATGGATGGAAAACCCTCCCTGCCTGTA
>QEPC01009477.1:5944200-5957547 GCA_003113815.1 Sphenodon punctatus | reverse complement strand
TGTGGCCAATCGCAGACTGCAAAACCAGTGGTCTGAGGAAAAGAGGGATGGTGATTGGGCAGGCTGGCTGCTAGTCCAAGCCTCTCCACCTCTGGCACCAGGAAGTCTGCTCCTCAGCTCCCCCCCACCTCCCTGGGCCTGCCAGTCACATTTTTCTCCCTCAAACCCTCACGAACGCAGTCGAACTGTTTGGGGCTTCGGGCGTTCGGTTCAGCCGTCCAAACGGGTCGAGTTCGGGCTGAACACCGAACATCCAAACCTCGTTCGCACATCTCTAACACACACACACCAAGCTAGTTCCCCACCTTGTCACATTGGGCATTTTTACACACACCTTAAAGTGCTGGTCTTTCAATCTTCTGGGTTTACAAGTCCACAAGTAAGTTCCAGATGCATTCTTCACACAAACACTGCCCTGAGACAGCCTAAAGTAGCCACAGCTATAGACGTGAGGGGCTGCCATGGAAACCAAGTGACCACAGCTGCCTGGAGCAAAGCAGTTTACCAGGAGAACATTTTACACACAGAGGTTCTGGGAGAAGTTCTATGCAGAAGTTCAAAGAGCCAGATGTTTAAGATCTGGTTGAGTGATTTAGACACACGGAAAGTTCAGGATGTAACAGCAAACATGCAGGAGAAATGTGTGTGTAAAAACACCCATTTTTAGCTCAGTGGCTAACCCGGCGCTGGGGAGTGGAACCAATACAGATTGAAAAAGCTTCAGTCTCTACACCTCAAGCAAAGGAAACCCCTCTAGACATTTAGGGTTTTTCAGGGGAGGTAGAAGAGGGTTATCTTTGCAGCCCCAATAAAAGGATTTCAAATTTAACCTTTAAATCCTAATTGGGGCTGTAAAGATAACCTTTGGTTTACGAGAGGCCTGAGTTTAAGAAGATAAAAATTGCTGTGGCAATTCCCTGTCACCTGGGGAAGATCAACATCATTTTGGACTCTGTTTGGTTAGTGCCACATTTCTGCTTTTTGGTGAAAAAGGGGGGGAGGGTCGGGGACTGAGCTGAGGAACGAGTAGAAGTCATTCCAGACCGCTATCGTTAAAGCACATCAGAACTCCATAATCACAGTGTTTAATTAAACAACAGAGGCGCAGGCTATGCATTAATAATGAGGCCTAGCACTTTAGCGTGTCAGGCTAAATACAGTTTTAAATTAATAATGGAGCACCGCCACATTAGTGAGGAAATGAAATCGTATTAACAACTTAATAAAGCCCCTTACTAGCTAAAGTTCTGGCTCTCAGGGAAACGGTGCAACGGAAACCCATTTGCAGGAGTGGGGGAGGGGGCCTGCTTTCCCAACACCTTTTCGAAATCCCATTCTCTTTAGCCAGAATACCCTATAAATGTTGCTCGCTGTCTATAAAAAGGAGGCTGTGAATCACTCCTAAGCCTAGGTGTAAAGTGGGGGGAAAAAAGTTCCTCATGCTTTTTAATTAATATTTGTCTTTGTATTTGTATTGGCAAGGGACATTTCCTCATACTCTGATCTGGCACCGTTTCCTGTGCATTGTGTGAGGTTATTGATGGAAATCTGCATCACTAGAGATACTTGCTATGGTCTCCATTAGAGTAGGGGGGGTTGTTGTTCATGGGTATTATTTGCTTTTTTGTGTAACCCTTTGAGTACCTGAATGATGTCCTCAAAAGAAAATGGGTACTCACATAGCCGACTTTTCCAGTAGTCTGTTTTGCTTGTACCCCACTTTTTCTGTTGTTTCAGTCTTTTGGTTGCACCATTTTAGCACATATTGCCAAAATGACATACGGAAATACTGAAATAGCCAAATAACACACACACACACCCAAAAAAAACCACAACAACACACAAAATGGAATAACCAAAACAGATACCCAGTGGAATCAGTTTTTACCTGAACAACCATTTTCTTTTCTGGAAGTGTAGATCCCAGGAGGGCAATCCAGTGGAGTCCGTTGCTCCGTGGGTGGGTGGTGGGTGGTGATGGGTGTTGCGAGGGAGCATGCACGCACCTACACCCACCGCAAGTGGTGTTTACACAGACACCTCCAGTGAAACTGTGTGGCGGTATCTCGTGTGAAAAGGGCCCATGTTGCCGGGCTGCAGCGTTGCCCTGTACCATGTATAATAAAATGTAACACCCATTTTATCGGTGTTAGAGCATCTGTGTAAAAATGGCCATTGACATCTGTTTGGTTAACAGAGCATACCAAGGTGTGACCCGTGCCCTTGATCTCCAAAAGAGAACTCAAATGAGGAACTTTGCCTTGGTGACTGACACTGACTTCTTTGGGAGAGTTATTCATCATGTGAGCTCATGCAGGGCTTAATTTGTGGGGAGGCTGGGCAGATTTCCAGGGCTCAACCCCTCAGGAAATGTTTCCAGTAGAAGTGTGCACCCCTAATTGTGAAAGGGATTGATCAACCATTGGTCTGACCCAGTATGGTGCTACTTACGTTCACCACAGGAAAAGGTCAATATTGGCCATTTCAGGGTTGGAAGTGAAAGCCAGAAAAACCTTGGATGGTTTATTTGGCTTTCATTAATGACTTTCCTGCTCCACCCCCTGTTCTGGCCATTATATAAATTAAATCATAAGAACTCCTGTTTGATATTCAGTTGTAGAGAGGTAGGGTGATCCAGTGGTTGGGTTTCTAACTAGAATCTAAGGTTCACTTCCCTGTTTGGACAAGTTCTGGGGAAGTTGGTGTGGCTTGTGGGCCAGGGGGTATGGCTTCCTGGGCAGGCTTCGGCTCCCACAATTCATATTTTACAAATTAAACACTGAGCTCATGCATAGGTTGTCAATAGGGTGGTCATACCGCCCCTTTAAAAGAAGAAGATTATGAAATACATGGTGCAGGGCTGCATTGGTTATGACCTGTTGGGTACTTCACCAAAGTGACCAAGACTGGACACTGTTGGAGACATGATGCTGGGACTGATGGACCATTGGTCTGACCTAGTATGGTACTACTTATGTTCTTATGGTGACCACAAGCCACAGCCAGCACCTATTCATTATGGTCATCCACCAGTCTCTCGAGATTGACCTAAGCTGCCATCTTGTGCCACTTCACCCCACAGACAAAGTCCATTAGCTGGATCATGGTCATCATGACTGGTCTTGACAAATTGGGCTGTCAGTTGCTCCAGAAACTTTGGAAGCCCCTGGTCTGGTGCATAAACATGATCTTGCACTTACTTCTCTCCTCATACTAAATACCAAATTGATTTCTAGTGGAACGAGTCTGCCTAGGAGGTAGTTGAGCTGAGCCCACAAGAAAAGGTCCGCCTCTTCTTCATCAACTCATTGACAGTGAGCAAACAGGTCATGAATGGGATCAAAGAGTACTTTGCCAGAATCCCTTGGGCCCCTGCACATTGCTCATAATAATTCCAGGCGGCAAACTTTCTTGTAAAAAATATAATTAATTCACTTTTTAATTGTGCAGTAAGAAGATGCCTTGGGATGCGGCATCTCTTTATTTTCCCCCCCTTTAATTTTCTGTTTATTAATATTTAATCTCCACAAGATACAGAAATCATTTTTGTAATAATGCTGAAATGGGTGGGATAGAAATCAATAGGCCAGCTCTCACAAGACACATCCAATCCTCTTCTAATCTATTATCAAATGTTCCCCTGTCTTAATAGAACAGGCTGCTTTTCCCACAGACAGCAAGTGCCCTCTCAGTGCACTGATGGAGGGAACGAGCCCAGAAAGAGTGGACAGATCCTGTCCACGCAGCCACCCAGAGATGCACAGCATTGGCCATTGGGTGCTTTTACACGGACCGCACCCACACCTCTGCTCTGCCTCACCCCTGGGTAGCCCACCCATTTAAAGGCGGGCCGCCCAGTGTGAGGTGGCTCCACTTGCGGTGCTCCAACCTCCTGAACATCCTGAAGCACCACAAGGAGAGCAGGCCACCCAAATCCAGAGCACCATCTGGGGGAGGAGCAGCGGTTCGTCTATTCAGCAGATGGGCCACTGCAGCTCCACTTCAGGCCTGTGGTTGCCTCGGCAACACCATAAAGCTTCAGACAGTAGCCTAGAGTGGCAGCCGTCTGCCTGCAGCTCTATGGTTTGGGGGAGGGGGGACTGCGTGGGCGGACTGTGGGCTCTGGCAGCTGCCAGGTCCATTTAAACCCGGTGCAGTTGGGACTGCGCATGGGGGATGCAGGACTGGCCAACCCTGGAGCAGCTCCAGGATCTAAAGACACAGTTTGTGCAACATTGGAGGAGGAGCATCTCACTGCCTGGTCTAAAACACAACTTTTGTTAAAACCTGCTAAACGTTATAGTGTACGCAGAGGAGCTTTTAAGAGAATGAAACTCCAGGAGGCCTAGAATAGTGGTTGCCAAACATTTTGGCCCTATAATGGCGACTTTGGGCAACTTTGACACTGGGTTGGGGCAGTAGGTGGAGAGCGCGAGGTCCAAATTTGTGGGGGGAGTTTCAGGAAGGGACGTCAGTCGATGCGGTGGATGTCCTGGGGTCTGTGAGAGCCACCAGTTGTGAACTTGATCCTTGCCCATCCTGGCTGGTGAAAGCCTCTAGGGAGACATTGGGGGCAGTGCTGGCGAGGGTGGTTAACTCATCCCTGCAGCAGGGGAGGTTGTCGCCTAGCCTCAAGGAGGCTGTGGTGTGCCCCCTGCTGAAGAAACTGTCATTAGATGTGGACGCACTCGCCAGCTACCGACCTGTCTCTAACCTTCCCTTTTTAGGGAAGGTTATTGAGCAGGTGGTGGTGATCCAGCTCCAGGTGCATCTAGACAGCATCGGTTTCCTGAACCCTTTTCAATAGAGGTTCCATCCTGGCTATGGCAGTGAGACAGGTTGGTGGCCTTGGTTGAGGATCTCCGCCAGGAGATGGACGCAGGCTGTTCTACATTTCTTATTCTGCTAGATCTCTAAGCCGCTTTTGATACCGTGGACCACGGGCTGCTGTTGAGATGGCTGCGTGACCTGGGGAACTGGACGGGACTGTTCCTGAATGGTTCCACTCATTCCTCTTGGGGAGGAGCCAGTGGATGGTGTTGGGAGCTGAAACATCATGCCCCCGCACCTTGTCCTGCGGCATTCCGCAGGGTTCCATCCTGTCTCCATTACTATTTAATGTATATATGCAGCCCTTGGGGAAGGTCGTGAGAGGGTTCAGGGTGCGATGTCACCAATATGCTGATGATACTCAGCTGTACCTCTCTTTTTCAGCTGACCCAGAACCTGCTGTCTCATTGCTATCCCAGTGTTTGGAGGCCATGGTGGAGTGGATGTGGCAGAGCAGACTGAAGCTCAACGCCGATAAGATGGAGGTGGTGGTGGTGGTGGGAAGAGCGAGGGAGGTGTCAGCCCCCCTGATTGGGGGGGTTCGCCCTCCTATAGCTCAGCAGGTTTGGAGTCTGGGGGTGGTATTGGATCTGTGCTCCACCTGGATCGACAGGTGGAGGTGGTGGCGAGGGCCGCCTTCCACCAGTTATATCCGCTGCATCCGTACATCTCCGGACTGGACCTGGCCTCCCTCATCCATGCCTTCGTCACCTTGAGGCTGGACTACTGCAATGCGCTCTACGTGGGGCTGCCCTTGTTCCTGGTCCAGAGGCTTCAGCTAGTGCAGAATGCGGCGGCCCGTCTCCTGATGGGGACAGGTCGTCGGGAGCATATAACACCTGTGCTCCAGACTCTGCACTGCTTGCCAATAGCATACCGAGCCAGGTTCAAGGTACTGGTGTTACTCTATAAGGCCCTTCACGGTCTCGGCCCACAATGGAGAGGGCATTCTCGGTGGCCGGGCCGCGTCTTTGGAACTCCCTCCCAGAGGAAGCTCGCCTGGCCCCAAGCCTTTTAGCATTCCGGAGGGCTTGCAAAACCTGGCTGTTCGCCCAGGCCTTTGGGGAGGGGGGAGGGGGGTTAGGGTTTTTTAGCTCTTCCCTACCTTTTATTTCTATTTTTATTTCTATTTTCCTATCCCTGTTTTGAGGTTTTAAAATTGTGTGTTGTTTTTTAATTTGTTTTTATTTTTATGAATGTTTTTATTGATTTGTACGTCGCCCCGGGATGCCGTAGGCATATGGGGCGACTAATAAATGTTTAAAATAAATAAATAAATAAAATAAATATCAATATAACCCTTACTATTTGTAATTATTATTGTTGTTAATTTATAGTGCCAGCAACGTACCTGACACTGAATTATCATGAATTATAGACAGGTCTCTGTTCCAAGGGGCCTGCAATGTAGGATGGACAAGGAAGGAGAGACGAGGGAGAACGGAGCATACAAGGTCTGTATACCAGATGTGCACCCAGTGTGCAATACACATGCCATGCACAAACTGTGCACATGGATTGATTGTGCATGCACAATGCAAGCCTGGGTAGAAACAGATGTGTCCCATGACCCACCGCCATGTCTGTTTACACACTGCCAGATGCTAGCCCAGAACTGCCCCAGGGCAGGTAGGCAGCTAGCCTGGGCTCCATCCTCAGAAACCCTCCGACGATACAGCCCGGGCTAAGGGCCATCCACGTGGTCCAATGCAAGCTAGCACCTCTGTTCAGCCCTGCATTTCCGCCTTGGGGCAGGAGAAGCAATGGCCAAGCACCATGGATGGTCACCATGGCTGTCATCATGGCAAGGGACAAGAGACTTTGGGAAGGGTACAGGCAGGGCGGCTGCCCACACATTTGTTTATCTCCCCACCTACCTGGGGCATGCGGGTAGTGAGACGACTCTCTAGCCACGGGCACATTTCTTCAGTGCCCCTCCCCAATGCAGGCCATGTTGGCTGCGGTTTCCAACCCCACGCCAGGCCAAGGCGCCACCCACATGTCTGTTTTTAGTGTACTCCATGTTGCATGTTCACAGCACACAGATCTTAGATTGACTCCAGGGAGAGACAGGGATACATGTCATTCATGAAGTTAATAAGCCTCAAGCACATGGGCTTACCTTAAGACAGAAGAAGGAGCATTTGTAAGTAGCCCAGATGGGGTGAGCAGTTAGGGAAAACCTAATGGAAGAGATAAGATTTTAGAAGGGCATTGGAGTTCGGGAGGGAGCAGAGTGTTATGTGTTCAGGGAGGGAGCGCCAGGTGTTGGGGGCAGCATGAGAGAAAGGACAAAGACTGTTTAAAAGTGCAGGAGAGTCTAGGACCAGTGGTGACATCTATGGTGACAAAGATGCATTCAGAAATTTGGCCCCGGGAATGAACGTGTGAGCTATCTTTGCAAATACAAAAACACCAGAGGTGAAACAAGCAACGGAATAACTGCTCTCGGGGGCGGGGGGTTGATTTCAATCAGCTGGTGTCAACCCAAATGACATTCATCCAAACATTCAAGCAACCCAAATTTTGTGGTTTGGGTTCATTCGGTTCGTTTATTTCATCCGTTTCCGGTTTTCCGTTTGTTTTCACCAGGAACAATGAAAATAAGTGGGGGAGAATGAATGGTAAAAAAACGTGCTGGAAATGGCCAAAATGAATGAACCATTTCAGTCTTTGATCAGTTACCCGTTTTCACAATTTCAGTTTGTACCGAACGGATCAAAGACTGGACGGGTTGTGTGTGTTCATTGCGTGTTCAACGGGTGGCCAAATCGGTGTCGGGATTGTTATGGTGCTTACACACAATGGCCAAACACGTGCTTAGGGGTTTTGAGACCCAATCTTTGTTATGTCTAAAGAGTCCCAGGGAGTCTGATGAATGCACAGTGTGAGAGACCTGAGAACAGCCCGCAGTCTCCAATCAAACTTAATTCAGCACTGAGAGGAAATGCAAGAAGGTGGTTTGCTGAAGGCCACACAGTGGCAGAGAGAGCAATGGAGGGAGACTGTGTGCGTGGGGGGAGGGTGGGGAGCTGTGTCCCTATAGATTGTCTAACCCTATCCAAGCACTGTTGGCAATTATTATAGTCTAGTGCTTTTATAGTCTAGGCACTTTTGAATCTGCAAATATTATCTGCATTTTTGGATAGCCCTCCGAGTATCCAAATAGTATCCACATCCGAAACACACATTCCAAAGACCACCTCTGCCCTATGTCCTGTCGCAGCTTCTGAGGTCAGCCAGGCACACCCTCTCGCAGGTACCATCTGCCTGTCACATTTGTACAACAAGGGCGTGCAGAGCAGCATTCTCAGTGGCTCCCCCACAAGTATGGAACTCCTTTCTCTTGGAATTTTGTCTAAGCCCCAGCCTGCCCAACGTCCAGCGGCAACGTAAGACCATTTGGTTTGGCCAGGCATTGGGCAGGCAGGGATAGGGGAATTATGGGGTAGGGGATTTTTATTTGTTTTTATTTGGCTTTATTGGGGTATTTTTACTTTTGGTTTTATTTTGTGGACTTTTGAGTATGTTTGTGTGTGTTGTAACCCATCCTACATTTTAATGGGAAGGGCAGGATAAAAATGTGAATGTAAATAAATAAATATTGGTTACTTCATTTCAGCACTATTTAGAGCTATTGTGCATCCAAAATACACCAAATAATCAAAATGAATAACCAGATAAATCAAATAACTGAACCAACCATATAGTCAGAGCCACACAAGATGTTAACCCACTTTGGGCAGCGTTATCCCACTTTGGGCAACTTTAACATGTGATACGAACATAAAAACATTAAAAGTGCCATACTGGGTCAGACCAACGGTCCATCAAGCCCAGCATTAAGGATGGGAAAACAGATCACGGTTCGGGTTCAGCTGTTCGGTTCGGTTGCATTCGGTTCAGGCGTTCAATTCGGGCGTTCGGTTTGGGCATCGAGTTCGGGCATCAAGTTTGAGTACGAGTTCAGCCGTTCGGTTCAGCCGTTTGGAAAAAGTATCATGAAAGCCCGTGATCGTGCTGGAAATTGGAAATTCGAGTGTGTGCGGAGCTGTGTGTTGAGAGAGTGTGTGTTTGGATGGGTGGCTGTTTGTTTTGTATGTTTTGGCTGTTTGGGTTGGGTTTGGCTGGTTGGTGAGTGTTGGTGTGTGGTGGGTGACTGTGTTTTGGCTGCGTGTTTGTTTTTTGTTTGTTTTTTAATGAAGAAGGCTGCAGTGCTGATTCCCCGGCTGGGGGCCAACTTTCCACTCGAGGAGGAGGAGGAGGTCGCTGCTCCTAGGTCTCCGGTGGTGGTGCCCGGCTCCCCAGATGAGGAGCAAGCGGTGGGCTCAGGAGGTGCTGCCAGGTTTGTAAACTTTTTTTTACTTTGAGGACAAGAAAGGCTCTATCCGTTAGAGCGAGCTCACTGGCGTGCGGGTGGGTGCATGGGTGGTGGGCATCAGTCAGGCACAAACAGTGGGCATCAGCGGGTGGCAACGGATGTCTGCCACAGAGAGAGAGGGTACTGTAGTGTGGGGGGCTCTGGCATGAGCAGCATTCCCACCCAAACATGTGCCAGGCTAGCAAGGGTCTCCACTCTCCAGTTTCCATCCCATTCCCTACGCACCCCCAAATAAGGGCAGGGTCTTTCCAGCCAGGGTCACATCTCCCATTGCCATCCCTAGCACCCCAAGGATGTCAGGGTTTGCACGTGCCAGCCAAGGCCTTTCTACTAGTTGCAATCCCTAGCACCCCAAGGAGGGCAGGATTTTCATGTGCCAGCCAGGGCCTTTTTATTGCAATCCCAAGCAACCCATGGAGGGCAGGATTTGCACGTGCCAGCCAGGGCCTTTCTAGTTGCCATCCTTAGCACGCCAAGGAGGGCAGGGTTTGCAGGTGCCAGCAAGGGTCTCATCCCTCCGCTGCACCCAAAGAAGGACAGGATTTGCACATGCCAGCCAGGGTCACTGTTCCCGTTGCCATCGCTACTAGCACCCCAAGGAGGGCAGGATTTGCATGTGCCAGCCAGGGTCTCTCCATTGTCATCCCAAGCACCTCAGGGAGGACAGGATTTGCACGTGCCAGCCAGGGCCTCCCTAGTTGCAACCCCTAGCACCCCAGGGAGGGCAGGATTTGCACGTGCCAGTCAGGGTCTCTCCATTGCCATCACAAGCACCCCACGGAGGGCAGAATTTGCACGTGCCAGCCAGGGCCTTCCTAGTTGCAATCCCTAGCACCCCCAAGAAGGGAGGACTAGAGGCATCATCATAAATGTATGATATTACTTTGGTGTTCTTAATGTGTTCCCATTTCAGAGAGGAATCGGATGCTGGCCCCAGTGCTGGTGCCACTGCCAGGCCAAGGAGGACCCCTAGGCCGAGGTCACCAGTGACACCCCCAGACATTCAGTGGTCAAGGTCAGATGTCTGGAGGTTTCATGACAAGGGCGATGGAGTCGCCACATGCAAGGTAAGGCACGGGGACTGGAACAATAGAATGGAAGTCCCCTGCAGCAAGAGATTGGCCACCCAGTCCACCCACTTGTGGGGACAGAATGCAGGCAGGGCTTGACAGACCATTGGTCTGACACAGTATGGCACTTCTTATGTTCTCATCTTTTTATGCTCTTTTTAGTTCTGCAAGAAAAGATTCCGGCTTCAGAGGGAGGGGATCACATAGGGTTCATTGCCCACATCAAAAAGCGGCATGGCCTGAGAGTGAGGCGGCAGGCAGAGGACTCTGATGTGGCCATGGAGCCTCAGCACCAGCACCAGAAGAAGGGGGGGAAGGCAACCCAAAAACGATGCCGTGTATGCTCTCCCCTCCCCCAGCCCCAATATGGAGACCCCCCAGGAGAGTGCTGAGGCCAAGGCCTTTCGGGCCGAGTTGGAGAGGTCCACTCGGGACTTAGTGGCTAGCCTGCAGGTGACAGCAGCCACCATGGAGAACTGCCTGGCGAAGCAGTTCCAGGCGGTCCAGGTGGAGAAGAAGAAGGTGGAGCCGTATGGCCAGTACATCTCCGCTGAGATGGAACACCTGGAAATGTACCACCAGGCGCTCTCCAGGTGGCATTGGGATGTGGACGGGAATGTGGAGTTTGCCATCTCTGACAGCTATGAGCTGAAAGAGTCCTGGGTGGCCGGCCCTTAGCCCTGTGCTGCGCCCCAACAGCTGTTGCCTTTCCCCCAAGTCCCGGGGGACAGGCCCAGAGACTCGTCATAGTTTAATTTATAAGTTTCCTTTGAATGTTTGCTTTTGGTTTCAGAATGTTGTTGTTGTTGTTGTTGTTTTTATTTAATAGGGTTTTTTTAAGTTGTTGTATTTCTTGTTACAAGCTTTGTTTGACCTGTCCAATCTTTTATCCCGATGTGGTGAAGTTCTGGCCGGCAGGTGGCAGAATCTCATCCAGCTTGTCGATCCCTACCAGCAGCACCTGCCACCCCATGTGGCGTAGTTATTAACCCAAAGATGTGCTGTGTCAGCAGCAGGGTCTCAACTTGCAGACAGCCCCCCAGGAGGTGCAGCGCTTGTGTTTGTGTGGGTGGGTGTGACAGAGAGAAAGAGAGACAGGCTCCTTGGCAGCGGGCAGCAGGCGGCAGGAGCTGGTGGTCGGAGGGGCTTTTATTTACAGCAGCTTTAGCGGGCATCCACGGGTGGGTGCGAAGGAGTAGGCTTTTGGGGGGAGGGGTTGGCTGGCTTGTGGACACCAGGCTTCTGGATGCAGTGGAATGGAATGCAGCCCCCAGTGACTGGAATGATGGTCCCAGAATCTAGTTAATGGTTCCTGGGACGGACGGGCATGACTGATTCAGGGATAGTGGAATGACAGCCTAAAGCCTATGGTGCACACTTCATTCAATCATGTGATAGGTGGTAGCACCAGGTACAGGAACGCACCCAGGCAGGTTCATATAATACGTTGTGTTATATTCCATCTCATTACAGTAGGTTTGCTGCGTGCTGGATGTGGGCAATGGGTACTGGGCGCATGAGCACAGATAGGAGTTCTTCCTGTTTCTGGCAGGTGGCAGCCAGGGTAGCTGGATACACCTACCTCTCCCCCTCTAACCCCCATCTCTCTCATTCTAGCTGGGAACTTCTCTCTCTCTCTGGTCATATAGTGCAGGTGACAGCATGGGTGGGATCGTGTCTGTCTCTCCTTCTAGCAGTGGGGAGACTCTCTCTCTCTCACCATGAACAGCAGGTTGCATAAAGAAAAGGTGGAATGACAGCGCCCCATGAGTGGAATGACAGGGCACAACAACCCTGAGGGTGGGTCCTGGAGCTGGAGTGGCAGCTTCTAGATATTGGCCACAGCCCTCCCTGCTGGTAACTTGGCCCCAGAACCCTGACGGCGGGTCCTGGGGCTGGAGTGGCTGTTTCTTGATGCTGTGGAAAGACATCACCTCAGTGCGATAAATTATTTATTTATTTATTTATTTATTTTATAGTTTTTTACTCCGCCCTTCCTGAAAACAGCTCAGGGCGGCTTCCAGCAATAAAACACATATAATATATAAAAACAATTTAAAACAATCAGCAATACAACCATATATTAAAACGGCCTGGGACCTCACTTAAAACAATAAATAAGGTAGGGGAGCTAAAACCCTATCCCACCCCACCCCCCTCCCCAAAGGCCTGGGCAAACATCCAGGTTTTACAACTTCACCGGAATGTTAACAGGCTTGGGGCCAGGCGGGCTTCCTCCGGAAGGGAGTTCCAAAGGTGCGGCGCGGCCACCGAGAATGCCTTCTCCATTGTGGCCCACCACTTAACACTGGGGACCTCCAAGAAGGCACCCCCGGCAGACCGAAGGAGCCGCTCCAGGGCATGGAGGGCGAGGCAGTCCCTGAGGTATGAGGGGCCCAGACCATGAAGGGCCTTATAGATCAACACCAGAACCTTGAACCTGGCTCGGCACGCTATCGGCAACCAGTGCAGAGTCCGGAGCACAGGTGTAATGTGCTCCTGGCGACCCGTCCCCATAAGGAGACGGGCCGCCGCATTCTGCACTAGCTGCAGCCTCCGAACCAGGCACAAGGGAAGCCCCATGTAGAGCGCGTTGCAGTACTCCAGCCTCGAGGTGACGAAGGCATGGATGAGGGAGGCCAGGTCCGGGCCGGAGACGTACGTACGCAGCCTCTGCACCAGGTGCAACTGGCGGAAAGTTGCCTTTGCGACTCCCTCCACCTGCCGTTCCAGGCGGATATCTGCGTGCAGCACCACCCCCAGACTCCGGACCTGCTGAGCTATAGGGGGGCGAACCCCCCCAATCAGGGGGGCCACTACCTCCCTCGCTCTCCCCACCAACATCACCTCCGTCTTATCGGGGTTGAGCTTCAGTCTGCTCTGCCACATCCATTCCGCCACGGCCTCCAAACACTGGGACAGCAACGAGACAGCAGGGTCTGGGTCAGTTGAAAAGGAGAGGTACAGCTGAGTATCATCAGCATATTGGTGACATCACACCCCGAACCCTCTCACGACCTCCCCCAAGGGCTGCATATATACATTAAATAATAATGGAGACAGAAT
>QEPC01009477.1:5893887-5940593 GCA_003113815.1 Sphenodon punctatus | reverse complement strand
TGTGAGGAATGATGGCCCCAGACCCATGACGGTGGATCCTGGGGCTAAGGTGACAGCTTCTAGGTGTTGACCACAGCCTTCCCTGCTTGTAACCTGGTCCCAGAACCCTGACGGTGGGTCCTGGGGCTGGAGTGGCTGTTTCTTGATGCAGTGGAAAGATATCACCTCCATGTGAGGAATGATGGCCCCAGACCCATGACGGTGGATCCTGGAGCTAAGGTGGCAGCTTCTAGGTGTTGACCACAGCCTTTCCTGCCTGTAATTTGGCCCCAGAACCCTGACAGCGGGTCCTGGGGCTGGAGTGGCTGTTTCTATTATTTATTGTTATTATTACTTAAGTTGTTATTATTTTTGTCATTATATTGTATATGTATATGCTAGTATTGTTATGTGACACAATTTTGGGGAAGGGTTGTCATTTTCATACATTCATTGTTTTGTTTAATTTGATATTTATTGTTTGTACAGGCTTCAGACCATCAGTATCTAGGAGTCTGAGAAAACACTAATGGGATCTGCCTTGTGATTACAATGGTTGTCACAAGATTCTTGAAAAAGACCTGTTGTTGAAACGAGAATATAACCTGGGATCTCGTAGACACGCATATGAAGATTTTTTTCCATTTGGAATTGGATATGTATATGGACTATTGTTGTTCTTGGGGTACATATTCTCAGCATTAGTCACGCATGTGGCTCTTCTATACATGTACAATAAATATTTCATTTTTTATATTCCTTGTATTATTCCTTCCCCTTTTCATTGTTATATCGTAGTGGGTATTTGCATCCACTTTTACATTGTAATTGTTTATTAGCCATCCTGCATGCTGGCTGGGTGTTTTTACACCTTTGTTTTTAGCGTCTAGATATTGGCCACAGCCCTCCTTACCAGTAACTTGGCCCCAGAACCCTGACAGCGGGTCCTGTGGCTGGAGTGGCTGTTTCTTGATGCATTTGAAAATTGGCTCTCTGTGCAAGGAATGACAGCCCCAGACCCATGACGTTGGGTCCTGGGGCTGGAGTGGCAGCTTCTAGGTATTGGCCACAGCCCTCCCTGCCAGTAACGTAGCCCCATAACCCTGATGGTAGGTCCTGGGGCAGGAGTGGCTGCTTTTTGATGCGGTGGAAAGACATCACCTCCATGCAAGGAAGGATGGCCCCAGACCCATGAGGGTGGGTCCTGGGGCTCGACTGGCAGCTTCCGGATATTGGTCACAGCCCTCCCTGCCTGTAACGTGGCCCCAGAACCCTGGTGGTGGGTCCTGGGGCTGGAGTGGCTGTTTCATGTTGCAGTGGAATGAGATCACCTCTGTACGAGGAATGACGGGCCCCAGAAACCGTGGCACAGACAGCATGGGTGGCATTGGCACCAGCAGCAGACATTGGTTGCCAGGGTACAGAACCCTTGGAACAGATGGCATATAGGCCTGGCCTGGGGGCCATTGGCATCAGCAGACTGTGGGTTGCCAGGGTACAGAACCCTTTGCACATACAGCATATAGGCCTGGGGGCCATTGGCACTAGCAGCAGCAGACATTGGTTGCTGGGGCAGGCAGTCAGGTGGCATGGCAGGAGCGGCAGTCAGGCAGACTGCGACAGGGTTCAATCTTTGCATCCTGGGCGGGCGGGCGGGTGGGCGGGCAGCGTAGCATGAGAGGCAGTAGGGCAGGCGGGCTTGGGCAGGCTTTGAGCTAGGCAACCTGGGTGGGCAGACAGACACCTTGGCATGGGAGGCAGGAAGGCAGACTGAGGCATGCTTTGAGCTTGGTGGCAGGCTTGGCGGGCAGACAGGCAGCGTGGCATGGAAGGCAGTAGGATAGGCAGGCTGGGACATTGGCAGCAGAGCAGGGCACTCAGATCGGCTAGCAAAGACTGTGCAGCGTGAGAGAGCGAGAGCCAGTCAGTGTCACAAAGGCAGGCCGAGATCTTGTAGCCATAGGCCGGCTGGCAGGCTTACAGTTTGTTTCCCAATGCCACCCTGCATCATGAGGTCAGTCAGATAAGACGGTCGAGGCATCTAGTATGAGAGAGAGAAAGAGAGAGAGAGAAAGAGAGGGAGAGGCAGGGCGGGTGCCAGGCATTGGAAGGGAGAGACAGCACCTCCACAGCACAGGAGCAGTAGCCCTAGCCCAGACTGAGGAGGCGGAAGAAGAGGAGCCCCGTCCCGACTGCCCCTGGCATGGGATGGCGTGTGCCACTGCACCATCAGTCCTTGTCCAGGGGCAGCTCAGGGAATCCCAGCAGCAGAAGGTTCACCTTCAGGAACAGCAACTGCCCCACCAACTTGGCCCCCAGTCTCAGGCGGTGCGGGGAACAAATGTCCCCCACCACAGAGAACACCCGCTCGCTGGGGACACTGGTTGGTGGGCAGGACAATAATCCCCTGGCCACTTTGGACAGGGCCGGCCACATGTCAGTCTTGCCAGCCCAGTAGGCCAAGGGATCGTTGCACGGCTCCTCCTCCAGGTAGGTCCCACTGCTGTTGAGGCGCCGTCGTACTCCTTCTCGTACTCCCTCCCTGGGCACCACTGCCCTCAGCCATGCTGTCTGCCCTTTTGTGCTGGGCCCCATGCCCCCCAGAGTGGACTGCGCAGAGGAGGAGCTGCTGGCAGTAGGGGTGCTGCTGCTGCTAATCCTTCTGCTGCTGCTTCTACTGCTAGACCTGGAGGCAGGGATAGACCCCGCTGACTGAAAGGGGCGGCTGCTCCCACTCCCACCATCCCCAGGGGCGTCCTGCTGCTGCTGCTGCCGCACACTGTCAAAATCCCGCTCTGCCTTCCAGACCCTCCCCACAAGATCATCCTTCCAGAGGCCATAGAGGGATGACTTGCGTGCCACGCTGCCCTTGACCCTGGGGTTCAGCATTGTTCCCAAAACATATTCCCCCCACAGCAGGATGTCATCAAACCTCACCTTCAGGCCTGTCTTGATCTTCTGCACCAGCCCTACAGCCTCAGCCCCCAGCTTCTTGCCCTGAGGGTCGCAATCCTGCCCCTGCAGAATCTCCTCAAGACTCCGGTGGAGACTCTGGACCAGAGGGGTCACCTGGCTGATTGTGGCCGTGGAGGAGTTGATGGTCTCCATCACTTCCAGGAACGGTCACAGAACGAAGACCATCTGGGAGAGGCTCTCCCATTCTGCCCCATTGAAGCCTGCAGTAGCCCCGCTGTTCATGTCCAATTGCACCTGATGCAAGGCGGCTTTCTGCTCCACAAGCCGCTCAAGCATCAAGAAGGTGGAATTCCACCTGGTGGAGACATCCTGCACCAGCTGGTGCACTGGGCGGCCTTGCTCTGCCTGCTTGGCCCTGAGGAACTCGCTGCCCTTCACGCTGCGATTAAAGAACCCAGACGGCTCCCTCCCCCGCTGGATCAGGGATCTAAGGGTCCCTGCCCCAATCCCCTTATCCTCCAAGCCCAGAGCGTCCTTGACCACCAGGTGGAGGGTGTGTGCGGCACAAGGGATGCTCGTGAAGCCCCCATCATGGACTGCCTTGAGTATATTGACCGCATTATCGGTCACCACACACCCCGGGGTGAACGATGCACCTAGCATGACCCACTCCTCCACCACAGCGTTCAGGGCTGCCTCTATGTTCCTGACAGCGTGGGGGCAGTCCATGACTTCCGCCTGAAGCAGGGCCCACCTATACCCTGCTTCAGGACCCCTCATGCCACTGTCAAATGCCGATTCTGGATCCTGCCACCAGTGTGTCGTCACCGCCAGGTACGCATGCTGGGCATTCCGGCTGGACCACAGGTCAGTGGTGAAATAGACAGTGGCGCCCCCAACCCCTGCCAGATGCTCCTTCATCCGCTCCTTCAAAGTCCCGGACAGGGCTGGCACCACCGTACGACTCAGGGTGGTGCGGGATGGCAGTTTAAACTGTGGGGCCAGGAACCCCATCAGCCACTTAAACCCAGTATCCCCAACAATGGAGAAGGGCTGGCCATCGACAGCGATCATCTCACCCAACAGGTGCATGGCTTTCTCTTGAAAACCACGCCACCCTCCAGCTGCCGATGGCCTTGCCAGCTGCCCCCATCCCAGCTCCTCCATTGTGGGCTGATGCTGCTGGTGAGGCTGCTGTTCCTGATGCTCCCTCCTAGCAGCGATACTGCTCCTGCTGCTAGATGCAGCTACTGGAGCAAGACGATTGCCCGATTGAAGGAGGCGGATGACTAGCCGCTTGGGTCAGGAACCCGCAACGATCCACTGACCCTGCCTCCCCGCTTAGCAGTGCAGCATTGTGGCACGATTTCAGCTGCCTCGACATGGCGGTTGTCCCCAGGTTGGTGAGCACCTGCCCTCACCTCACTACCTTATTGCACAAAGTGCACTGCACCTCCCGCGGATCATCTACCTGCACCTTAAAATGCTCCCAGACCCATGAATGTTTAGTGCCTCCTGCCTTCTAGTCCGCACCGTGTGACGCACTCCTGGGAGGGGCAGGACATGGTGGCACTGGCGACACAACTCGTTGAGGGACTAAAATCACCTCAGCAGCACCAGATACAGAGACCTCCTCTACAGAAATCTCTGCATCGCTGTCCCCATCCCCAAACAGAGTGACGGAGGCTGCTGGACTCCCCATGCTGCTCCCACTCTGAGCAGCACTCTCCCCCTCCCCCCTATAGCTGCTGTTGCTGCTGCTGCTGCTGCTGCTACGCTCCCTTCTTCCATTGCCCGGGGATCGGGCGCTGCTTCTAGCAGCCGGGGTGAGCTCCATCAGCCCTGGACTGCTTTGGGGGGTTGCCTCTAAAATTATGGGGGAGTCGGGGGACAATGGTGACCCCTGAGGAGCTTCAGGCACTGAGTTGCCTGCACCTGCAGCTGCAGATGAGATAGCCTCAGCCGCCTGCAATGCAGACATTACAGTTCCCTGCGTGGCAGTGGAGAACACTGCCAGGCAGGGCCGGCCGTGGAAATAGTGGGGCCCAGGGCGAAGACAAAATGTGGGGCCCACAGCTCCGCCCACTTTCTGATGCCCTGCCCACTTTCTGGTGCCCTGCCCACTTTCTGATGCCCCGCCCACTTTCTGGTGCCCCGCCCACTTTCTGGTGCCCCGCCCATTTTCCACAGCTACGCCCACCCTCCCACCCACTCTTTACACACATATTACCCTCAAACGCATCTCTCCTTGCTTTCTCTCTCTCACACACACACTCATTCAAACACACACATTCATTCAGACTAACTCTCTAGTCTCTCTCACACACACAGTCACGCATGCACACTCATTCAAACAGTCACTCTCCCAAACACAAAAGCTCTCATCTCTCCCACACACTAAAACCCACTCTCTCTCTCTAGTCTCTCACTCTCACGCACACACTCATGCAAACTAACTCACATCATGCAGTCACGCAGCGGCATACACACTCATTCTCTCACACACAAGCTCTCATCTCTGACATACTCATTCAAACCAACGCACACGCAGTCACGCACACACACTCATTCAAGCACACACTTATTCAGACAATTCTACTACTCTCACACACACACTCACTCAAACCAACTCACACAGACACACACTCATTCAAACTCAAACGCACACTCATTGAAACTTACATACTGCGCAGCTCACACACACTCACTTCGGTTTGGCCAGCTGACCAGCCCCCCCTCCAGTCCCCACTGCCGTGCTGCGGACACACCTACCACTGCCTGCTGCCGCACCCCTACTGACTGTTCCACGCCACCCACTGGCTGTGTGCCACCGCGGTCACACGCATGCAAACGCCGGAGCCAGCCATTTCCTGTATCTACCATGCTGGGACTACATTCCCCAGCATGCCAGATCCAGGAAATGGCTGACCCCGATGTGCGCATGCACACGCAACAGACTGCAACGGCCAGGAGATTCAAGCTGCTGCAGCAGCAGCAGAGCCAGCAGGTGGCGCGGGACATGTCGCTATGGGGCGAGCAAGCAGGACCGAGGCTGCGGCACCCAGGCAGGCAGGTGGTTGGGCCAGCGGTAGCTCCTCCCCACCACCACCACCCAGGCTGCCTGCTCCTGCCGAGGGCAGGGGCTCGGATAGACTGGTGGTGAGCCAACCACCAGCAGAACCGGGTGCAGGACGGTCAGCGCGGGGCCCCCCTGGGAGCGGGGCCCTGGGCGGCTGCCCCGGTCTGCCCCGCGGTAAGGCCGGCCCTGCTGCCAGGAGGCAATGCCTAACCCCCTGGCCCCTAGTGCCACTGGGAGCACTAGTGCCAATAGTGCTGGGAGAGGAAGACCCACAATCAGGCCTGCGCAGCTTGGGGCATGGTGATGGGCTGCTGCTTCTGCCTGCTGGCACTCTGCTGGCACAGCCCCTGCCAGTTCTGCCATGTGCCTCATTGCCTGGCTTGTGGGCAGCAGACCGGCCTCGCCCTCTCCTACCTCCCTTCTCCATTTCTCCCACCAAAAGAATGCACAAATATTTTATAAAAACAATTTTTTAATTTTGTTTTAATTATCTAATATTATATATATCTATCTCTACACTAAATCTAACTGCTATTAACTATTCTAAAACCTATTGAACTAAATGGAATATCCTAATAATTAACTACAAAGGCCTTGTCCTACAAACACACTGTATCTCTGTCTATCTCTATAACTAAGCTAACTACTATATCTATCTAGTAACTATCTATCTAATAATTATCTATCTATATATACAATATTACACAGGGGGAAATACAAAGAACACAGGGAGGGGTACAAAACTGAAATGAAAATCAATCTTTATTTTATTTATTTATTTCGAAGATTTATACCCTGCCCCTCCTGCAAAAGCAGCCCGGGGCGGCTTACAACACTAAAAGCATAATAATCGAATAATAATCCTACTCTAAATAAATCCAAAACTTAAAACAGGGGAAGGGAACAATCAGGGATGGAATAAGAGGGAGAGGGAAAGGATTCAATGGAGGGGGGCGGGAGGAAGGAAAATTGAACACAGGGAACACAGAGAGGGGGAAAACCAAAAAATAACACCTAAATCTATCTAATCTAAGCTAAATAAATGATAATATGGAGGTAGATGGGTTGGATGGGTGAAATAGGAGGAGGATGGCAATGGATTGAGGAGAACAGAACTGCTGGGAGAGTGGGAGCCTTCTGAAACGCCTGTTGTTCAGGAACAGTGGCTAGCTCAGAAGGTGTTGGGAAGGGGGGAGGCAGACAGTTTTGTTTCTTGCTGCGCCCGCCTCAACGCAAGCCCCATTGGCTCCGTACAGCCTAGCCCATGGCCAATCGCAGACTGCAAAGCCAGTGGTCTGAGGCAAAAAGGGATGGTGATTGGGCAGGCTGGCTGCTACTCTAAGTCTCTCCACCCCTGGTGCCTGGAAGTCTGCTCCTCAGCTGACTACTCCTCCCTGTCATGTTTTGCCTTCCAGTGACATGTTTTTGCCACCCAAACTCACCCGAACGCGATCCGAACTGACCAAACTGTTCAGTCATTTCAACGTTCGGAATCTAGTGCGGTTCGGTCAGTTCGTGTTCAGATTCGGGTTCGGTCATCTGAACAGACCAAGTTTGGTCCAAACTCCGAACTTCCGAACCGCGTTCGGACATCCCTACCCAGGATCCTGTCTCCAACAGTGGCCAGACACGGGGACCTGGGAGAAGCACCCAACAGGTCACCATGCCAGGTGATGCAGTGGCTCATATGGCCAGCAGAGGCCAGATATTCACTCCATCCCGGGGTGGGAAGCCGGCTGCTACACGATGCATCTGCTGGAGAAGGTTGGTGACGCAGCGCACAGTAATGTTGCCCAAAGTCGGTTAATAGGCCATCCCCCATGTGGCTGGTCCATGCAGCCCGGCCACAAGGCAGGGTCTGAGGATCGGACCTGGAGAAGCACACTCTCCCTGCCCAGCTAACAGCTGATCAGGGGAAATGGGGCCTGCATACGTTCCTCCCACCCACCCACCCAACAGCTGATTGGATGGAGGGAGCCTGGAGGAGTGCGTGCAGACCCCCCTCCCCCGACCAACTGATAGGCTGCTGGGGAGAGCACGCCCGATCAGCTGATGGGCAGCGGGGGAGCATGCATGCTCCTTTGCCCCCTCCCCCCATCAGCTGTCTAGTGCCAGTGGGCCCAATCCTGCAGCACACCAGGGGTCTGGGCATCCAGCCCCATGTTGCGGGCTGCTTGGCCTGACCCGTGGTGTGCAGAGGCTGGTGATACCCACGGGGGTGGTGAGGAGGGGGATTGTGTAGCCTGTTCTCACCAGCCCAAAGTGGGGCAGCTGCGATCATACCAACCCCAGCTGTACCCAGTATCTGACCTGGCTAGCTGGACGGAGCGGGATGAATTCAGCACTAACGAATACCCACTCAGTCTGATTCAGTTCAAAGCCGCCGAATTCAACAGGTAATATACTCCTTTTGAATATTCGTTTCGCTTCTACTACAGCCCGGACACATTGTCACATCAAGGCTGAGTGGGTCATAACCCCAGTGCTGCCAGCCAGCCCAGTGTGCTCTGAGGCTCAAATAGCCTCCATTGCTCCCAGCAGCATATTGCTACTTGCTTCTTTGCTATCCCGCCTCAACTACCCCTTTTCTGTCTGAAAACCCGCCCTCCCTCTAGAGAACCCCCTGCTTAGGCATCCGGCGTTAGAATTTGCAGGGCCCAGGGCATATATAAAGTACAAGGCCCCTGGTTCCACCCCCTCAGCGGTCCCTGAGGTGACCGGGCTTGAGATCCTGTTGAGACTGAGCCACTTTCAGACATTCCTGCCCCCTCCCCTCCCACCACCCTGCACATAGTCTGGCTGTGTGGGAGAATGCGCAGCCGGAATATGCGCGGGGATGGGCTGATCTGACACACACCCCGCCTGGCCTTGCCGGCAGAGACGCACAGGGATGCAGAGCACGAAATCGAGCTCGGCATCCCTGCGCGGCTGCTGGCAAAGCCGCACGGGGAGGGGCTTGCAGACCAGCCGATCCCCGCTCATATCCTGGCTGCGCATGCCCTCCCTCCCCCCCACAGCCAGAATATGCGCAGGGGGGAAGGTCTGAAAGTGGTCGCAGGGGGCCCCACACCCTGGCGTAGTGAAACTGTGGTCCACTGCGCGACCTCTGGTAGCGGAGAGAACAGCAGGAGCTGAGAGGATCGCCTCAAGTCACTCTGTGGGAAGGCCAGCCCTGCTTATGACTGAGCGATTGCGACATTGGGTGGTTTTAGATGCGCAAAGGAATATCACGGGTTCGAAAGACTCCCATGATCCCCCCTGGACATGCATGGCAGCGGGAGTGCCTTAAAACGAGCAACCGACAATGATGGCGGGAGGGGAGCAGTGTGCGCCCTCTCCCCGGCTGCCCCGACAAACAGCTGATGGGGGGAGGTGAGCTGGAGGAGTGCTCCTCAAGGTCCCCCCCCCCCTTCACCCCATCAGCTGCTTGTTGGGCAGCCAGGGAGCGTGCTCATGGTGCTCTGGGCCCCACCATCCGCTGTTTGTCAGGGCAGCTGGGAAGATCTCTCCGGAGATTTTAAAATGCAGATTATTAAAACTTTGATATCAACATTTTGCTAATACAGGGGTTTTCCTGGACAACTTGTGTGAGAGGCATTTACACAAACAGGGAATTACCAGGAAATCTGTGAGTCTGCACCTCATGAAAAAATGCCCATTTAGTAATCAGCTATTCCTGAAATCCACGTCAACTACACGCTTATCCAGCAGAGGGCACTCTGAGACCATTTAATCCCAAATAAGAAACAGACATTGAATCTGTGGGGTCCCCCACTAAGAAAAGGATGACACTTTCACCCCTCTCTCAAAGCTAGATGCTTCCTAAGCTAGTGGCCAAGCCCTGGGAGAAAATAAACCTCATGTGCTCGTTCTTGAGGGGGATCCCATCCATTAAAAACAATGATAACCTTCGTTTACTGAGGTAAAAAGACCCAATATCCTCAAAGTCACCTTGTTGCTGCCATCTAATGGGAGAAAACGTGAAGCATTAAGATACAAACAGAGGGGACCCTTCACTTCTTTGACTGAAGCTCTACCCAGCAGTATCCCCGGCCTTCTGAGGGCCATTCCCTTCTGTCTTGATTATCTGCAGCAAATACCAAAGTTCAAGGATTTGGTAGATTCGAATCCGTTTTAGTGAAGTGAATCCAAAGAGGGATTTGCTTCCAGTTTCATGTGTGGTTTGTAACGTAGACCCAGGCTGGCACTTCTTAGGAGCTCAACCTGCACTTCCGTATTTCATGCCCGATGTTTTTCTCACTTTGGTATTTGATACTTTGAGTGTTAACAAACGTGGCAGCGTAGCATCGCTGTCACAACCTGACCCAGGGCGGGGAACCGCTGCCAACATGTGGGCCACAGAGCAAGCACGGGGCCTGGGGGGGGAGGGGTGCAGCAGGGAGATGGACAAATATGCGCCCGCCCCCCACGCCGAGCCCTATTCCCCGCACCCCACCATGACGGGCAACCATGGCCGACCTGATCGAGGCCAGTGGGAACAGATGTGTGTTGTAGTAGTGTTTATAGAGCACCAGTGATGTACCTGGCACGGTATTTTAATTTATTCATTTTAATTTTTATCCTGCCCGTTCCTAAAAAAAAGTCTCCAGGAACCTTGCAGCAAACATATAAAAGCAATCCATAAATACAAATACAACCCCCAAAGCCCCCTTCTTCCCCCCAACTGGGTGGGTCTTAGCCCAGCCTGTGACACACACACACACACACACACACACACCGAGGTCTCTGGGATCACATCACCTGCCAGCACCTGCCAGCACCTGCGCACCTGCCAGCACCTGTGCACACACGTGCAGGCCAGGTCCCAACCAAAGCGTGACACAGGCCTGCTGTCACGTCCCATTTGTTAACGCCGTTAGTTCACGTCAGTGGTAGTATTCGGTGGAGGGGTGCATCGCAGGGGGTGCAGGGCAGCCGTGTCGTGGGCAGGATGTGGGGATTAGGATATGGAATCTAGGGAACAAGGTTGGAAAGGGAGCCAAGGCTCCAGAGATCAAGGCAGAGTGGATCAAACAGCAAAGCCAGAGAGAGAGTAAGTAATTGGGGAACAAGAGCTAAAGCCGGGGGCAAGAGCAGGAGGGGAGTGTTCCATCCAACCTCGTTCTATGCTGGCTAACAGCCAACCAGGAAGCTGGAAGGCGGGGCAAGGGCTGTGACAAACAGGAGGTGGGGCAGGAGAGGGCAGATGAGGGTGGACTCTTGAGAGGTCTGACTGAGCCTGCAACGGATCAAGGTGGTGGTCCGGGTGGGATGGCCGCCACTGCCAGAACCCTGAAAGTGGAAGTTCAAGGCTGGGACTCGATGCAGTGTGAGGGCAGTTTTTGAATTTGATTGCTTCTAGGGGTGTGCACCAGGGATCCATAACTGAATTTGTTATTTTGTTATTATTTCATTATTATTTCATTTCTGAGTTCTTAATTTCGTAATATATCATTTCATTTTCGTCACTGAACTTTGGTGTTTTTTTTCCCCATTATGTAACGTTTTCATTTTTTATTTGATTTGCTTGAACTTTGGACTAATTGTACCCCTCATCAAGAGGATCACCCCTGCCAAATTTCATAAAGTTTAGATAAAGGTTCCTGATTCTGAAAGCACTTGCCATTTTGACGTTTATGCACACATTTGCTCAGCGGTAATGTCTTTGTTCTCCATAAAATTTGGGTGAAATTTGCACTCCGTGTATCCATCCTGAAAGGGATCATCTCTGCCAACTTTCAAGAATATTGGATAAAGGGTCCTGCTTTTATTAGCAATTTAATCATTTCATGGTTTGTACACACATTTCCAGGTGTAGCATCTTTGTTTTCCATCCAATCTGAATGACCTTTGGACAGTTTGTTCCCCTCACTCAAGGAAGTATTCCTGGAGAATTTCAGAAGGATTTGATAAAGGATCCAAATGTTATAAGCAATATCAGTTTCATGATTTTAACAGAATTTGTAAATTTCCTTAAATCACTTGTAGGTGTTGCTTCTGTTTAAACTATAGAGGCTTTACTAGATGCAGACATCTGCTTTTTGGAGCATTTGTACAGAGAGTGAAGAAGACAGGAGGAGGTGGGCAAATCAGAGGAGGAGCAGGTGCCAAAGGCACTGACACTGGCACAGGCTTTAGTCACTGGCATGCCAATATCTGTGGGGGCATACATAGGGGAGAGCAGGTGCAGAGTTCTGCTTTTCTGAACATTTGTAGTGGAACTGAAGACTGCCGCACAGTCAGTCACATACACAGAGGACTGAGCCAGCCTATGAGCCACACAAGATCTAGCCATGGTGGGGTCTGTGCAGCTTGGTTGAACCTTATATTTGCTCCCCAGTGCCCACCCCAAAGTCACACTCATTGCAGCAATTTGGTACTGGCAAGTTGGAAGCCTGGGAAGCATCTCCGGAGAATGAGTCCCCTCATACCAGGGATTCTCTTACGTTTGTCACAGTGGTACAAGATGGTTTCGTGATTCCAATTGGCCAGCAGAAATGTCAATCATGTATTCTCATTCTGTGATGTGCCCACTCCAATCTCCCTGCTTGTTATTAGGAAGTTGGAAGCATCTGCTTTGGAAAAAGCCAATAAGAGATTCTCTTATGTCCTCTGTCACAGTGCTGCAGGGTGTGTTTGGGATGCCTGTTGGCCAGCCTGCCCTGGATGTGTCAATTATGTCTTTTGATTGCTGGGATGATTACCCCTTCCCTCTGCCTTGCTGCCTGAAGTCCCTCTTATGTCCTGAAATTTTCGGTTTTGTCCCAAAAGTTTCAGGAGTTCTATTTGCACAACTTCTGTTAAAATCACAAACCTTCATTGCTTATAAAATCGGGTCTCTTTATCCATTCTTTCTGACATTTGGCAGGGATTATCCCTTGCATGAGAAGTACACTGAGTCCCAATTTTATCCACATTGGATGGACAACAAAGTTTCTACAGCTGGAAATGTGTGCACAAACCACAAAATATAAATGGCTTATAGAATCCTGACCTGTTATCTAATCTGCCTGAAACTTATCACAGATGATCCCTGGTGTTAGGGATCTACTATATCCAATTGCATCCAAATTATATTGGCAGAAAGGAAGTTACAGCCATAAATGCATAACAAACCACAATGCTTATAAAATCAGGACCCTATCCAATCTTTGTGAAATCTGGCAGGTTTGTTCCCTTGGGGGAGAGGTACATTCTTTCCATGCATTAAAAATCACAATGCTTATAAAATATGGACCCCATCCAATCCACTGAAACTTGGCAGGCTTGTTCCCTTTGGAAAGAGGTAGTCTTTCCAAATTTGATTAAAATTGGACACAAAACAAAAAAATGACAGCCTAAGATATGTGTCCCATAGTCAGAAAATAACGAAATCATTACGAATTCTGAAATTTTGTTATTATTTCAGAGTTATTAAATTTGTTTTCATAATTTTATTTATTCATTTATTTATTTCCATACATTTATAAGTCGCCCCATATGCCTATGGCATCCCGGGGTGACGTACACTAAAAAATTCATTAAAACAATTTTCTTTTTAAAACATCAATAATTTAAAACATAATTGGGATAGGAAGAAAAATAAAAAATAAGGGCAGGGAGAGTAAAACCCTATCCCACCCTCCCACCCTCCCCAAAGGCCTGGGTGAAGAGCCAGGTTTTACAAGCCCACCAAAATGTTAGGAGGCTTGGGGCCAAGCGAGCTTCCTATGGGAGGGAATTCCAAAGAGAATGCCTGGCCACCGAGAATGTCCTCTCCATTGTGGCCCCCGGTTTAACATGGGGGACCTCCAGGAAGGCACCCCCAGCGGACAGAAGGAGCTGCTCTGGGGCGCGGAGGGCGAGGCGGTCCCTGAGGTATGGGGGGCCGAGACCGTGAAGGGCTTTATAGATCATTGTCAATTTCATTTTCATAATTATAATTACAAAAACGAAATGCACACCCCTATTTGCTTCATTTTTGACCAATCACATCCATTTTCAGAAATTCAAAACCCTACTAGTGCCACCAAAGTAAACAGAATACCATAGTGACCGAAATACAAAAGCAAAAACACAAAGATGTACATTTTTCAATGACGACAAAGATTAATTTGGATCTACGTTTGTGGGAACAAATATCCCAATTATCTTTGGAAAGATTAAATGTCCTGTTGGTTTGATCCCCATTGGGAAGCTACATTTAATAAACTATTGCTTTTTTACTAGAGCTGAAAGAAGCACCTGAAAAAAGTGGCAAAACCAGTGAACAGACCCTACCCAAAATGAAAATGGTGGTTCAGGTAGAAACCGATATCCATTTACACTCCATCGGGTACCCTTCCAGTTATTTTGAGTTGCTTCTTCTGGGTTTTTGGGTGGGGCTTGGAGGGGTAAAGTTCAGTTATTTTGGTATTTTGGCATTCCAATTATGCCATTTTGGCAATATGGGCACTATTGGACAGAACCAAAATATTGCAATGACCACACAATCAAACTAACCAAAATAATTCCTGCCACCACATAAAATGGATTCACAGGGGGGAAAATATATGTGTGCACCCACTTCAGTCATGATGAATAACATTCAAGTACTTGAACAGCTACTCAAAAATGTGAGTAATCCCCACGGATAATAAACCCACTACCTATTTCAGCTGAAATGAAATGTTCTATTGTTTTCAGCCCTCCTGGAAAGCTACCTCCAATAAGCTATTGCTTTTTTAACAGTCCTGTACAAAGCACTGGATTTGGGAGGGCATAGGTTAATCAGGAGTCATCTCTAAGGAGCAACAAAACATTGAGCTTGTGTAGCATCTCCTTGGGCTGAGACTAGTGCTGCAAATCGATCCTCAGTTTTCGTCAGAAAACACACAGGACAGATGCATTTCCTTCGATTTTCTGAGGTCCGAAGTTCCGAGGATGAGGCCCCAAATCTTCGGACCTCGGAAAACCTCAGCCAAGTGCAAATAAGTTGGGGCAGAGGCCAGCACTAGGCCCCAGCTCCCCCTGTCCTGGCCTCCACTAGCCAGGGAGAGAATAGGCCAGCAGGGGCCGGGGGAGGCAGGGGCTATGGGGTGGGATGCTTAAGGGGGTGGGGACTTAGCAGGGGCTCAGAGGTATGGTACTCACCCTCCAGAGGGGATCCAGCAACACGTGGCTTCCTCTGGGGCCGGGTAAGTTTTTTAAAAAAGAGAAAAAACTTGACATGCTCAGAAGGGCCAAATGGCTCCTTCTGGGCATGCTCAGATCTTTCCAAGATGGCACCCGCAGCATGCTGCCATTTCCAGTGCCATCTTGGAAAGGTCTGCACATGCTCAGAAGGGGTCATTCGGCCCGTCTGAGCATGCCCAGTTTTTTCCACTTTTTAAAAAAGTTACCTTGCCCCAGAGGAAGTCACACGTCACTGGACCCACTCTGAAGGGTAAGTACTCTACCCCTGAGACCCCGCTAGGCCCTTACCCACTCTACCCTTGTCAGTTATGAATGCCGTTTTGGACCTGTCCCCCGGTTTGGACCTCGATCCCTCCTTCCTCCCAAAGGTTTCTTCTCTTTTCCACATGTCGCAGGACGTGGCCCTTCCCTCCTTCTGCCCTAAACCCCGCCATCGGCTAGAAAGGCTATGGCATTCTCTTCCCACGAGGCTCCTTCTGGCCTCTGGCCCCCTCCTCACCCACCCACCCCCCTCAGAATTTGTGAGTATTCTCTGAGGGTCCTTGGATCAGCTCAGGACCGGTCCTTGGACACTCAGAAATACTTGCAAATAATGTTTTAATCAGTTTGTCACTGAGTCTGTCTGCAAGGTCAAACTAGTGAGTGGCAAAAACACAGAAAGAGGTCAGTCTGTTGATCTGTACCAGGTGAATTATTATTTATATTACAGTTATACCACATGCAGCAGTTCCCAAAACTTTCCCTGTGTGACCCCATTTTGCAAAACTCATGACCCCAGAAAGTATTTATTTATTTATTTATTTATTTTGACTTGCATCACACTCTATCCCTAAGGCTCAAGACATATTCCAACATCAGATCCATATACAAATAGAAGTACATTAAAATATATTATAACCCCCTAGGAACCACTGCCCAACTTCTAGCCCCAACTGCTAAATGCTTGGCCAAAGACATTCAAAGTTTATGGAGCAGCACTGGATTGGTGAATCCATCTCAGGTGGCATGACTCCACTTGGGGTCGGGACCCAAGGGCTTGAACCTCTGGCCTCTAGCCATCCTCCAGGATTTTCACTGTAGATACATTCAGCAAGAGGCAGTCATTTGAGTAAAAATCGGGCATGGTAGGGATGAAATCAAATGAGTACCTTCGAAAATGGGTACACCTGTCAAAATTGCAGTACGTGACCCAACCTGGTAACACCAGGTACTAATCGGTACTACGTGATGTACTGATTTACCACTTTACGTCCCAATTTTCTGACATCCGGTACTCATTTTCCAATCTAGGTTCCCATTTTTTAACTTTCCCTCCCAGTTTCTTTACCAATCTACCGTTTTACTGAAAATGGTAAGTTGGAAACTCAAGTAGCAGTAATGCCTGCTATTTTCAAGTAATCAGGTCTCTGACTTGGTGCTCGGATGCCAGTTGGGCACCTCACAGACTACTTGAAATGTGGGTATTACCTGTGGGTAGCAATTACGATACCTGTGTCAGCTCTGGGGGGGGGTGAAGTCGACATGTCCCCTCCTCCCACGTTTTATGGAATAGGCCCCTCCTGAATTCTGGTCCCTCCTCACAGCGGCCATATCACCTCTGGGTAAAGGGGCCCAATTCCAGTGCAGCCCCATGGCAAGCAACTGTCTCCGCCATACGTCAGGGCAAGCATGCAGCAGGGAGCTGGACACATGGTCATGGGATCTGCTGGGGTTGTGTGTGAGAGCAGATTGGGCCCACCGGTTGTGTGTTCTCCTTCCCAGGTAACATCTCCCGCCTCCCCTCTATAAGGGTCAGAGGCTGCCAAGGGCTGGGATTTGCTGGGGTTGTGTGTGAGAACAGATTGGGCCCACCTGTTGTGTGTTCTCCTTCCCAGGTAACATCTCCCCACTCCCCTCTATAAGGGTCAGAGGCTGTCAAGGGCAGAGCCCTTGGACAGCGCCCGAAATGCAACAACCAAAGGGCGCAGGCCGTTTGGTGACCATTCGGGGGGCAGAGAGGGGCTGGGAGCCCCCTTCCTGTGAGGCTAAACACATTTCTATCCCACCCTTCTCAGATGGCTCAGGACAGACGGCCAATAAGGATGAAGAGCAGCAGACGCTGCGGTCACGCCGCAGGAGTGCGCTGCGGGGGGCCCCTCTGAATGGGTGCGTCAAAAGGGGCATGACCTTTGGAGGGGGCTTGAGGACTGAGGATTGTGGGGGTTTTGATGGGAGGCAGCGATGTTTGTTAGGGGGTGTTTTTGGTTGGTCAATTAGTAACCTCAGGAACTGGTGGGTGGGTTATGGGGAGATAGCTTTCGCTCCCTGGTGAGAGCAGGGAGTGAAGGGGGAATGGGTTAGGGAGGGGGTGTTGGTACCCCTGGTGAGAGGAGGGGTACAAGACGTTTGGGGAGGGGTGAAATAGTACCTTGGTGAGAGAGAGGTCCAAGGGGGTATAGGGTGGGGTGGACATGGGAATATGGTGACATATTTTTCTGTCCTAGTGCTAATGTATTTATGTGTTGATGGAACTGTTTTCGATTACGTATTTTAGCTACGTATTATGTCATTTCATTTATTGTATTTTATATTTAAAATGTTTTGTAAACGGCCTCGAGTCGTGATCAGTGAGAGGAGTGGTATAGAAATAATGAAATGAAATGAAAATGAAATGAAAAATGAAAGCCAGGTGGGCCGGCTCCTGCTGGAGCTGCCACTGCCACTGGGGCAGGCAGCAGCTCCAGTTACACAAGCGGGCGCCTGTCCCTGTCCAGCCTCTCTCCCTGGTCCAACTAAACTCCCGCCACTGGCCATGACGTCTCTCATACGATGGCTGACAGAGCTTGCCACGCAAGGCCCTGCAGTGGTGCTCCCCACGTGGCGGGGAAAGCAAAGCCTGGTACATGAGTCACTCTGGTTTGGGCAGCTTTACTCCACGTTGCGTAAGGCTGCTCCGCAACACGGCCTTGGACATTTCCCAAGGACGCAACGCATAGGAGCCAACTAAACCTGGCTCTGGGGCGGGGGGAACATCTGGTGGCCACCGGCTTCACAATGCACTGCACCGTCTGGCCCAGCTGCCCAGGGAGGGGTAAAGCTACCCAAGGTATTTTAGCCTTTCCTCCCTGTCTCATGTGGCTTCACCCTCTGTTTCGCCAGTTCCAAGATAGTTGCCTTCCCTCCTACCTCTGTGCAGGAGGTGTTCCATTTGGGAGGGAAATGACTCCGTCATGCATCATGACACAATTGCCCCACTCACCAATCAGGAAAGAGTGGGCCGGTAGCACCAGTGGAGTTGTCCCAGAGATTCCATGACTCCTCGATGGCAGCAAAGCAAGGTCCTGGTTTCACATCCAGCAGCAAGTGAGCCCCAATCAAGGCACAATGACGGGAAAGAGGGAAGCGAAGAATCCAATCCCAGACAAAACAGCAGGGACGGGAATTTGGAGAGCAAGAGGGTAGATATGTTCCTCCTCAGTCTGGAGTGGTGTTACTTCACTGGGGCCGGGGGCAATCCCCGTCCTAAAAGGGTTACAATTTAATTAGGCAAAACAGACAAGGCTTGAGGAAAAGCGCACTCTCACATTTTTCGCAGATAGGAACTGAAGCTAAGAAAGATTAAGTGACTCAAGGCCTGCGATGGGCATTTTACTGGCTCAGTGGTGAAGGACCCCAGGCTAGACAGAGAACCATGGAGTTACTGGGGCAGGGAACTCTGGAGCCACGAGGTCACTAGGGTGGGGATTCTAGTGTCACCCAAGGGGGTGGGTTTCACTGGGGTAAAAGGCCAGGGTTGCTGGGGCAAGGGGGACAAGGGCGTGCTGGCGCGTAAGGGGGCAGGGCTTGGTCGGCTGACCAGACCATTCTGCAGGTGGGCAGGGACCAAGCACTCAGTCTACTGACCCCACCTCCCCATCCTGTGTGTCCTGCCCCCCCAAAAAATAGGCCATAGATGCAGCCATACAAGCTGCGAGGATCCAATCCCTGCATGGCTCCATGGCATGCAAGTGTGGCCACCATGCTATGGGGCCCCCATGGGAAGCCAGACACGCGGTCATGAGGAAGCCGGGCAGGGTTAGCCACACATACTAGCCACACAATCGAGTGTCTGGCCCTGTCCTGCCTCTCTCCCCCGGCCCAACCAAAATCCTGCCCCTGGCTGTGACATAGCTGCGCTCAGTGGGCGACAGTGCCCGCCGCGAAAGGCCCCACAGGTATGCTCCCCGTAAGGCAGACAAGCACAGCCAGGCACATGGGTTGTCCTGCCCTGGGTTGTCTTACCCCATGTGGGGTAAGGCTGCTCTGTGACACATCTTCGGTATTTTTCCGAAGATGCATCACGGCGCAGCCAGCTGTTTGCTTCACCCCGGGGCAGGGAGAACATCTGGCAGGGGTTGGGCACACGAGTCACTGCATCACATGGCCCGGCTGCCCATGGAGGGGTAAGGCTACAGAAGGCATGGTAGCCGCCTCTCCCTGTCTCGTGTAGCTGTTAGGGATGGGCGAACGTGGTTCGGATGTTCAGAGTTCTGACCAAACTCGGTCTGTTCGGACGTCCGAACCGAACGTCCGAACCGAACTCTTGAATGACTTAACGGTTCAGTCGTGTTTGCATGAGTTTGGATGAGTTGGGGGTAGGAAAAACGTCTTTTCAGGGCCAAACATTCGGTTTCAGTTTCGATATCGATAGCGCTATTTTTGAATGTTCGGCCAAGTTCGGCCAAACCGAACTCGGCTGAACCGAACCATCAATCCCGAACTTGGGTTTCGAACCGAATGTCCAAACATCTGAACCGCGTTCTGTTTGCCCATCCCTAGCAGCTGTACCCTATGAATCAACTCACCCACCCCTAGCCTCCCAGCACCCTACCCACCCACCCTCGTGCCCTGGTGACTCCAGACAAAGTTCCTGCCCCAATCTCACACCCAGTTTCCTATCACCAGTGACCACTCAACCCCTGCCCTAGGGCAGTGTATGTTTGAGGGGCAGCATTTTGCCTCCTCCTTTTACATTCAGCTGCCTACCCCTTCTAATAGACAAGCCAGCTCTGAACCGGCTTGCCCAAAATAACACAAGTTGAGAGCAAGGAGCTAACAGGAATTAAGCCCAGTGCCCCAGCTAAGAAGCCATCCTTTGTGTTTGTTTGGTTTTTTAGAATGTATACCCCGCCCTTCCCCCAAGGCTAAGGTCAGCTTACAACATACAAAAATGCATTTTAAAAATATTTAAATCCCCTTAAATATTGCACCCAACTTCATAAGCCTCCCCACCCAACCTTATCCCTGCCTGCCAAATGTCAGGTCAAACAAAAAAGTCTTACATCAATTCTGGAAGATGAGCAGGCTCGGACTAAGATGAATTGTAAGGGGAGGGAGTTCCATAGTTGTACGGTGGTCACCGAAAATGCCTCTCTCTGCGTGCCCTTGTTGTGGGTCACTTGTGGCAACTTGGCGGGCAGATCGTACCTGCAAGAGGGCACTCCCAGCTCATCTCAGGGTGATTTCAGACGTGACGGGGGCCCTATTGGCCCCATCACGGAATCACCCAAATGATTCCCTGACGGAATCAGACCAGCCCGTCAACAGACGAGCCGGCAGATTCCTCTGGGGAATCGGGGAGGGGGCGGGGCTGCACGGTGCAACGTGTGGCCGCACAGCCCCGCCCACCCACGCTTCCAAGGCCGGCCGCCCTCCGGGAGATGGGCAGGCACAGAAGCCAATGCGGCCGCGACACGTGCCCGCTCCCAGGGGTATTGACCACGGCCCGGAATCGGCGGTGAGCATGGCCGCCAATTCTGGGCCATGGTCAGGGGCCAAACGAGATGCTACCACGCTCAACTACGGTGAATTCCGCTTTGGTTGAGCATGGTAACATCACGTCTGGTGGGGACACAAAGTGATTCCCACTGGGTGTTCACCCCCAGCGGGAATCACTTTGACCACGCTTTCGGCGATGGTCCCCGGACCATCCTCGAAAGCGTGGTTATTTTGATCCCTGCTGGTGGTTCACTGTGGTGAACATCTGGCGGGGATCAAACAGACGTTACGGGACCATTCCCCACCACAGGGGATTGTCTGTGGTTGAGCGTGATCTCGTAACGTCTAAAAATACCCTCAGAGGCTGCGATGGGACATGAAGGATGAGGCAGAGTTTCAGATTTGCAAGAAAATAGATGACCCCTTTTCTCACCTGGGGGAAGAGGGGAACTTCTAGAATAACTAGAACGATGGGTGCTTTGGTGAGAGAATCCCAGCCAAGATTCCAAAGGCCTTTCAAAATAAAGAGGAGCACCTTGAAGCTAATAGAATTGCTGGCTGCCAACAAATCTAACGGAGCCAGAAATGGAGTTATTATTAACTTGCTCCATCTGGCACCGCACAGAAACCCAGCAGCAGCAATAGAGTTTTCCTTCTTTCTAACCAGCTGTAGACTAATTATAGGGAGACAGCCGATCTGGGCTGTACAGCCATGGGCACATGGAACCGAACAAGGACTTCTGGGTAGGCATGAAAATGACCTCTGCAAAACCCAGCAGAAAGAGATGGAATCACCGCAGAGGACACGTTTCGAACTTCAGCCCCAACCTGGATGAACCGATAAGCCCTTCGCAATGGCTGTACCAGAAAATCACAGAGAGAAAATGCACCACTAAAGAGACTTGCAAGCAGAGCTGAAACAATCGGCATATTTGGTATTTGCCCTATTCAGATAGCTATCCGAATTTCCAAATAATATCTGCAACCAGCAGATATCCACATATTTGATATTTTGGTATTCCGGTTATTTGGTATTTTGGTTTCGGCTGCTGCACATACCCAGTAGCACTAAAAGTGCTGAAATATCAGATAAACCAATACGCAAATATTGACTTTGGATATTCAAATAAGCCATGGGGCCCAAGGCAGATGTCTATGGGTGTTAATAGACATGACACTGGCCCAGTTTGGCCCACTATGACCCGCCTGGGTCAGTGCCTCACCTGCACGTCTGTGTCTAGGCCACCAGATGTGGGCCCGGTACAGACATGACGGGGTAGGCGACTGGCCCAGAAATGTGGGCCTGGAAGAAACTGGCTCCACAGTCCAAGCCCAAGTGCCGCCCAGGTGGGCCATAGTGGGATGAACTGGACAGGCACATCTGTTTCCGTGCCAACCTAACCCCTATTATTGGCAGCCATGGCTGTCCATCATGGAGGAGGTTGGCATGCCATCCACATCACTCCCTGCCCCCCTCCCCAGCCAGCTCAGGCCGTGGAAATGTTTATTTTGTTCCCTGACCAGTCCCGGCTGGGTGGGACCAGCACACCAGCTATGCATTTGATTTTATCCATTGTTGCCTGTACCCAGGGATGCTGTGAAGATGGGTACATGCCTCTGGTCATGACACTCCAGAAACCTGTTCTCAATACCAGGTTGAGACCCCTTGATCTACAATAGACCTGCCTTATCCAGACACCTTGGGTAGGTAGGTAGCTGGGCAGGGCAAGACCTTGGGCAAGACCAGGGTCTTGAACCCTCGCCCCTGGGAGTGGTGACCGGGCCTGTGGTGCCACCACTTCACCTTGGGTAAAAACAAATCTACAACCCGACCCAGGTCGGGAACGCGCCGCTGACACAGCATGGGTCTGCTCAGGTCACTGGATACATGTGAGTGTGGCCAGTCATGGCGGCCCCCGGGACTGGGAGTGTGATAGCCCGCTGAAGCCCGCTCTGGTAGCCCAAGCTGTGTCCGGGGCCATTTGCTGAGGTGAGAGCCCAGGCTAGCCACCAAGATGCCCAGGGTAAGTGCAGGCTAACATCTGGAGGTCAGACAACACACGTGACAGTGGCCCACAGCCCAGAGCAGGTTACAGCAAGCTACAGTCATGTTTGTTTTTACCCTCTGTCTTTGGCCCAGTCACTCCCCACAGGGGCCTTCCCTGACACGTGCCCCTTCTGTCTGTCTCCTGCCCTTGCTATATCTCCCAGCCTCCTGGTTGGCTGCCAGTCAGCCAGCCAGCATTTAAGGCTGTCTGGTAGCACCAAGAAACTGGGTGAAGTAATTTTCTCTCATTCCTCCTCAAAACCTCACGTCCACCCGCATCCTAGATGCCCCTGGCCCTGTAACCCTTACAAGTTGCAAGGCCATATTACACCAAACGCAAAGTAAAAATCACCTTCAAATTCAATGCTTGTTTCAAATGCGTGACCATAGGCCTTGGCGTTACACAGACAAATAAATAAACATACAAAGTAAATAGAACATAAAATCCTCCAATAATACACATTGTACAAGATGTTTTCCAAACAGAATCAATCCGTATAACCCAGAGGGAGTGACAAAATATTCCAACCTATTCCAAACCCCATGCCTTAAGGTATTATACGCTTATATTGAAAAGAGACTGACCAAATACAACGCATTAGAGTTCCTAAGTGGCATTATAGATAAATAATGGGTGAGGTATTCCACCTCACGTATCTTAGCTGTTTCTTCCTGGTATTCAATGTCTGCAAGTCATTGGAGAACTTCCACTCTGGCCTTTGCATATCCCTGCATGGCTAGATATGGGATAGAAAACCCCATTTGATGTATCTTATCCTGAACTTTAAGTAACCATCTGTTTGTAGTGCTATCAGAAAAAATCAATGGCAAAAGACCTTCTGGGTTGAGAAAAGTCAATCTGAGCCAATTGTTCAAAGCTGCACACCATATCAAATGCACCAATGAGACTCTGCCTGTCTCTCTTAATGACGCATTTGGGATACCCGGCAGAAGCTTCATCGGTCTTCTCAAAAATTTGGACTGGACTCTTTCAATATCTAAAGTTTTTTCTAAACCCCAAAAATGAGCACCATAAAGCAGCTGTCCCCCTATTTTAGCAGTAAAAATTGCAACTGCTAGGATTACTAATTGACAGTTTCATGCTTGGAAACAGTGATTCATTGCAAACACACTCTTACTAGCCTGTTTAGTTGCTGAGTTTGCCTGTGCCATCCACAATCCCCTTGACTGAAAAACTATGCCTAAGTAAAAAAGGAAAAAATCACCTTAAGGGAATGAGGTTTTCGTCTGGTTTAGAGGTTTGTCTGGATAAGGGAGGGCATGGGATTCTAGTGTAACAGTGGGTGTTTACCAATGTGACAGTGGAGCACAATCCAGGCCACAATCACGCCGGCCCATAACAAATGTTATAGCCCACGCTAGCCTGCTTTGACCCAATCAGTCAGACCTTTGTCCGGGTTGTGACCCCAGAGGTGGCCAGGATCACAGCCTGCACTAGCTGCCGACACAGCCTGGGGCAATCCTGGGCCAACTGGTGGTGCCTGCACAAACATGTAGGTGAGGTCTAGGCCAAAGCATGACAAAGTGGGCCAGGATGGCCCACCATCGCATTTGTGAACACCCAGTGACACGAAGGCTGATCCAAGGTTGTGTATGTGCTGGGGGCAGGTATGCAACGTCCGCACAATGTGGTTGTACCATGTGTGCCACATGCACTTGCACTGCACGAGCACCACGTACATGCAGGACTTGGATCAGGGTCACAGTGTGTTTGAAAGCTGCAGGGAACATATATGTCTAGAATAAGGAAGGATCTGGATAGAGGGGTCTGAATAACATTGTTTCTATAGAGCTGTATTTGTGGAAAGGTGGCACTTCCAGAGTAATCCTCCATCCTTGAAGTCAATGAGAATTTTGCCAGTAACTTCAATGGGTGGAGGATTGTACTCTAAGTAAAGGGGGGAACTTTATTTGACTTGGTTCAAAATCAGCTTCTTTATTCCTATTTTCAGGACAGAGTTGCCCCATCTCTTTTTTACTCCAGATTAGATAATCATTTCACTTATCTGCAGCTCTCACTCTCTTTCTAATAGGCATATAGAGCCATGTTGTTAGGCGAACGGGCCCTGTTGCTTATGAGAGTGTGGCAGCCCCCTTGGCACAATCCTCCTGATAACATCCTCTCTGGGGAATTAGCAGGGCTGCTGCCACCAATGTCCCCCTTGGGTTGGCTTGGGCAGGTGGGCTTTAGTACTGGCCTCCCTTCCACCCCTCATAGCCCGTCCCAATCCTCACTTTGGTAGGGGCTTCTTCCACTAACAGGTGGGTCCCCTGGGGTTTCCTCCCCTGCTTGCCAAACCAACCAAGTCAAGCCAAGACTCCAACAACTTAGTTTGATCACACCTGAGTCTCCCATGGTGCTCCATGTTGGGTTTGCTGGGTGCCTCTCTCTCCTTTAGGGTAGAGCTCTCAACTCCTTGTGTAATCCTGAGTTCTCTGCTCCTTTCCACTCTCTGTCAGCTCAGACCAGCCTCTGCCCTCTTCTCCTGCAGCTCTCTGCTTCATCAGCATGAGAGTCTGTAGATCTTAAAGGGCCACTCCTCAAGTCCCTGTAGCTCTGCTACAAAGAGGTCCCCACATTATGTCTGTCTTTCTGTAACAGACCACAGATAATATCCCTCCTCCTACCTTCCCTTGTGCCCTTTTCTGCATCTCTATCAAGATATACCACTCTATAATCTAATCTCAGTTTTTCTCCTTTTGTTAATGGGGTTAGTTTTGGGGTTAACTGATATGATTAAAAATGTACGGGGGTGGTCAATGAGTATTTGCCTTTTTCTTTGCAAGATAAATACATTTTTAAAATGTAGTTTTACCAAATGGTCGCTGGGTGTCAGCATTTGGCTTTTACAAGAAAGTATCTACTCTTTTCCCAGCCAAGGGGGTGATCACTGGATCACCAAATTCTGACACTGCACAACCCTATGTGAAGATTAACACAAGTAATTCCACTAAGGTAAAGGACAAATTATATTTTTAGTGTACTTGCACCTTTCGAGGGTCCCTAGATATTTGGGGATGCCCCAAATCTGGCAAGACCTTTTGAAATCCCAGATGCAGGTGATAGAGAAGATTCATTTATTATTAATTATTATTATTATAAGCACTTATATAGTGCCAGCGATGTACCTGGCGCTTTACAAAGAGTAAGATAGACATGGTCACTGCCCAAGAGCTTACAATCTAAAGACAGGGGGAGGGGAGACAGGGAAGGGGGAACAGAGGGAGAGACAAGGGATGCAACATTCATGAGGAATCATGAGATTTCCCTGCAAAGTCAGCCTGACAGCCTTCCCCTTAATTCACTCCTTATTTAGGATAATGGCTGTGGGGATTAAGGGGAAGGCTGTCAGGCTGACTTTGCAGGGAAATCTCATGATTCCTCATGAATGTTGCATCCCTTGTCTCTCCCACAGCAAGAGAGGGCCTGTCCCGGCAGCATCCCCCACACAAAAGGGAACTCCTTCATTCAGGGGAGGGGGATGTCTCTTCCAATCCCTTCCCCATCACAAAGGCAGCATTGGAAAGGCAGAAACTAAACAGTAGGGCGGGTGTAGAAGCCACCCTATTCATTTTCATTTTTATGTACAAAAACACCTACGTTTTGGCGAGGGAGGGTTGGGGTTTGTTTTTCATTTTTTCTATTAAACATCATTTTAAAAAAATCAGTGCCCATGTGCAAATGGCCACGGGGGCGGTTCTGTGCACGTGCAGCCATTTTCTAAAATGGCGCCGGCAGCGCCAGCACCATTTTGGAAAAGGGCAGCCAGTGTGCACATGTGCAGACCAAAACGACATTGATGCTGCCAGTGCCATTTTGGAAAGGGGCTGCACGTGCACCGAATGATCTGGTGGCAATTTTATGGATTTGCAGGGATTTTTTTTATTTTTTTTTAATTTAATTTTTTTAATTTTTTTAAGTAACATTGTGCATGTGCAAAACAGCCGCCGGACCATTCTGTGCATGTATGCCCTTTTCCAAAATGGCGCCAGCAGCGTCAGTGCCATTTTGGAAAAGGGCACTAACACAGCCAGCGCCATTTTGGAAACAGGCTGTCATTTTTTTAAATTTTTTTTAAATAAATTAAATGGAAAAAACAAAAATGCTTGTTCTTTTATTTTCATAACATTCGTTACAAAAATGAATGGGGCTCAATTCGTTTTCATAACTTAACCCCAGTAGTAGCAGCAGCAGCAACGGCAACTCTGTCTCCTTCACCAGATCCTGCTACAGCAGTGGGGGAGGGAGGAGGGAGAAGATGTGGGTGATACCAAGAGGAACTCAGAGAGGTTCACAGCAGGAAGGAGGAGAGGGCCGTTGATTGCAGCCAGAAGGATGGATTCTCTACCTTTCCCAGTACACGCCCAACAGCACAGCCTGGCCCAAATACAAGATGGCTGGTTGGATCCCACCAGTAGTGTTGCTAGCCACTGATGAGGGGTCTGAGGCCTCGGATGTTTACAACAGAGCCCCAGAGCTCTCCAGCAGAGCCCACCCTCTCATACTGCCATCAGAACAGCAGCAGTAGTGGCAACAAGAATGAGGCCAGTTATTTGGGATCTTGGCAGGGCTGGCTTTGGAACTTGTGGGGCCCAGGGCAAAGATCAAATGCACGGCCTTTGGGCCCTCCCCCTTGAGAGCACCATCCCCAGGGGATCCTAAAGGTGGTTGTGTTTGGGGCCCCGCTGGGAGGGAGTGGGGCTCCCATGCCCTTCCCTGGTGAAGACAGGAACCACTGCAGGCCCCCTGGAAAGAGGGGGTCACCCTGTGGTAAGGCTGGCCCTAGACATCGGGCTCATAGGTGCTGGCATGGGGGAGGGGAGGTCAGTGGTATTTTATTGGCCCCGCCCCTTTAAAGCAGCATGACGTCGCTCTACTCGGTAAGGGGCGTGGCCATGCCAGAGGGAGGCGTCGCAGTTTTGGGGTGGGGCATGGGAACTCTCTACCTCTTCCTGGCCACACCCTCTTCAAAGCAGTGTGATGCCACAGCACTTCGCAGTGGGTCCATGGGTTCAGTTTGGGGCTTCAGGGCTCTGAAAGGGACTTTATGGGTTGGGTCACTTGAAAACAGGCAGAGAAAAAGATCTACTGATGTCACGGCCAAAGCTTCAGACTGTGGAGGTGACACAAGAAATAAAAAGCAAGAGAGTTTGTCCTTCTTCCTACTCCCCCTGGGTATGTTGGCTCCCTCCCCACCCCCCAGGCCTGTCGGAAGGTGAGGCTTTACCTGTGCACCCGTCGCGAACAAGAAGCGACCTTGAAATTAAAACTCCCAGTGAAAATTAGCAGCCCAGCTCCCGTGCCGCACAGCTATCGCTACCATAACTGTGTGTACGCGCATGTGTCACTGCACATCTCAGCCTTGTCGGCGATGATGTGGAGGGGAAGAGAGACAAGCTAGTCATTTCCTGTTAGCACACCATGGACGGGGAGAGGAGGGAACGGAGGAAAGGATACATAAACTCAACTGTGTTGCGGCGGAATGCCATGAAAACCAGGCCACCTGCAGCAACAAGGAGGCTCGTCAGCTCTCGACGATCAAAAATCGCAAATCAGGCCCTGACAGATTGTGAGATTGGCTTTAGAATCATCAGTGTTGACTATTATTATCTATGATCAGGGCCCCGAGTCTTCTGCGCTTCTGCGATTCGCGGAATTTTCGCAGAATCCTGCCCTAGGCAGGATTATCGCAGAAACTGGGGAAATCCCCGCGGAATTTCCCTTCCTTGGCGGTGAGTCAATCCAGGACCTGCTTTATTCAGGCCACAAGCCAATCAGGGGCTTGCACGGCCTTTATAAAGCAGGTCACATCAGCACATGTCACTTATGGTCCGGAATTCACTTGAGACCGCCGCTGCCGCCGAGGGGCCCGACTTCAGCTGCCGCTTCTCCGGCCGCTCCGGGATCGCCGCTGCTGCTGCTGCCGCCACTGAAGGACTCCAGCCCAACCTCCAGCTGCCGCTTCTCCAGTCGCTCGAGGGATCGACGCCGCTCCAGCATAAGGTAAGTAGGTGGTTGGGGGGGGTGTTCTCCTGGGGGGGCCGCTGCGCGCTCTGCATTTTACAGTTTGGGGGGGAGGGGGTCCCGCTGCACGCTCTGCATTTTACAGTTTGGGGGGGTCCTTCTGCGTGCTCTGCATTGTACAGTTGGGGGGGGGGGGGTCCCGCTGCATGCTCTGCATTTTACAGTTTGGGGGGGGAGGGGGTCCCGCTGTGCGCTCTGCATTTTACAGTTTGTGTGTGTAATGTGTGTGTAACATGGCAAAAACACACTTTGCCATGTGTTTTTGTGGGTGGGTTTCCTGCTTTGCCATGTGGTTTTTCTGGGTGGGTTTCCTGCTTTGTCATGTGAGTCGCAGAATTTTGCCATATGGGTCGCAGAATTTTCCATTTTGGGTCGCAGAATTTTGGAAAATATTTTGCAGAAGAATCGGGGCCCTGTCTATGATTCATATAACGTCAGCAACGTGCCCGGCACTGAAGAGATGTCATTATTTATTTTTATTTTATTTATTTAATATATTTATATCCCGTCCCTCCTGCAAGCAGCTCGGGGCGGCTAACAAATGTCAATTTAAACCATTTTTAAAATATTAAAACAATCATAAAATCTAAGACAGATCCCGGTTCCAAAGGGCTTACAATCTAGAATGGACAAAGGAAGGAGCACTTATGAAGAGACAGGGATACGCTTGTGAAGTTGCACTAAAGAAAATCATCTCCCTTAAAAACAAAAAGAAACAAGAGAATAAACTTGTGGGGGTGGGTGGGTTCATTTGCCTATTTGTTTCTGGGTCTTTGGGATTATGTAGCATGGGGAGCTGGAGTGCTCCAGCTGTACCTGCTCAAAGAGTCCTTTCCCCTTTAATACCTAAATGTTTGAAGCCCAGGTGGGGAGACCATGGGGAGAAGTGACGTCCAAGTCAGCTGACCGCTGAGCCCTGGATATTTAAGGCTGAGCTGGAACTCAAGCAAGAGGCCACCACAGAGACAAGGCTGGCGTTAGAGTTTTGCAGAGCCCCGGGCGAAAATAAAATGCAGGGATCCCATAGCCTTACCCCTTTAGTAATTGGTAGTCTGGCTTTTGCTTACAAAATCAAAATAGTGTCATTTGTTTTCACCAGTTTTTGTTTTTTTTTAATGAATTGCCAGGATCCAAGCTTGCCCTAGTAGCCACTCCGCCTTCCCCAGAAGCCACGCCCCCTGCCCTAGATCTTGTCAGAGCAAGGAACTGAGCCTTAGGGCGCTTTTAGACGATCCCGCTCACAAGCGGGATCGTCCAGTGCCGGAATCGGGCACCCGCCTTCCTCTCACAGCCGTGTCTGATGTTCAGAAGAGCAACAGACACGGCGTGGAGTGTTGTGTGCCTGCGCGCCCTTCTGCACGTGCGCACTTGGCCAAAGAACCAGGAAGTGCGGCGTGAAGCCGGCACAGCAGCGATCCGCCTTGACAGGGGCAGGATCGCCGGGCTGGCTTCACGCAGCACAGATCCGCCGTTCACACGCGGCGGGCATTTAGACGAGCCGCAACAATGGCGGCTGATAAAGGGCTCAGCTGTCATTTGCGTCTCGTCTAAAACCGCCCTTAGTCTCCAGCTGGCAACCCAGCCACCGGACCACCCAGTCTCTCTGCAGCTGAATAGAAAACAGGAGTTCTTGTGCGTGAATCATTATGATGACCAGTACAGGGAGTGGGGCGGGAACGTCATTAATGAAAGTCAAATAAACCATTATGGGGCTTTCTAGCTTTCAATTCTGTCCCTGAAATGGCCAATATCAGCCTTTTCCTGGTCTGTCAAATTTTGGGGTGCACACTCTTACAGGGAACACTTTCTGGGGCTCAATCCACCTCCCGAAATTCCAGGACTGAGCCCTGGTAGGCCCCTCCCCAAAAAGCCCTGGTTTTCTCTCTCTCACACACACACACACACACACACACCCCTCTGGCAGGAGGGATTCAGGGACTGGTGATTTACTGAAAGAGAAAGGAGGGGGACAGAGCTGTTTGACAGCGGAACAAATTGCCTAGGGCGGTGGTGGGCTCTTCTTCGATGGAGGTTTTTGAACAGTAGCTGGAGGGCCATCTGTTGAGGATGCTGTAACTGTGGATTTCCTGCACTGAGCAGGGGGTTAGACTAGATGACCTCTGATGCCCCTTCCAACTCTATGATAAGACAAACAGCCAACCTGGAGACTGAGGGTGTTTATAAATGTGACGGCACCATGCGTTGCCATGCTTTGATCCTGCCCAGGTTGAGGGCCCTCACACGGGCAGGATCTGGCCCAGCTGTCAAACAGACATGCCGGCAGCCCAGGCCGGGGAGAGGCCAGGGCAACATGTGGACATGGTCTGCACAGCCCCACCCCCCACGCCACTGAGCGCAGCTGACGGGCGGGCACAGCAGCCTATAAGGACACCCATCCAGAAATGCTCTAGCCCCGGATCGGTGTCAGGTAGAGAGGGCCATCACACATGATGGCCTGCTCTACTCTGATCCAGGGATGGCTTCCCTAGGCCGTGGCAGCATTTAGCCCGCGCTATAACTTGGCAGGGAGCCCAAGTCACAGTACGGGCTAAATCCTGCCATGGTCTGAGGAGAGCCCCGATCCTGCCTGCGGAAACATCGGGCAGGTGGGATTAAACATGACGGCACCACCGGGGGTCACGCGGATTAAAGCGTTGGCCACCCATGGTGTCGTCACATTTGAAAAGACCCTGAGAGTCACAAGTGGGGAGAAGACCTCACAGAAATAGCCCTTCCCGGGGTCTCTGGAGTGATGAAGCTGAGGCTACCAAGACTGGTCTCCCTGCAGTGTCCCCTCCAATCACAGGGTCCGAGCCATGGCCCCTACTGGTCCCAACGAATGCCAGCCCTGCCTGGAGAAAGCAAGATGGTACTTACGGTTGGGGAAGGACCTAGGAGGGAGGGAGGGGATCCCTGGAACAAGAGATTTGGAATAAGAGGAAGCTTTATGTTTAATAGACTGGTTTCTGTTTTGTTTGTGATCTTGTGAACTGGAGTCTTTTGCCAGGTGGAGCCAAGCAGAAAACTGGTGAATCTTGAACCACCAAAGAATGACCGCTGTTGACTGTGCACAACCGTGCGTTTGATTCCTTTTAGCAGGAAAGAGTCTGAGGCACAGACCTGGGCAGATCCCGCGAGGAGAGTGAACTGAGAACGAGTCTCCTACACTCTGCAGCTATGAGGGCTAGAAAGAGAGTTTTGCTTTTAAATGACCATTGAGGTTTCCACAATTTTATCATGAGTCCAATCATTTTAGACTAGGAAACCCCTAAAACTCAGTCAAGGAGTCAAAATCTCTCCCGAACCACAGAGCCCATTGAGCTGGCACAGTTAAAGCATGCCAATTTCTTTGGCCTACAGGACACAAGGGAGTGTTGTGACCATCATTGTGTCCAGCCACCTTGGGCTTCCCCAACCCAATGGATCAGGTATCCATTTATAGCTGGGTAGACTGGGGGCAGCCAAACAATGTGAGACCAAGCAGGGTTTGAAGAACTAATGACTTTCAGGAAACGAGTGGAGTTCCTTAACCACTAGGCCACCACATCTAAAACACGCAGGAGTTGATAACCCTGCGAAAGTGTGGTGTCTTCCTTGCACCCAAACTATTATTTCCTCAAATATATTAGCTACCTACTTTACAAACCTGTTGTATCTTCTCAAATACAGATGGCCACGTCATGGTCCTATCCATTGCCTCGTTTTGCCTTAATGGACTTTCCTCTCACCATAACTCAGGGCGATAGCCAGCTCTCTGATGGGCTGTGGGGTCTTTGACTGCCAGGTTCTCCTGATCAGCTGCTGGGGCCTTTGACTCAGGCTGTTCAGGAATCATCTCTTCAGATCAGATCAGTGCTGCTTGGCTTAACCCAGTCTTGATCCAACTGTTCCCCTGCTCACCGCTGCCTTAGGCTGCCCACAGCTTAACAGCCCTTACATCATATGCCTCTTTGTTCCATTTTTTAAAAACTTCCGAGGCCTGGCCCTTGTCCCTGTCAGATTCTGGGTGGAGGCCTGAAATGTTTGTGTTACAATCTTGAGTGTAAGAAGAGGTAACTGTCTGTCAAGGATCCCTGCTTCCTCCACACTCATATTATGATGGTGGTTGATGATAATGAATTTATGGCCCATTTCAAACAGGCCGCTGTGTGTGAGGGGGGGAGGGGAAGCAGCATGGCAGGTGGGCGGGGCATGGGGGTGTGTTCCACCTCCAACTATCTCCACGCATGGAGCATCTGCCATTGGCACCCGTTGCTCCATGTGTGGGTGATGGGTGGAGGTGGGTGGAGTGTGGGAGCGTGAATGTACCCCCACCCACCAGCCACAGTGTTCCCACGGACACCCCCACCCCCACACATGCGCGAGGGGGGCGTCTGTGCGAAAAGGCCCTATATCCTGTCCTTTTTCTTACGGGTTTAAACGACGCTAATCTGGAGAAAATGGATTGTGGATTTCAGAAACTATGTCTACTTATGTGTGATCCAATCTCAAGCATGTTGGGCTCGGAACTGAGAGTCCTAAATTTTAATCCTGGTTTCACTGGGCAAGTCACTGCTCCCAACCTCGGCTCTTTGGCCATAAACGGAGAACCCATTTCACTGAGACGGATACCTCAAACGAATCCCGCATTTCCTGTGTCGGCGACCCACTCCTTTCACCAAATTGAATATTTATTTGGGATATTTTGATGGGATATTTTAAATAATACTTGGTATTAAATTTAACTAATTAATTAAAAATTAATCTTTATTATTATTATTAAACATTTATAAAGCGCCAGTAACAACCTGGCGCTGTACAGAACATATAATCAGCTGCGGTCCCTACCTGTGGCTTACAATCTAAAAGACAAGGAGGGGGAGACAAGGAGAGGGGACAGCGGGAGAGACATGGGAGAAGACAAACAAACATTCAGGCGGATGCGAAGTCTCAGGNTCCACAATCCCCTTGACTGAAAAACTATGCCTAAGTAAAAAAGGAAAAAATCACCTTAAGGGAATGAGGTTTTCGTCTGGTTTAGAGGTTTGTCTGGATAAGGGAGGGCATGGGATTCTAGTGTAACAGTGGGTGTTTACCAATGTGACAGTGGAGCACAATCCAGGCCCTGTCTCTTATACACATCTAGATGTGTATAAGAGACAGGAGTCAGGTAGAGAGGGCCATCACACATGACGGCCTGCTCTACTCTGATCCAGGGATGGCTTCCCTAGGCCGTGGCAGCATTTAGCCCGCGCTATAACTTGGCAGGGAGCCCAAGTCACAGTACGGGCTAAATCCTGCCATGGTCTGAGGAGAGCCCCGATCCTGCCTGCGGAAACATCGGGCAGGTGGGATTAAACATGACGGCACCACCGGGGGTCACGCGGATTAAAGCGTTGGCCACCCATGGTGTCGTCACATTTGAAAAGACCCTGAGAGTCACAAGTGGGGAGAAGACCTCACAGAAATAGCCCTTCCCGGGGTCTCTGGAGTGATGAAGCTGAGGCTACCAAGACTGGTCTCCCTGCAGTGTCCCCTCCAATCACAGGGTCCGAGCCATGGCCCCTACTGGTCCCAACGAATGCCAGCCCTGCCTGGAGAAAGCAAGATGGTACTTACGGTTGGGGAAGGACCTAGGAGGGAGGTAGGGGATCCCTGGAACAAGAGATTTGGAATAAGAGGAAGCTTTATGTTTAATAGACTGGTTTCTGTTTTGTTTGTGATCTTGTGAACTGGAGTCTTTTGCCAGGTGGAGCCAAGCAGAAAACTGGTGAATCTTGAACCACCAAAGAATGACCGCTGTTGACTGTGCACAACCGTGCGTTTGATTCCTTTTAGCAGGAAAGAGTCTGAGGCACAGACCTGGGCAGATCCCGCGAGGAGAGTGAACTGAGAACGAGTCTCCTACACTCTGCAGCTATGAGGGCTAGAAAGAGAGTTTTGCTTTTAAATGACCATTGAGGTTTCCACAATTTTATCATGAGTCCAATCATTTTAGACTAGGAAACCCCTAAAACTCAGTCAAGGAGTCAAAATCTCTCCCGAACCACAGAGCCCATTGAGCTGGCACAGTTAAAGCATGCCAATTTCTTTGGCCTACAGGACACAAGGGAGTGTTGTGACCATCATTGTGTCCAGCCACCTTGGGCTTCCCCAACCCAATGGATCAGGTATCCATTTATAGCTGGGTAGACTGGGGGCAGCCAAACAATGTGAGACCAAGCAGGGTTTGAAGAACTAATGACTTTCAGGAAACGAGTGGAGTTCCTTAACCACTAGGCCACCACATCTAAAACACGCAGGAGTTGATAACCCTGCGAAAGTGTGGTGTCTTCCTTGCACCCAAACTATTATTTCCTCAAATATATTAGCTACCTACTTTACAAACCTGTTGTATCTTCTCAAATACAGATGGCCACGTCATGGTCCTATCCATTGCCTCGTTTTGCCTTAATGGACTTTCCTCTCACCATAACTCAGGGCGATAGCCAGCTCTCTGATGGGCTGTGGGGTCTTTGACTGCCAGGTTCTCCTGATCAGCTGCTGGGGCCTTTGACTCAGGCTGTTCAGGAATCATCTCTTCAGATCAGATCAGTGCTGCTTGGCTTAACCCAGTCTTGATCCAACTGTTCCCCTGCTCACCGCTGCCTTAGACTGCCCACAGCTTAACAGCCCTTACATCATATGCCTCTTTGTTCCATTTTTTAAAAACTTCCGAGGCCTGGCCCTTGTCCCTGTCAGATTCTGGGTGGAGGCCTGAAATGTTTGTGTTACAATCTTGAGTGTAAGAAGAGGTAACTGTCTGTCAAGGATCCCTGCTTCCTCCACACTCATATTATGATGGTGGTTGATGATAATGAATTTATGGCCCATTTCAAACAGGCCGCTGTGTGTGAGGGGGGGAGGGGAAGCAGCATGGCAGGTGGGCGGGGCATGGGGGTGTGTTCCACCTCCAACTATCTCCACGCATGGAGCATCTGCCATTGGCACCCGTTGCTCCATGTGTGGGTGATGGGTGGAGGTGGGTGGAGTGTGGGAGCGTGAATGTACCCCCACCCACCAGCCACAGTGTTCCCACGGACACCCCCACCCCCACACATGCGCGAGGGGGGCGTCTGTGCGAAAAGGCCCTATATCCTGTCCTTTTTCTTACGGGTTTAAACGACGCTAATCTGGAGAAAATGGATTGTGGATTTCAGAAACTATGTCTACTTATGTGTGATCCAATCTCAAGCATGTTGGGCTCGGAACTGAGAGTCCTAAATTTTAATCCTGGTTTCACTGGGCAAGTCACTGCTCCCAACCTCGGCTCTTTGGCCATAAACGGAGAACCCATTTCACTGAGACGGATACCTCAAACGAATCCCGCATTTCCTGTGTCGGCGACCCACTCCTTTCACCAAATTGAATATTTATTTGGGATATTTTGATGGGATATTTTAAATAATACTTGGTATTAAATTTAACTAATTAATTAAAAATTAATCTTTATTATTATTATTAAACATTTATAAAGCGCCAGTAACAACCTGGCGCTGTACAGAACATATAATCAGCTGCGGTCCCTACCTGTGGCTTACAATCTAAAAGACAAGGAGGGGGAGACAAGGAGAGGGGACAGCGGGAGAGACATGGGAGAAGACAAACAAACATTCAGGCGGATGCGAAGTCTCAGGTGCGTGTACTTGGCTTGGTTACAAGGTGGTCGGTAGCAGCAGTCAGCAGAGGAGGGCTGACAGTAAGAGCAAGGGGAAAGACTAGAGGGCATTGGGAAAGGCAGCATGGAAAAGGTGGGTCTTGAGGAGGGATTTGAAGGAGCGGAGGGAGGAGGCGAGGCGGACGTCGGCAGGGAGGGAGTTCCAGGCATGGGGGGCAGCGAGGGAGAAGGGACGAAGGCGGTTGGGCGAGCAGGAGAAGCGAGGGAGAGCGAGGGAGGGGACAGCGGAAGAGCGGAGAGCGCACGCAGGAGCGCGTAGGGCGATTAGGTCCGAGAGGTAAGGGGGAGCTTGGTCATGGAGCGATTTGAACGTGAAAACCAGGAGTTTGAACAGGATACGTTCAGGAAGGGGGAGCCAGTGAAGGGAGAGGAGGAGAGGCGTAACATGGTCGAAGCGACGGGCAGAGTGAATGACCTTGGCGGCAGAGTTTTGGATCGCCACAAGGGGGGACAGGTGGGAGCGAGGGAGGCCAGCAAGGAGGAGGTTGCAGTAGTCGAGGCGAGAGATAACCATGGCATGAACAAGGATTTTGGCCGAGGAGACAGATAGAAAGGGGCGAATGCGGGCAATGTTGAGGAGAGCGAATCGGCAGGATTTGGCCACAGAGTCAATGTAAGGTTTAAAGGAGAGGTGCGTGTCAAAAATGAAGCCCAAGCTTTAAATTGTTTCATTCTGAATTCATATTAATTGAATTACTATTCATATTTAAATATGCAAAATGGTTTGATATTTTAAAAACTGCTTGGGATATTTTGTTGGAATACTTCAAATATCTTGTTTCATTGGTTTTATTTATTTTGTTCGCTTTGGTATTTCATTTCAGTTATTTGGGTTCTATCATTTATTTTGGTTACTGTATAGCAGTAAATGGCACTTCCAAAATGAATGAAATACCAAAACCAAATAACCAATGAAAAATATGTCAATGATAGTGCCAAAACAAAACCTCCCAAGTACAAATATGCACATTTTTTTTTGCACAACCAAATACAATTGTGGCACATCCAGATTTTGTTTCGACTCTAGACACCAGCAATAGGGTTGGCTAGTCAGTCAGTTTATGGTGTACTTGATGGAAGTAGTGCCATATAAGCTGTAAATTCCATTTATGGGACTTCCACAGTCTTTGCAAGACAATGAGTGCAATCCTCATTAGGGCTAAAATGAGATGTGGCCAAAACGGGAAATCTCATCGAAATCCCAGTCCCTGATACTGTCTCAGTTGAATCAAGAACCTCCCAATTCTCAACAATGTCTTGACCAACGTTTGTTTCTCAATTTACCAACTTTCCGCTTACCGGGATCCTGTTTACTGTTTTACCATCCGCTTCAAATCCCAAGAGGTAATACCAATGTAAGACCGCATTTCTTGCATTCCATTTCCCCTTGTACTTCCTTGTCACTCATTGGCTGGTACGGAGATTCCTTTACTAATCTGCAGTCCAGTTGCAGATTGGCCAGAGCAAAGGGAACAACATAGAACAATTTTGATTAAAGGCACTGGAGTGGGGGTTAAGATGCACTGGGGGAAGGTTAAGGGGTGGACTATGCGCACAGTGGGTTTTTTCAGATGGATACAGGGCTGGCCACCCCCAGAGATGCACCCCCACACCTGCCCATGGTCCATGGGCATTGGGCACAGCACCCCTCATGCACCATAAAGGTGCAGGCTAGAGCGACTACAACGCTATGGTGTTGTCTGAGGCAATGGCCGGCTGGACGTGGAGCGGCATCATGGGTCCGGACATCAGACAGACTGAGGCTCTGCTTTGGGCTGGTGCCTCAGGTACGTCGGCACCACGCCGGGATGATCCGGAGCACTACCGGCAGGGCTGCCCAGGAGCAGGCAAAGTCTGTTCCACTTCAACATCTGGCGGGCCGCCTTTAGATGGATGGGCCACCCGGGGGTGAAGTTGGGCAGACGTGGGACTGCTGTCCATCTGAAAACAAGCAGCGATTGGCTCAGAAACATGGAAACCACAAATCCGGAAGTAAAACAGTACCCTCATCAATGCGGTAAGTGGTAAATGAATGGTATGTGAAGGCGGTAAACGGTAAGCAGAAAGTTAGTAAATCGGGATGGTATAGTATTCTGAGAATCAAGTAATTGCATCAGTGTCAGGAAACAGTCGGGAAATCAATCCCAGTTTCTGACATGGCAAAATTTCTTGCAAGTAAGAATGTTACCATTTGTTTCAGCCCAAAGTGAAGTCAATGTCCCATTGACCTACAAAGGAGTAGGACTGCATCCTATGTGGGTGGATGGACTTTTACATGTGATCCCCTTGGATCAGCATTGAAGTGCAAGATCCCTCCTCCCCATATGGCCCCGTAATATCTTCCAAACCCTGAAAATATAGCATGATTATCAAAACTATTGGGGCTGCCAAAAGTCAACCAACTCAGCAAAGATCATTCTTATTTTTATTGTATTTAAAGAGAAGATTCAAAGAGAAGTGTGTGAAATAAATGAAAACAGACAAGGTCTCTGCTTTGGGAATTTATCTCTTCACAGCGGGTGCGAGACCCGCCACTATCAGTTGTCCTCTCCTAAATCAAGGTGACCTCGCTGACGCACTGCACTTTACTCTTGTTTCCATTTTCATTGTGGGAAAATGAAAGTCGATTGTCACCAGTAGGCAGGGTGAAACCTTCCCATTTCTTTGTACTTGGGTTCCTCATGTTGAAGGAACAGGAAGAAGGAGCTTGTACCATGTTCTCTTACTTTCCAAGCAACTCTGAAGAGAAGGAAGATCACAAAATGGCGACCACTTTTATTCTATCAACTTCTCCTTTGGTTTGTTGTGAGCCACAAAACAGATGTTATCCTTGAATTCATGTGACAAAAACCCTGCCTTTGCAAAGATAGTAACTTGCACATAGTATGTATGTATCTTTGTTTCTGCTTCTGACTGTGAACCCCACTTTAGATCAGTTATTTCCAAGGGGTGTGATGAGGCACAGCAGCGTGCCAGAAAAATGGCATAAATGTGCCTTGAAAAATGATACTTTTCTTTATTTTGTTTTGTATTTCAAACATTTATACTAATATATGTAATATTATATATATATTGGGGATGATCCAGTGCTATGCATACAATACGCGTGTGTACATGCACGCACGTTGGCCGTGCGTGGGGGATCGGCATACGTGGACTGCTGTCATTTGCATAAAATGGGCTATTACCTGGTTTTCTGGTTGGTCGTTGGCTGGTTTACATAGCACCTTCAATGTGCCTGGCACTGAATGGTCCTGAATAGAGACAGGTCCTTGCCCCAAGAGGCTTACAATTTAGCATGAGCAAGGGAAGAGAGACATAGGGAGACATCTAAGAAGTTGAGGATTTATAGGTGCCATGGTTAGCTTAGGTACTCTCAGTGTTCCCAGGCAGCGATTGGCCTGGAAGAGGGCCCGGGTCCGCGCAGCGCGGCGCCTGGCTCCTCCCATGATCGGATGCTCAGAAGCACCCTTGGACGGAGGGGGTTCAGTGGATCCCGCCGCCCCGCCGCAAGGACAAGCCGCAGAGGGTTCCCCCCCCACAGGAAGATGCAGAGAGGCCCAGCACTTCCATGGCAGCAGGGGGGTGGGGCAGACGGCGCTGTGTTGCTCCGCAAGGCTGCGGGCACACCAGGGGATGGGGCAAACAGCCTAACATGCCGGCGCTGAGCTGAGACCAGCGCTGGTAATCAGAGTAATGATAAGTTGGCTACGCTGTGAAAGCTAAGTAGATTAGTGTTCTGTGACTTGTGCTTGCTATTGTTTAGCGTATGATAGTAGTGTGAGCATGTTCCTTGCGTTCTTCCCCCCATCAGTGTGCGTGCTTGGTGACTAGAACAAGTGGCGTTGTGAGTGCCTTTTCCCCTTCCTGCAGGCTCTGTCCCTCCCACCACGTGGCGTGTGTGAACCTCCATCCACCTCACTCTTCCAGGAATTGGTTCCCCTTGCCCAGCAGACTCCCCCATTCCTCACGGCATTTTCCTCCCTCCGTGGCCCGTGACTGGAGTGTGACCGTGTGTGTGAGGGGACTCCTCTCCTGGAAACTCTGCTCCACGCCCGGCAATGATGATAGGGGCCCAATCTCCCTGAGATCACAGGGCCAATACACTATCCTGACAGGCATTCTCCAACAGCAAAGCCTTGTGGAGCAGAGAAATCTGGGTCTTCCTCCCCGTCTGCCTGACGCCCCTAGCTCCTGGGCTTCCCAGGTCCCCTTTCCCCCCCTCCAGCGTGACAGGTGACAAGGGGATGAGGGCAATCTCTGAAAGTTCTGTGGGTCCTTTGCTTAACACAGAAGGAGAGATAATTTCCCATAATGAAAAGAAGACTGAATAGCTCAATATTTGCTTCACTACAGTCTTTTCAAAAAAGGTAAGCTTTATTGAGATGACAGCAAAACAGATATGAACATGAATGGGGAGGGGAGACACATCAGGATAACTAAGGAACACATCAAAGAATACGTGGCCCATTTGAACAAATCGAAGTAAGCAGGGTCTGATAATATACATCCACCCTAGAATCCTGGAAGAGCTAACTGATGAAATTTCAGAGTCAATTGCTATTATACTTGAGAAGCCATAGAGAATTGGTGACGTCCCCAGAGCCCAAGGGCTGGAGAAGATGAGCAAGGTCTCTGGGGGGCAGTGGACCACAAAATGTATTTATTTATTTTATAAGTTTCTACCCCACCCCCTCCTGCCTGAGGCAGCTCGGGGCAGCTCACAGTAATATTATAAAATATAACTAAACAGTATAAAACATTAAAATACAAAAACATACAAAACACAATAGTGTGCAGTAAAATGTCAAACCCTCCCCTCCACAAAACTGACCGTGGAAGACAAGAAGACTTGGACTGAGGCGGATCTCGCTGGGAGAGAGTTCCACAGCACCGGAACGGCCGCCAAGAACGCCCACCTGTCGGTCCCGTCTATAGCAGGGAACCTCCAGGAGGGCAGCCCCCAATGACTGCAAAAGCCGTCCAGGAGCCCAGGAAGTGAGGCAATCTCTCAGATAGGTAGGGCCCAGACCGTCTAGAGCTTTATCGGTCAACACCAACACCTTGCATTGGGACCAGAAGACTATAGGCAGCCAATGCAATGCTCAGAGCACCGGCATAATGTGCTCCCTATGACCCATCCCGGTGAGCAGACGGGCCGTCGCATTCCGCACTAGCTTCAGCTTCTGAACTGTCACCATGGGCAGCCCCACATAGAGCGCATTGCAGCAGTCTAGCCTCGAGGTAACAAACACATGGATGGCAGTGACCAGGTTGGAATCCAAGATATAGGGGCAGAGCTACCTCACCAGACGTAAGTGGCAGAATGCACGCCTGGCCACAGCCGACGTCTGGAGATCCAGCCGCAGCTGTAGATCCAGGAGCACCCCCAGGCTCCTAACCTGAGATGCCAACACATGGCGAACCCCGTCAATAACAGGTAATATCCCCTCATCTAGAACCCCAATCACCTCAGTCTTGTCAGGATTCAGTTTCAATGTTCAAAATGAATGTGAGTCAACATAGTGATGCTCTTACGAAAGAAGGTCGATGCCATTTTGGGTTGTATTAATGGAAGTATTATATCCAAGATTAAGGAAGTTATACTACCCCTATACTTGCACAGGTTAGAGATTCTGGATAAAGAATAAAACTGAAAATATCATAATGCCACTATATAAGTCTATACCTGCGACCACACCTTGAATATTGTGTACAGTTCTGGTCACCCCATCTCAAAAAGATATAGTTGAAATAGAAAAGGTACAGAGAAGGGCAACTAAAATGATAAGGGGTGTGGAACAGCTCCCCTATGAAGAGGCTGGATAGGTTGGGGCTCTTCAGCTTGGAGAAGAGATGACTGAGAGGGGATAGGATAGAAGTTTATAAAATCATGAGTGGTGTGGAACACGTTAACAGGGAACGGTTATTTACCCTCTCAAATAGTACTAGGACTAGGGGACGCTCCATGAAACTAACAGGTAGCAGATTTAAAACAAATAAAAGAAAGCATTTTTTCACTCAACGCACAATTAAGTGGTGGAATTTGTTTTCAGAAGACATGGTCATGGCCAACAGTATAACTGGGTTTAAGAAAGGGTTGGATAAGTTCTGAAGGGCAGGTCCATTAGCAGCTATTAGCCAGGTAGGTTTGGGGAATGTAACTTCTTACTGTTGGGAGCTTGAACACCAGGGAACGGATTGCCCCATAATGACCTGTTGGGTACTTCAAGCAACCGAGACTGGCCATTGTTGGAGACAGGATGCTGGGCTCGATGGCCCATTGGTCTGACCCAGTATGGCACTACTTATGTTCTCTTTTGGAGTTCTGTATTCAATTTAGGGCTCCTCGGAGCTGTCTCAGTGACCCAGCCCCCACAGTCCCTGCTACCTGGCAGGGGGAGCAGCAGAACAACCCGAGGCCCAAGGACAGGCTCAGCCTTAGAATTTGCAGGGCCCTGGGCAAAGATAAAATGCAGAGCCCTTGGTGGCCCTGCCCCCTCCCCCATGGTGTCACCCCCCCGGACCACCCTCTGTGGGGCCCTAGAGGGGGGTCGTGTTTGGAGTATCACTGAGAGGAATTGGGGGGCCTGTACCTTGTCTTGATAGAAAGAGTGAAATACTGGGCCCCCAGAAGTAGAGAAAATAGCAGAGCTCAGGGCAGTAAGTAGGGCTAGCCCTGGGCCCCTGCCCGAGGGTCACGAATGTCCAGGATGGGCCAGCTCACTGCACAGTTTGCACCAAGGCAGCTGCTCCTCTTGGCCTGCCTTCGTTGTGGCAATGCCAGTGACTTCTGTTGCCAGGGGCTGTGGCAATTGCCGTGGTCCTCTTGGTGATATCTATTGGGAACAGACTGAGGTTGCCATTTCATTCCTTAGAACTGCTGATTTCTGGTCACTAGTGAGTCACACTGGGTTCAAACAAGGGCTGGGAGCGAAACTCCCTTTCTGTTTTTGCGGAGATTTTCTGTAAAAACAGAACGCCGCTCAGAGTTTTGCCACGGATTTACCACGACAAGAAATCGAAAAATCCGGCTCCCATTACTTCTACATTACTGCGCATGCACAACATGTCAGCCATCATACTGAGCATGCACAAGATGGCGGCCTCCATACAACAAAATGGCAGCGGCCGTACTGCAATTCCATAGGTAGTATCAGAACCCAGGCCATCTCACTTATAGGCAATTAGAAGCAACTACTTAGATCAGCCAGGCCTTATGCGTTGTATAGAACAGCCTGCACTAAATATACAGTCACTCAAAGCCCTCCCCTCAGCTGGATTTTGAGATTTTAGATGGGAGATAGTGGGGAGGGGACAATGAAGAAGGTTGTCTTTATTTTTTGTATGGATTCTTGATTTTTATCATTCTAGTCATAAATGATAGGCATGGGCGAACAGATCGCGGTTCGTGTTCGGCCGTTCGGTTCGGCCGCGATCGGTTCGTGTGTTCGTGTTCGGCCGTTCGGTTCGGCGGTGGTTCGCGCGTTCGCGGCTCCTTCCCTTCTCCATTTCTCCCAAAAAAAACAATGTTTTTTAATATATAATTTTTTAAAAAAAATTTTATTGAATTTTTTTATCAAATATTTATCTACACTAATAACTAACTAACTACCTAACTAATAAATGTATTCTAAATGCTATGAATATGAATAACTCCAACAAACCCTAAAGCTGAATCACAGAAAACAGTACTAAACTCTATCAGTAAACCTTAAACTACTCAAACAAAAATGTATCGACCTAATCCTATCTATCTACCTATGAATATATGGGATGGGGGTTGGGGGGCAATCACAAACAAGACAAGGAGGGGTACAAAACTGAAATGAAACCTAAATCAATCTATAAATTAATAATATACTACTACTCTAATGAATCAAAAAAACAGGGGAAGGGAATGGGGAGGGAATATTCAATGGAGGGGGGAGGGAAGGAGGAAGATTGAAGATTGAACACAGGGAGGGATAAAAACAAAAAATAACAACTAAATCTATCAAAGCTAATGTAAATAAATGAGAATATGGGGGTAGATGGGTTGGATGGGTGAAATAGGAGGAGGATGGCAATGGATTGGGGAGCTGGAAAATGCTGGGTGAGGGAGCCTTCTGAAACGCCTGCTGCTCAGGAACAGTGACTAGCTCAGAAGGTATTGGGAAGGGGGGAGGCAGACAGTTTTGTTTCTTGCTGCGCCCGCCTCAAATCAGCCCCATTGGCTCCGTGCAGCCTAGCCCGTGGCCAATCATAGACTGCCAAGCCAGTGGTCTGAGGCGAAAAGAGATGGTGATTCATCAGGCTGGCTGCTACTCCAAGCCACTCTCCACCCTCCACCCCTGGTGCCTGGAAGTCTGCTCCTAGCTGAGTCAAATGACTTCCCCCTCCCTGCTACATTTGGCCTTCCAGTGACCTGACAGAAGACCATGTTTTAGCCACCCGAACACAACCGAACGCGATTCGAATTGAACGAACTGTTCGGCCATTTCGTAGTTCGGTGTTCGGTTCCGTTCGGTGTGTTCGGCCATTTCGTAGTTCGGTGTTCGGTTCGGTTCGGTGTGTTCGCCATTTCGGTGTTCGGTGTTCGGTCCGTTCGGTGCGTTCGTGTTCGTGTTCGTGTTCGGTTGTCCGAACAGGCCGAGTTCGGGCCGAACACCGAACTACCGAACCGCGTTCGCCCATCCCTAATAAATGATGAGAGTAGAGACTCTGGTAGCAGTTCACATTCCTTTGAGGTACTACAAATGTAAACAGGCAGGCCAAAAGCCCACAAAGAGACCAGGGGGTGTGTTTACTAAAACGAGGCTCAATCATGACTTGGATTTTGTTTCAACCACTGAGTCTCTTAGGTGGGATTGGTTTTTCCCCCTAAAATTAAGGAGAAAAAGAGAACTCGACTTGGTGGAAAAGTGCTACAGAGAGGAAACTGTATGTGTGTGCGCGCACACGTGGCTATGGGTTTCTGTGTGTGTGTGCATATGACTGTGAATGTGCCTATGTGTGCAATCCGCACACAGGTATGTGTGAGGTGTGTGTGTGCGCGAGACTGTGTGTGCACAAATGTATGTGATGTGTGTGCAACCCTGTGAGTAAACCCAGACGTGATAACAGCCTGCTTTAGGGCAAGCAGCCGAAGTAACAGCCTGGCCTAGGACCACCCTGTTTATTCCCAAGAGCTCGAGATTTTGAGTTTGGTTTTGTGCTGCACAGTTTGTCAGTCCCTTCTGTTGACTAAGACCCACACTCTTAATCACAACCCCGTTTCGCCCACGTATCCCCACCCCCAAATAGTTACTTTCTCCATGAAGCTTTGCGAGCTGCCAGTTTGTCCACTAGTTCCAGGAACTTTGTCAACATCCCTCTAGCTTCTCCTGTCCATAAAGCCTCACTGGTTGGGGAGAGCTGCTGGGTTACATGCTTACCTGCAGGTGGGCAATGTAGTTGGGGAATGGTGGGGAGCAGCAGTATTCCTCCACAATCTTCAGGAGCAGTCATAACAAAGGAAGCCTGGAGCGTCCTTTTCAGTGTCCAGACCCTCACGAGGGTGAGTGGCTTCTGTGGGCAAAATCTCCTGCTCTGTAGAGCTCACACGCCCAGCCTCCACGTGGGGTGTGGGCACAGATCGGACTAGGGCTGTTATTATGGGCATTTTTACACACACATTAAAGTTCCGGATTTTTCAGTCTTCTGGGTGTTCCACAAGTAAGTTCCAGATGCATTTTTCACACGCACACTGCCCTGAGGCAGTTCCTGGATGCATTCTTCACACAAACACTGCCCTGAGGCTCAGGCACGGCTCCTCCTGCAGGGCGTTATGGGCGTTGCCCCCCAAAGCCCTGCAGGGGGACCGCTGCGGCTTAAGTTTTTTAAAAAAAAACTAAAAAAAAACGTGCTGCCGTTTATGACAGCTACAGCAGCCTCTGAGCTGCTGCCGAGGCTGCTGTAGCTGTCACTGAACCTGTTCTCCCTTCGGGGACCCACCCACTCCACTGGGAGAGGGAGTGGGTCCCCGAAGGGACAAAAAGGTTCAGCAGCTCAGCCGCCCAAAGCGTTTTCCTAT
>QEPC01009477.1:5837997-5889059 GCA_003113815.1 Sphenodon punctatus | reverse complement strand
CTCCTGGGTTGTGCCAGGGTTTTGCCACTGTTTCCCTTTTAAGCTTGAAGTGCATTTTAGACTGGGTTTTCTTCCATCTGATGTTAACCCTGGGAACTCCTGGCTGCTGGGTTATGCCCTGGCTCCGCCTACCATTGCCCTGGCTCCGCCTACCGTTGCCCTGGCTCCACCTACCGTTGCCCTGGCTCCGCCCACCAGCTCGACGGCCTTACTGCCCCTCCAAACTAAAAAGCCACCAGCCGCCCCTGCTGAGGCTCCTGCGCGCACAACCCACTTGTGAGAATGCTGGGAGCCATCTCGAAGAACCTTCTTTACAAGGTAGCAACCTTCTGATCAGCACATGGGCAGGAGCTGTTTGTAAACAAACAGCCTTATCCCCCAGCCCCAATCGCTGTCCCGCTGCTCCTGCAGCGCTACTAGGAGGGAGAGTCAGGTAAGCCCTCCCCCCAACCCAACCCGACAGGGGTCAGGACCAACAAATTTTTGTTTTGTTTTGTTAAGAATAATTTTTAAAAAGACAACGTGACCGGCCCACCGGGAATCCTCCGTGCATTCAATGGCCAATCCACCCCTGCCTGAGGCAGCCTAAAGTAGCCGCAGCTGTAGACGTAACAGACTGCCATGGAAACCAAGTGACCACAGCTGCCTGGAGCAAAGCAGTTTACCAGGAGAACATTTTACACACAAAAGTTCTGGGAGAAGTTCTATGCAGAAGTTCAAAGATCCGGATGTTTAAGATCTGGGTGAGTGATTTACACACACAGAAAGTTTGGGATGTAACAGCAAACATGCAGGAGAAATGTGTGTGCAAAAACACCACTGAACACAGTGAAGCCAGGGGATCTCTGAGTGATGCCACCTTTTTTGGCTGAAAGAAGTAGCTTTCTTGCAGAGGGTTGGCCCCTCTCAGACTAAAATGGGCAGGCTCTGGTGGTGTCTGTGTTTATACACTCTCCAGGGTCATCTGAGCCAGTCGTGCAGACTGTGCGACTCTGGAGCTTGTAAGTGGCCATCCCTGACCGGACTTTGCTACCTTGCTTCCCTGGCTCCCTGGCTTGATGATATTTTTAATGCTCTAATACCATTAATTAATGAGTTCCCTCTGATTGGGTGGCTGGTGAATCCCAGCGGGCCCCTCTCTGTAATATAATGGGCGGCTGGGATGGGAAATGATTCATAGCCCGCCCCCAGCCAGGGCACAGCGCGGTGCCAGCCAGGTCCGGTCGGTACAGAGAAAGAGTCTCCCTTCTCTTTGTCAGGAGGGGAGCAGAGCGCGGAGATCTCGCGGCCCAGCCGAGCGCCAGCAGGGAAGTTGCCAAGCGGGTCAAGCGGAGGAGGGACACGCGGAGTTACCAAGGCACCCCCCCCCCCTTTCCCGGCGGGGCGCAGGAAAGGCGCACAAAGTTAAGGCGCAGACCCCCGATCCCGGCCGGGCGGAGGAGGAAACGCGGAATTACCAAGGCGCAGATCCCACTCCCCATCCCAGGCGGGCGCAGGAGTGACGCACAGTTACTGGGGCGCAAACCCCGATCCCAGCCGGCCGGAAGGCCAAGCGCACTGGGGCTCAGACCACCCCCCGCCATCCTAACCAGGCGCAGGAGGGGCGGAGATCCCAGCCGGGCCCAAGCGCACAGTTACTGGGGAGCAGACCCCTATCCTAGCCGGGCGCAGGAGGGGCGCACAGAGTTCTCAAGTCGGAGAGCCCAGCAAAGGGGGGTAGCCGCAGATCCTTATCCTAGCCGGGCGCACAGAGTTCTCAAGCCGGAGAGCCCAGCCGGGCGCACGGTTCCAAGGGCGCACCGAGTTCTCAAGCCGAAGAGCCCAGCCGGGCGCACGGTTCCAAGGGCGCACCGAGTTCTCAAGCCGGAGAGCCCAGCCGGGCGCACGGTTCCAAGGGCGCACCGAGTTCTCAAGCCGGAGAGCCCAGCCGGGCGCACGGTTCCAAGGGCGCACAGAGTTCTCAAGTCGGAGAGCCCAGCCGGGCGCACGGTTCCAAGAGCGCACTCCCTCATCCCGACGGGGCGCAGCGTTCCCAAGGCGCAGCCCCTCCTCACAGTACAGCAGACGGACGGACGGAGTCCCTGAGCGTTGCCCCGCCGCCGGGCACAGAGCTGTTCCCCGGCGGCTCGGAGGCCAAGGCGGCGGCGATGGCTGAGCTGAAGACGTCCCTTGGCAGCGACCCCTACCTGGCCCTGGCTCAGAGCTACGGCCAGTCCGCCTTCGCCTACAGCAGCGCCGCCGCCGAGCCCCCCCGGGGCTGCTACCCGGGCGGACCTGGCGGCGTGGGGCTGGATTTCCACCCTAGCTCCAACCCGCTGGGCAAGGCGGCGGAGAGCAGCGGCGGGGAGCAGAGCGGCGACGACGAGGAGGAGGAAGAGGAGGAGGAGGAGGCTTGTTTCGAGGCGGCCAAGGGGGGTAAGCTGAAAGCCGGCGGGGGCGCCCTGGGGCCGCCGGGGAAGAAGCCCAAGGAGCAGCGCTCGCTGCGGCTCAGCATCAACGCCCGGGAGCGGCGGCGGATGCACGATCTGAACGACGCGCTGGACGGGCTGCGCTCGGTCATCCCCTACGCCCACAGCCCCTCGGTGCGGAAACTCTCCAAAATCGCCACCCTGCTGCTGGCCAAGAACTACATCCTCATGCAGGCGCAGGCGCTGGAGGAGATGCGGCGCCTGGTGGCCTATCTCAACCAGGGGCAGAGCCTCAGTACCCCCCTGCCCGCCGCCACCTTGACCCCCTTCGGGCAAGCCGCCGCCGTCTACCCCTTCAGCGGCACCGCCTTGGCCACCTGCCCGGAGAAATGCACTGCCTTCTCAGGAGCCGCCTCCGCCCTCTGCAAACACTGTAACGAGAAGCCTTGAGTTTCCTCTCTCTCAACAGTTTTGGCCTAGAAAGTTTGGGGGTTGGGTTTTTTTAGGATGATTTGTTTGCTTTCCCTTTTCACTCCATCCGCCCTGGCTTCCAACCATCAGTTAAGTTTCTCTTCTCCTTCATTTAATAATTTATTTATTATATTATTATTATTATTATTTATTTGTTTTATTATATTGTCTTTCATTTGGAAATATTTGGAGGCAAAACAAAAAGGGTTCTCTTTTTTAAAACTTGACTTTTTTTAAAAAATCCCCTAGTTTATCCCCATGGTTTTATACTCCTTCCTTGCCCATCTTGGCAACTTTTCTGTAGAGTTCTTTTTATTTATTAATTATTATTATTTTCTCCCAGACTGATAATGGATTGAAGTTTATTAGTATAATTTCCCTCCGTCCACTTCCCTCATCAATTCGCCTTGAGACAGAAAGGTTTAAGCAAAGAGTTTCTTTTTAAAATATATATATATATATAATATATAAAGAGAGAAGTCTTGAAATGGAAATTTCACAGAGTTTTCTTTGGAATGAACTAACCTGGGTTTAAAAACAGACACACACAAACTATGCAATGTTTACAGGATACAAAATCATTTCTAATAAGGGGGACTTCTAAGGTGTACCGTGCTCTAATTGGCAGTGCTCACCAGTTACAAATAAAATGCAATCTGATCAGCTTTCAGTCCTTATGCTGTTGGTAGAAACATGGACACTGCTAATGGGCTGATTTCTTTTTCTATCTCAAAGTTAAGATCCCATTCTTGGACTTGACAGAAGTACTCTGATCGTACACTGTTGCCTGCTGTTCTGCCTGCTTCACAACTCTGGTTGGGGTATTCCACGTGCTTTCCCAAATTCATAGCTCACCTTGGTAGACAAAACAAAAGAGAATCGCTTGACGTATTTATATGTATTTATAATAAATAAAAAGATGTGGATAATCACTTTTTTCCTGTCCTACATCTCTCTAAGCCAGCTGGGGGTCCATGTTAAGCAAACTAATGCTGTTGGAAGTGTAAAAAGAAGGACAAAGGAAGCTTTGCTCCAATACAGACTTTGGGAAGAATGAGACTAGTGACAGTTTGGTGAATGAGTCAGAGATCTTTAAAAATAATTTTAACATTACAACTTGGAGGAATTTAGATACTGATTTTGTTGCCTGGGCCCATAAGTCTTTAACTAAAGACTATCCTTTGGGTTACTCATGTCATAATGTCATTCAGAGTGAGATAGGTTGATGGTCTGAGTTTTGTGGATTTGGACACTTTCTTGAAAAAGGACACTCTCTAATGCAGCTGCCTTAAGGAAGGTAGGGGGGTGGGGTTAATGCAAAAGATGAAATCCTGACCCCATTGAAGTCAATGGCCAACCTCCCATTCATTTTCATAGGGCCCAGGATTTCACTCAGAGTGCATTTAGAAACAGCATGATCAGGGGCGGCTTGGGATTGTTTAATAGCCATGCTCTGTTTGTTTGCTTTTTTTATTGCTGTGCAACTCCCTGGTCCCCCAAATGATTGTGTCTGGAAGCTTGAGGCTACCTCCCCGTGTGTTTCTAGCTCAGTCTCAACGCGTTTGCCATGCTGGTTCAAGTTATCAGGAGTGCAGCTAGTGGCTAAGTTTGGGTTTCTTTTTCCTCTCTGCTTTGATGCCTTGTATGCTTCACTAATCATCATTTATATAATAATAATTGAGATGCATTCTCTGATATGTGTGCAGATAGGGTCGCCACCATCCAATGTCACAGCAACCACGTAAACTGGTACAGTCGCAGCCTGAGGGGCTAGACCTGTCCATGACCATTTATGTTAGGAATGGAAGTGGGGGTGGGGTAGTAACTATTTAAGGTTATTAAACCAATTTCCATGGCTGTCGCCAGTGTTATGCTAATTCAAAAAGGACTGCAGTCCCTCCCTTTCCAAAAGCTGCTTGTCTCTCTGGTATTTCATTTTAATTAACACATTTCCAAAAGACTTTTTTTTCCCCCAATGTTGTGTTTTTGTTTTGTTTTTGTATTTGCAAAATGAAGTGTGTGATTAAAGCTTCATTCACAGAGACATATGCTTTAAAATTGGTTTCTTCTCATTACCATTTTTATTTCTTCATTTTTCACAAGACCAGTTTATCTGTTTGACACGTTTTCGGGAGGGGGAGAAAAAAAAAGAGGAATCTCAAACTATTCTTAAAACAAAAAAATAGAAGTGGAGAGAAAACTGGCTGGCAAAATGCAAATCAGGCAAGATCCTTTTTAAATTGCTGCAGACTGAGCAAGGACCAGAAACGATGTTACACAAAGGTTTAATTTAACAGCGACTCGTGATTTTGTGATAAACATTTATTAATTCTGGCTGAAAGCCATGGAAATTGAGTAGCTGGGGTTATTTAAATGCAGAATAGTTGAATTGTTCTGTTTCCACTCATACTGAAAGAGCTGCAGAATAAAGTATTTAATAGTTTGGTATTTTTTTAAAAAGCACACAAGTTTATTTTGTTCAGTCAAAGACTTTCATTAATAATAATGGGATTTATAATTGCTCTTTTTCAGGTAATTATGACTGAAAAGACTGAATGCTTCTGTAATTACAGAGCTTATGAAAGTCTCTCCCTGGTGTTACATTTATGTGGCTTCGTCCTTGTTCTCTGGAAGTTAATGGGAGCTTTCCCATGGACTTTAATTCAGCTTGAATTTGCACCCAAGGTGTGTTATATACTGTTCTACTCTTGGGTGATTGAGTTTTCCAGACCAAGCATATATATATATATATATATATATATATATATATATATATATATTATATATGCTTACTTATTTTGCCATAGCCATCTTTAGACTAAACCCTGTTTTTAAGGCACTTTAAGACATTTGCAAGAGTCATGTTTGGAATTATATACTCTCATGCCCCACAGGGTAAAATGGAGTTTGGAACACAGAAGCTAGGACCCTGCTATAGGAAATGACATAGAAGGAAAGGCACAGATGAACTTCTCAAATGCTGTGTCTTAGGAGGCCAACATAACCTCTCAAATCTTCTGTAAAATAGAGGAGAATGGTGATCTTGATAATTTAGAAGTAAAGAAAGTCTATTGACATCTTTCCCTCTCGTTGATTTAACTAGAAGAATGTAAACTCGAACTATTCAATGTTTTAGTCTGAAAACTAGGCATTATAAGGTATTTTTCAGCCCTCAAGGGATGGTTTAACCCCCCTCTAATTTAGTTCTCCTGTTAATTCAAAGACATTTGCAACTAACTGAATACAACAGTCATCTAGTCTAATTTAATTTTTATCTTTATTTAATACTGCTCCTAAGGCCCCACCAGATATAGAAAATGAATGGAGACAAGAATTAGGCACAGGTGCTCATTTCTTTAAAAAAAACCACTAGGGTTGAAATCCTTACCCCATTGACTTGAACAGGATTAGGATCTCCCAACGCTGTTTCTTCTGTATTAGTATAAATGCGCTGACAAAAGCATAGGTCATTTGACCTTAGGAATCATATTCATATTATATAATTATTTATTCATATTATTTGTATGTTTTCGAAAGCCTGTTGCTTTCAGAATTTTTGGCTGGTTTGTGTGTAGGAAGGGGGTGTTTGCAAAAGGATTTTGACTTTCTGAGTATTTTTTTCTTCACTAAAATGCTTTTTTATTATTATTTTGCTTGCTTTTAAAACTTAATACTAATTTTGTTTTGCACTTGAAAGACACTGAAATTCAGGCTTTATGTATTTGCTAATCTAGTGATTTCTCTATAATTGCAGAGTAAACACTAAAATGGCAACCTTTGACATTGTTGTCTAACCCCTAATCTCACTATTCTAACCCTTAATAGCAACCAGCGTTGAGTATCTTTAGAAAGACAAGCCAAGGGATAATGTCACTGTTTAGTTAGTTTATTTACAGCTTTGCCAAAATCCAGTACAAAGAAAAAGTTTTATCATGTAAAATGGCACACAACCACAGACAAAGGGTTAGCGGCAGTGTGTAATAACCGTAGCCAATAGGATAGGTAACACTAACCACTTGCCAAAATTAATGTTCTTCTAATGGATATAACCTTATTATCAGTGAATAGGGAACAGCTGATATCAGCAGTGCAAACTGATAAAACTTTGTTGGTGCATTCTGTAGCTTGTGAGATAAAACTCGATTAACCCAATACAGAGAATCAACAGGTTTGTTTGAAGGTGGTGAGTCCATGGTCTAGTGTTAAAATGCTTTCGCTTGCAGCTCAACCTCTTAATAAATTCTAGAATGTAGGAAACCGCTATTCTGACAGAAACTAGGCTGCTTGAAAAGGGTCCCATGGGGCTCAAACTTCTTTAGACACTCGCTTTTTTGAAATCTCGCAGCCATCATTTTCAACTGCAATTCAAGATTTTTACGGTGTTTGTTTTTTGTTGATGGAGCCCATTTGTCTATGGCCTTCAAACTGTATCCAAAATCCATACCCTCCGACGTGATTTATTGTTGGAAGGATTAGCATTAGCAGGAGAATAAATACAGTTTTTCACCCCTCACTGTCTCAGCCAGTGGGCAGGCCCCAGTGAAATACTTCTAACTTGGCTTCTTTGAGTGAGTCCACTCAGCCATTGCATGCTGGTTGAGTGGTGTTTTGTGTTAGAAATTAACACTCCCCCAATATGGGACATCATGGCGAGTAAGTTCCTGGTCTAGCATTCCATAACCCAGAAATTCAGGGTATTTTTAGACGTGACGCTACCACGGGAGGCCACGCTTACTCCGGTGTGGCCACCGTGGTAGCGTCACGTTTGAAAATCCCCTCAGAGTGTGCTGTTCCTATTGACTAACAGAGTTCTGCTGGCGAAAGCCATGTTGAAATTTAAGGCCCTTGCATCACGCCCATTGAGAACTGGACTGTCTGCAAAGCCAGAAGCAGTGAACACTTGTAACACAATGGAACGTTTAGCAGGGAGTGCTCCCTGGGAATCACAAAGAAGCAGCAGTGGGCTTTTCCTATAACGCAGAGCAGAAAGACACTGCATCGCCTTTGGAAGAGGGTGGCTGTTAGCTGTAGCTGGCAGTAAAATGAATGAGGACTGGACAAGTGCAAATTGCTGAACAGAAGCTACAAGTGAATTTCCCCTGATATTATTCCAAATGGAAGAGGTTTTATTTTAAAGCATTATTTAATAAAAAAACAAAAAACCCTTCAGATGCACGATTAAGACATGTGCTTTGACGCCCAGTATGCATTTTCACAGTGGATGATACCTGCAAAGAGCAGTTTGATCCTGTGTTAATGCAAATATTCTTTTTTCAAAAGAGCAAAGAACAATAATTTAAATTAAAAAATCTGCTTTCATTCTGTTGTCCATCTTTTGATAGAGTATTGCAAAGCAGAAAAGTTTCTAAATCCCTGATTAGTGCAGAAAAGACTCTGATTACAGTAATTTTGATAATGTAAATTTGCTTGTGATATGTCTTTAGTTCTTAATCCCCTTTGGAATCCCATTCAAAGGGGAAATGAAAAATAGAGGGATTTATTATGTTTTAGATCAGCAGTTCCACAGTACTTCCCACTTGTTTCTTTTTAGATCTAAAACATAAAATTCCCTAGGTTTGGGTAACAAAACATTTTCCTTCAAAATTAGAAACCTATATTTCTAATGGTAGTAAAATAGAAATTCTACCATCATGTTTTGTCTTTGGTCATTAAAGTAATGCACCTGTTTATATAAAAAAAAAAAAAACTGATCAACAAAGTGGGGAAAATGTTTTTATTGATTTTTCTGAAGGTACATTATAAATATGGCTCATTCACTTACAGAAATCCCCAAAATATACTTTTTACCATGGCAATGTTGTCGTTTTTCCTGATTAAAACAAATGAACTTAGAACCTTTTCAAAATTCTCCATTTATTTATACAAATAAATTATCGTTGTCAAGCAATCTCTTTGCAGCTTAAAAGATTCCTAATCATATCTATAAACCCAAAAGAGCAGAATGGTTTCACTTCTTAACTATGGAAATTAAAACTAACAGAGTCAACTAATAATAAATTTAACTGTAGTTTGCTATATAGCTTTCTACTTGATTTTTATGGAAGTTAGAGAACCAGCAGGTATAAATCAGTACCTGCTTAATAGAAGCTTAAACTACGCAAATTATATGTGTGTGTATTTATTATTTGTAGCCCTAGTATATATAATATACATGTGTGTACAAATACATATGTGTGTGCATGTTCAGGGTGATTTTATGCATCTGACCATTTTTTATTTATTCTTGTTTGTAATGGTCAGATGCATAAATGATCACCCTTACAGTATTATGTGTATATTACATATCTATTAAATAAACTGTGATTAATAGATTCAAAGTCACCAAAATCATAGAACAATTAAATATTCTGTTTTTGTATCCTTTAAACAAGCAGGTTGCCATTTTTCAAACTTAGAGCCAAAAACAACTATTCAGGTTCAATAAAATTAGCCGCAAACATAGAATATGTATATCCAATTAACTCCTAATTTCCTGAACTAACATTAGTGGGGCAAGGGGGGTTGTGCCTTTTACTTGCATTAGAACAGAATTTTAGAGTCGTATCGCCCAATCCTCTTAAGCTACCAGTGGGAAAATCTATCCACTGTTTTGCCTTAAGTATCTGCAAGAGAGGTAGGGAAGAAATAGGGTTTAGGAAAACACATCACCATGTTTTTTTTCCTCCGAGCCCACTTTTGTCTAAAGTAATGAGGCCATAGTCAGTTGCTTCCGAAAAGCGTTGTGATCTGGTGTGACGTACAGCGAATCACGGCAGATCCGTTTGGACTGCATTCGTTATTTTAATGAGACAGAGGCAAATCTGTTTTTTGGCCGCAAACCTTAGGATGGAAGCATAATGCGAAATGTTGGTTGATTGCCACAAGGCAACTGACATTATAGATTTTTATCGCCACCATTATGTGGCTTAAAATTTGCCATATCTAGAAATATTTAGCCCCACTTCCATTTTTTTTTAACACTGTGAGTGACACCAAAGTTGCAGAAAAATAGGGAAACATATTTAATTTCCATGCCTAGCATCCTATGGTTTGTAATTTGTAAGAGAGTTAACGCATTCATAAAAAGGGGAATGGGGGGGGGGGAATAACTACCCACCAGAACCTGAACGCGGTCACCCAAAAAAGGTCATCTTCGATTGGGCGACATCCTCAGTAGGAACCTACCAGACTCTGCTTGATGCCGTATCCGAAATGACAATGAGGCAGGCATATCTCTGCACAAACAGTAATCATAGTAATGGGGTTCTTAAGAATTTACCAGTGCTGAACTTTTCCAGAGACTGTGGAAATATTTTCCACTTCCTTGGCAATACCAGTAGGGAAAATGACTGTGCTTTTATTTGCCTTCAAGCAAATGGCAAGCCAGTTTATTAATAAGGGGGGGGGGGGGGGAATATCTAGGTTACGTTGGTAAATTAACCCATAGCTGTGTGCATGTATCTAACATATATGCATATACCTTTGTACACACAAAGTCATTCATGCGTGAATATATTTTATCTACACACCAACAACACCACGACTTTGCCCTTCATTTTTTTTTATTATGATTATTTTTATTTCAGCATAATTTGGTCATTCTAGAAGCGGAACCACTGCATTTACCTACACGCCCCTGTTTAAAATCTGGTGGACAATGAGATTCTGACTAGGTGAGATTCTGACTAAGTGAATCTTAATGGGGAAGCTGTTTCTAATCATTTTCATTTCACTTTTACTTAAAGTTTCTTTTTTTTAAAAAAAAAAAATCTCACCCCTGCTTTCTCTCTCACACACACACCTACTTTCTCCAGAGTAGGCCTTTTGAATTCAAAAGGGTACCTCTAAGGTAACTAGCGTCAAGATTTCAGCCCCAAAAAGGGAATAATGCCAAAATATCTTCCCTGTTAATGGATTCCAACAATTTGAACTCTACCTTTTTATTTTTTTTTAAATAGATTTGCTTCACAATGGATAAGTTCCACATACTGCACTGAGCTATTCACAGAGGCGCTTTCCCCACCACAGATTAGAGAGTGATACTTCTTTAAATTTTTCTTATCTCTTGGCTGCTTCAGCATCAAGTGGCCTAAACACATGACAGCGATTGGGGGGACCTTCCCTGTGTCTATGAGAGAACAGAAGCTCTAGGGAGGAGGAGAAATAGACGAGCATCTCTTGCAAAAAACTAACTAAATATATATATCTATTGTTAAGATGGCGGCTGACTCAAGGCCTCTGGCTTAGTTTACATCCTTTCGGGTGTCCAAGAAAATACAGTCTTACTTACAAGAAGTTTTCTTCCCTGGGGTTTTATTTCTCGCTTCTTGCCTCAGTCAGCATCAAAAAGATGCAAGGAGGGAAAACACTTTACTTACAGGAGGCTCTGTGTCTCCTCATGTTGCTTTTTGTGATTCAATGTGGCAGTGTAAGAAATAATCCAGGTGCCAGGTGAATGGGCCGCACGGGGAAGTTCATTCCTGTGTCTCTTTTGTCAGGCTCTTCTAAGGGTGATTTCAGACATTACGCGGTCCCGAGTCATCACAGTGGAATCCCAGCAGTGGTGAACCAAGCAACCAGCCCTGTGGTCAACAAAAGCCTCTAACAGACATGACGGGAGTGGGACCACGGCAGGGAATCGGGCTGACAGACCACGGTTCGGGGCAGCGCAACAGACGTGATGCCAATTCCCAGCCGTGGTCAAAATACCCAGAAGGCACCGGGGAGGGGCGGGACACAGACATGGCCGACTGAGGGCAAACAAAGCCAGAAGGGACAAAAGGGAATGCCCACACAAGGGAAACGGGAAGGGAGGGGGAGGAGGGAGAAGAGCCGCCGAGATACCGCACACAACCGGCACAGAGACAACGAGGGCACAGTGGAACACAGCACAAACACATGCCCGGACGCACACCCACCCACACGGGAAAGGAAGGGAAGGGGGGACACAGCGGGACAGACAATACACACGGCACCACGGGCACAGGGGGACGGGGAGGGGGGTGCAGCACAGGGCAGAGGGGGGGAAATGGCCCTGGGGCAGGGCAGGACACAGGCAATGGCAGGCGGAACCCCAACAACAGCACAGTCCTCACGGGCGACCCCCCAGCAACACAGGCAGTCCCGGAATGGGGGGAACCCAGAAGGTCGGGGCACAAGCACAGCAGGAGGCCACACGGAACAAGGAGCAGTCTGGGAACGGTCCAGGAGGCACACACGCACCCCAAGTGCTGGCACCCAGGGGAGGGGGGGGCAGGGGTGCAGAAGGGAGCGCAGGCGTCTGAGGATGGTCAGCAGCACCCAGGGGAACTGGGGGGTAGGTCGGACAGCTGGACTCAGACACCGGAGATGGCAGCCACGGAGGGGAGCACCGGTGGCAGGGGCAGGCGGCGGGGGCCCAGAGGGGCAGGGCAGGGCAGGGCCCCCCTCTGCCAGGCAGACCGTGTAGGCGGCCAGGCTGCACACAAACAGGGCAGGCACGGTCTCCGCCACAGACCAACCCACATGTGAGCACCTCCATCTCTGGAATGCGCCCATCAGGGAAGGGAAGCAGCCCCAGCCTCTCAGCATGCAGCCGGCAATCCCGAGCGCTCGCCTCATAGCCAAAGTAACAAAGGCCAGAGCTCAGGCTCGCATAGGCACCCGACAGGCTGTCCGGGCAGTTCAGAAGCATTTGCACAGCCGGGGTATGCCACAGGTCGCACAGGGCCATGGTCTCGCAGAAGGTTCATGTATGGGGGGCCCCATGGGGTCCGGGAGCCCAATGGAAGCACAGCCAGCCATGGTCCCACAAGCCAGGCAGAATGACACCACGGACAGGGGGACCCGCAATCCCTGTAGGGGCGGGAGGGGAACCGGGGGAGCCCGAAGGCCAAGCGATAAGGCCAATGGCCGTAACAAGGCAAGGTAACAGAGCAAGGTGTGGGGTGCGGACCCAGCACAGCTGCAGGAACCGAGAACACAGACAGGACAGCCGACACACTAATCAGGCCTGCAAGGACACAATGTTGCCAACACAGAGGTGGGAGGTGATGACAGCAGGAAAGCAGCTGTAGGCAGCACGCCTGGGCGCACACTAGTCCGTGCGCAAGGCCCCGAGCAGGGACGTTCAATGGGCTGCCGCCCCTGCCCACCCACCCTGCAGGAGGAGGCCAGGCGCACCGGGAGGGGGCCGCCCCGGACTGACGCAGGTGCCCCGGCCTATAATGGGGCCGGCTGCACCCCACCCAGGGCAGTCGGCACCATGGAGCGGGACAGGTTGGGTGCCTGCGGGATGTACCTGGTGCTCTGTGCTGAGTGGTACCGCTCGCACACCGATCATCTGCGCATCCTGACCGCAGAGGGGCACCTGGGCGCCCACCTGCGGGTTTGTGTGGCCTGGTGCACTGCACGGGCCCGGAAAGCCTACCACGGCCGCAGGCACTCCCTGGCCCAGCTCAGGGCTCAGCTCAGGGCTCCGTGGCCGGAGCAGGGCGCTGTGCTCCGCAAGGCAGCCGGGCAGCTCCAATGGTGGAGGGAGACCATGCGGCACACAGGCCTGCTCACAATGCCCATTGCCTGGCAGGTTTGGGTCACAGAGCGTGCACGGGGGTGGTGGTCCCGGGCACTGGCTCAGTGGGACAAGGCCACCTGGAGGGCGCACTTTCAGATGGACAAGCTCACCCTACTGCATCTTGCAGAGCTGCTGATGCCCTGGCTGGAGCGTCAGCACACCCCCATGAGGACCCCCATCTCCATGATCCAGCGAGTGGCCATCGGGGTCATGGGCCCTCACAACGCCCGACTCCTGCCGGTCCGTCTCCCAACACTTTGGTGTCGGGGTGAGCACCGTAGCCTGTATCCTCCAGGATGTATGCGAGACTGTGGAGGGCGTGCTCCTGGACCGAGTGATCCAGCTGGTGGACCAGGTGTACATGATGGCCGGCTTTGCGGCTGGAGGGTTCCCCAACTGAATGGACGCCGTGGACAGCACCCACATAGAGATCCTCCACCCCTCAGCTGGGGAGGCCGTGGAGTATGTTAACAGGCACGGGTACCACTCCCTGCAGCTGCAGGCTGTCGTGGACCACCGGGGGCAGTTCATTGACATCTTCACGGGCAACTCCAGACGTAGCCACGATGCCTGGATCATGACCATCTCCCCCTTCTATGCCCGGATGTCCCGCGGGGACTTTGTGGACATGGGGATGGCCCGTATCAAGGGGGTGCTCATGCCCCCCTGTATCCTGGGGGACCCGGCCTATCCCCTCACCCGGTGGCTGATGAAGGTGTTCCTGGTCGCCAGGACCCCGGTGCAGGCGCTGTACAATTCCCACCTGTGTGCAAGCAGGACCGTGGTCGAGCGGGCCTTCGGAGCTCTCAAGCAGCACTGGAAGAGCCTCGCTGGCTGGCTGGCTGGACTACACAGCGGAGACCTCGGCCCTGGGGATAGGTGCCTGCTGTGTGCTGCACAATGTGTGCGAGACCGATGGGGCAGCCCTGGAATACCCTGTGCCTCCTCGCCCTTGCCTCTGCCTGTTGCAGGGAGCACTCTATGGCCACCTCCATGCGGTCCACAGCCGCTATCATCCACTCCCCCTGTTCACTGGTGGTCCGGACTATGTCCTCCGCCTGGTCCTCCCTCCGTACCTGTGCCCGGTGCTCCTTCATCCGTTGTGCTGGAGGCACGGGCACGAGTTTCTGCGGCCCCTCTGGCTGCCCTGTAGGGTACAGGGAGGTTGGTGGTTAGGCAGCCATCCCGGCCACCCCCTGGGCGGGGGCACACCTGAGGGTCGCGCCCCCCCGGGTTGGCAGCTGCCCCCCCGCGTGACCTGGGTCCCCCTGCAGGTCTCCCCGGGGGTCCCCCCTCCTCGCCGGTGTGCCTCACCCAGGCCCTCTGGCGGCTGCTGGGGTTGTTCTCGCCTGCCTGTCTCTGCCGCTGGGGGGTGGGGGTTCATGTCGGGGTGGGGCTGCCGGTCCCCGAGGTCCCAGGGTGCTCCTCCTGGGGGTCTGGGGCCCTGGAGCCAGTGCCTTATTGGGGGGGCTGCGAGGGGAGGGGGTACCTTGGCCCGTTCCCTGCCCTGGACCACAGCGCTCCCCACGAGGCGGGGGGCGACTATGGAGCCCTTCATGTGGAGTATGCGGTCCAGGGCATTATAGTAGGGGGCGGTCCGGGCTCCGAGCCCGGACCGCCGGTTGTTGTCCCATATGGCCTTGTACCCCCGCTTGAGTTCCTTGGCCTTCGACCGGCACTGTGCCACGGTCCTGTGATGCCCCGCCGCCTCCATTTCCTGCACGATCTCCTGGAACACATGCTCATTGCGCTGATTGAGCGCAAGCTCCAGTTGATGCTCCAGGGTCCCCCAGATGCTGATGAAGTCCTCGGTCTCCCTGTACCCCCATTGCCCCCCTCTGTGGTAGGGCCTTCTCCCCCATGGACCCTCCAGTTCCTCTTCCTCCTCCTCCTGCTCCCCCTCCTCCTCCTCCGCCTGGTGTGCGCCCGTCTCCTCCAGGGGCTCAGGCTCCCAGGCCCACTTCCGTGTCTGCAGGACAGAGGGGAGGGTGTTGGTTGCTGTTCTGCCCCTGTCCCGCAGCTTGATCCCTTCCCCCCTCCTCCTGCCGACCGGCCGCCCCCCATGTTGCCCCTGTGTACACTCCCCTTTGGTCCCCTTACCCATTTCCGGGGTGCCTCCTCCCCCGGCCTGGTCGTTGCCCCCGGGTCGGCCTGTCCCGGCTGCTCCTGCTGCTGCTGATGCTGCTGCTGTCCCTCCACCCCCTCCATGTGCAGCACGACCTGTGCCTCCTCCTCCTCCTGCCTTGCTCTCTCTCCCATCGCTCTCCTCTCCCTTCCGCCTCGCTCCATCCCGCCACGTTTCCCTGCTGCTGCAAGCCCTTTAAATCTCCCACCCCAGCCTGTGTTGTTGCTGGTTGCCTGGCAGTGACGCTGCATGCTTTGTCCCCGGCTGGGAATCATTTTGGTTGATTCCGGCCAGTGGTTGCCATTCAGACGTTACTTATTTTTGTTTCCCGATGGGAATCGCTTTGACCACGCTTTCGGCGATGGTCCGGGCCGGAAGTCCGGAAGCGTGATTGATATTGACCCCAGGTGGGTATTGACCATGGTGAACATCTGGCGCCCACGTAACAGACGTTCAGGGCGCTTTGACCCCGCCACGGAATTGACCGTGGTTCACTGTGATCTCGTAACGTCTGAAAATACCCTACGAAGAACTAGTTTGCTCACAGCAGCCTGTACAGCGTACTTCTCAAGTTCCCAGCTCTTTATCGTGGTATCCCTATGCAACATTTCCTCACAGGTTACTTAGTTACCTGCCATCAGGTGAAAACATACAAGACAGTGGCCAGCCAGAGCCTCTTCCCAACCTGTGGAGCGGTAACAGAGCCGTCACCCGTTAGGCCAGCATGGAGAGCAGAACACACATGCAACCTCTCGTGCAGCCCCACACCTCAGTTTGGGCCAAGGAACCAAACACACGGACAAGACTCGGGCCCAGCAGTAGCCGCCACCACCAGAAGCAAGATCAGGCCCATGGAAAGTGGCCAGCAGCAGCAGATCACTCCTAGACTCTGGGCCAGAGCGATTCCATCTGGGGGCTGTACATGGCCCCAGCCCAAGGCGCTGTCATCCCCGCCTGGCTCCCCCCAGCTGGTGTATGGGGTGCAGGGAAATCAGTGGTTCTGCCCAGGCAGACCTGCGCCCAGAGAACATCCCATGGGCCAGTCCCCCTTGCCCAGGGGTGACAGGTCCCAACCTGGCACATTGGCAGAGGTGGCACCCATGCCACACACTGTGCGCCTGGGCTCACCAGTACTTCTACCCCAGGAGTGGGTCCCACTGTTGTGTGGGGTGGGAGACAAGGAGGGAGGAACCATGTGAGGCTGGTCTGGACAGCGACCGGAGTGTCTGCTCACTCTCAGCCTGTGCCAATCAGCTGACAGGCATCCGGCAGTCGCTGCTCCTGGGCCTGATCCTTGCCAACACCATGGCGTTGTCCACGGTGCTGGCAGACCTCAACATGCGCAGGAACTGTGCGGGACCTAACAGACGGGAGGGCGCACATTAGCCCAGCTGAGCCAGCCTTAGCCTGCGCTGCATCAACCACCATCTCTGGACCACGCATCAAGTAGCATCTGGCTGCCCGCCCCACGGTGGGAGTGGGCGAACATCTGGCAGCCACCTAGCAGACGGACAGGTGAACGTTGGCTGATGTGGGCTACTGTCTCATCGGTTTTCACGCATCCGTGCTTTATTTCCAATTCCAGATCCAGGGAAGCGGAGGGCCCCGTGCAAAACTGGAGTCCGGACCTCCTCCTAGCATAGGAATGTTTGAAGATCTTCGCCTTCAGGGAAGGGCGGGGTATAAATGGAAATAAATAAATGATGGCTCACCCATAATTAATTTTTGACGTTGAGCTAAACGTAACAATGCTGTGACTGTAACATCATGGGCTAGGTCTCCTTGCGTTCCAGGCCTTGGGAGCCCAGACGTTATGCGTATATTGTTATTCCTTGCTTACTCATGGGCCCCATGTGTTGAGGGCCCCTTGCTGAGTCACCATCAGCCCTCTTTAATCTGGGGTCACGCACGCTAGAGGAGCTGCGACTATGTGAGTCTGTAGTTTATTTTATCTTATTTATTTAATGATTTACTTACTTTCTTATCCCACCCGTTCCAGTAAGGCTCAGGGCGGGTTTCAATGCGTAACCCAAGCACCAGCACTTCTCCCACTCACATTGTTACTTCAAGTATATTTCTGGATAGTGTGTATTGGGGGGGGGTGTGCTTTCTTGGTGCCCCCATCCCCTGTGCAGTCACATATTCTGCACTTGTCTCGCCTCTTGCATTTTTAGGATAATATCTAATGACGGTAATTGTATCATTGTAAGTTGTTCCAATAAGCAAAGCGAGTGATGTACATTTTGGAAGGCATATTCCCAGTAAGCTGTTCAGTCAATATAGGATATCATATTTCTTTAACAACAACAACAAAATAAAAATGCAAAGACTGAAAATTAAATCATATATGCATTAAAACAGAGAAACCTTATTCTGCATACGTTGTCCTTGGAGAGACTGTGTCCTCTCACCAGGGGTGGAAAGTGGAGTAACTGTCTTCTCTCCAGGAGGGCATTGTGGCTACCTCTCTAACAGCTGTGGCTATATGCTAGCAGCTAATTTGTGTCAATACCCCATTAGCTAATGGGGTATTGGGATACTAGCTCTTGGTAGTGCTGGTATCCCATTGGCTAGTTCAGAGTACTCTCATCTCACGTTGTAATTTCACCCTGCTGGAAACAGGATGTTGCCAAGTGCCAATTTCTATTAAAGTTGCCACAATCAGAGCAGCAAAGAATGCATGAGTCCCTGGATATATGGCCCCATTACCATTGCATCTGAACGCTATACAGTGTACAGCCACCTGCAACACTAGAATTCTGCAAGGGCTCCAAAATCGACCTTGTGCCCAGACCAAGCGTGATTGCGCCGGAACCATTCTGGTGCAGCCAAGCTCCTCTGTCTCCAATTTGTAGGGTGGGACTCTGGGTGAAATTTCAGTTTCGGTTTTGGTTCTTTCTGAATTTCAGATCTAATTTCAGTTTGGGATCTTTCCGTTTCGGATCCTTTTCATCCATAGTAGGCACAACCAACTAAGACCCTTTTCGAATGGGCTGCGGTGGGTGGGGGGGATGCGTGTGCGGTCGCAGTGGATGGAAGTGGGTGTGGGCCCGTTACCACGGGCACACACCCATCTCCACCCATGGAGCAACCGGCATTGGAACCCATTGCTCTGTGTGTGGGTGATGGGTGGAGATGGGTGTAGCGCGGGAGCGCACACGCACTCCCATCCATCCCCCGCGACATTCCCACAGGTACCTCCACCCATCTCCACGCAGCTGTGGAGATGGGTGGGGGCATCTTGTGTGAAAAGGGCCTAAGACAACACACACAGCATCAAAGGGTAGTGAACTGAAGTGCACAGTTGTCCGTTTCAGTTACAGTTAAACTGACGCTTAAGTTGCAGTTGAAGTCAACGCCCAAAATCGCTTCCAAAGAAAGAAAGATCCGTAATGGCTTGATTTATGGATTTAAATCCCAAACAATCATTTTTGAACTATTTCAGTTCTATCTGAAACCGAAATTCCTACACCTACCGATTTGTAATGGGAATATCCCGACCCCCACGGAATGCTGTGATAGCAGGAGGAACAGGGTCACATCCCAGAGTACCCACAAAAACAGGTTATACCTGTCAAAACTGCAGTACTTGATTCAACCCGGTAATTTTGGGTACTGATTGGGATCCAGTTAGTACCTAATCGGGTTATCTGTTTTATCAAAATACAATTTTTGTCCCGATTTTCAAATTTCCAGTACCAGATTTCTGACTTACTACCCCAATTTTTCCAAGTTTCCATCCTGATTTCCAATCAGAAAATGGTAACCCAGAAACAGAAATATCTGGTATTTTGGGGTAGTTGGGGACCAGTCTTTTGGTAATTGGGGACCTGATGGGTATTTGGGTGCTAATCTGGGTAACCAGTAAGGTATTTGAAAATTCTGATATGACTGGCATGTAGCAAAGGTGCTACCCATTTCAACTCTAATTACAACAAGGGCAGGGTTTAGCTGCTGCCCCACCCTTTGTCCCCCCCATGTCTCAGAGACAGTGACAGCATGGTACTCCATGGGGGTGCCATGGAGTGCACCTGGAAAAGAGTGGGTTTAAGGTATTCCTTCTCTCTTTACCTTGTGTGGCTCCATTCCTGTGGAGCACAGTGATGTCATTGTGCTCAGTGAGACAAGGCCTCTTGATCAGGCCCAAGTCCAAGGAACTTGGGCCAACAGGATTCCCGAACCAAGCTGAGCCCAACTGGACCATTTGTGTCCAACTGAGCTCAGTTCAGCATGCAGGACTCTATGCAACGCCCTTGTAAAATAGGGAAATGCTATGGCGCCATTTTACAACAGAGCTACAGAAAGACAGTGACTTGCCCAAGATAACACAGGCAGTCTCTGACAGATTAGGACTTGAGTCTTTTGAATCCTAGATGAGCATCTTCGCCATCGGCCCATCCTTCCTTCCTTGTAGAAACTGGTGAGCGCTATTTGCATCGGAGAGAAGCTACTCCAGCTCAGTGGAGCTGCATAAGAAGTTCACAGTCAATAATTCGAAAAAAAGAAAGATGTCCCCTCTGAGTCTGTGCGCCGTAACTTTAGCTGATGGATGATTGTGCCACCCCCTGGTTCCAGTTCAAAGATTATTATTCCTTTGGTTTTCTCAGACAAAGTTTACTCAGACACAGCACCAAGATCTTATTATTTTTACTGATTTTTTTTTTTGCTTGCTTGCTTAAGGCAGAAGTTTGAACCGTCTGTCCAAAGCCACACAGCTGCAAGGATGGAGCAAGGGGTCAGCATGTTTGAACCAGGGACCCTATTCTAGTTTCCAGCTGTTAGCTGTCAGTATTACATCAAGCTGCTTTTTCAGTACTAATAAACACCAGCAGCCCATCTCTCTATTGCCATTTTTAGGTGGGCACGACTCGGCGGAGGCAGGGGGGGCCTGTGTGTACTGCATGGAGTACACACGCACTTCCTGTGAGGGGGTGGGGGCATCAGACAGGACAGGGAAGGTGTCCCCTGTCCTGTCTGATAACCCCCAAATCTTGTCGAGAACGGCACCCAATGAGATTTTTGAGATCAAGAACGAGCCGAGAATCAGCCATTCTCAACATCGTTTTCACAAGATTCTCAAAAAAAAAATTAAATGCTCTGCGCATGCACAGAGTGGTGGCTGCGTCTATTCTGCGCATGCGCAGCCCTTTTCCAAGATGATGTGGGCTGCATCAGCACCATTTTAGAAAAGGACGGCCATTTCTGCGCATGTGCAGACCAGCTGCCCTTTTCCAAAAGGGCGCCAATGCGGCTCCTGCCATCTTAGAAAAGGACTGTGTATGCGCAGAACGGCCATAGTGGCCATTTTGTGCATGCGCAGAGCATTCTTTAATTTTTTTCGAGACTCTCATAAGCTCTCGAACCGTTAGTGAGATCTTCTCGAGCTCTCGTTGCCAGTTCTCAATTCTCACAAGATTCTTGTGAGAGTCATTTTGATTCTCGTTTCCACCCTAGGCAGGAGGAAGCTGAAAACTAAGAGGTAGGATGGATGTGGGTGTGTTTGTGAGAAATGATTCTTTAGCTGCTGGAAGTGAGCGTGACTGCTTCTACTTGGAATCCTCCAAGTGTCTTTAACTAAAACTTTACAACCAAAGTCAGTGCACTCATGGGTGAAAACAGAAATAATGCTATGTCTACTTTGACACCACTTCAACATTTTTTATGTATGTTGCAGGGCGGCATAGTGCACCAATACAGCCCTGTAACATGCATAAAAAATGTTAACGTGGAGTTAACGTTATGTCTGTTTTCACCCCCTATGGGAATTTTGACTTTTTAATAGTCTGAGTTTTAACTTGAACCGTCAAACGTATGTAACACACAGACATCCTTTTCCCCCAGATCAGGCTCAAAGTTCTGGGCTATTACAAATTTTCTTATGAATATTTAATAAAATAACAATAATACATGCAAATGTATGCAAATTAGGGTTGGCATGAAGCGTAACTATTTCTCTCCATCAGATGTCGGAGGGTACGGTGTAATGTTGTGTATCAAGTTCAAAAAAATGTAACACAAAAACCTAGGTTTAACCATCGGGCTAAGGCCATTGGACGCATTGTAGCCCGTGACGCGTTTTAGCCTGCTGTCAGTCTGTCTGCACCATACAATCAGGGCAGGATCCCGCAGCATTATGGGATACCTTGCAGCAGCCACTGCAACAGAGGGTAACTTTTCAAGCGGGGGAGAGAATGTGAGAAACTTATCCAAAGTAAAACGGCAATCTCCCATCGGAAAACAAAGAGAGAGCCAGTGAGACTGCTCAGACTTAAAGCTGGCAATAAGCCAGTCCCCCACGGACCACATATTGGATGAATATAAAGCAGCTCATCCCAGGCAGACCTGCCGGAAGTATTTTGATGCAAAACCATCCCTGGGCAAAATGCCTTTTCTATTGTTTGTTTGTTTGTTTTGAAGTGTCTTTCCCCCCTTCTCGTTTTCAACATCTTCTAAGTTCACAAGATGACAAAGGGACCCAACCTAGATTTGAACTCCTGAAAGAAACAAAATGCCCTCATTTCAAACCTTCCACGCCTCCTATCCGGGCCACTGTTCTGCGTTCCTCCCTGTGAAACTCCGGGATTGTTCAGCCTGAGGGCTGCCTTTAAGGATGTAAAAGTCAATGAAGATGATTGACCCCAGGAAATAAAGAAGATTCGCCCTCAGCGAGAGGAGCAGGTGCCTCTTGCTTGTTTCTTCTTATAAAGAGAATATTAAAGCATCTCTAATGGGGTTCCCTTCTGTGGCCATAGACAAACCTCTAATTAATTTGCCCTTTTGTGTTCTATTCTGCTTCTTGTTGCTATTTTTCCTTCTTCTTTTTTTAAAAAAAAAATCTATATAATGCCTTTCACAGCCTAGTCATTTCCCCGTAGGCTGTTGTTGGGGGGAGGGAAAGGGGAGTCGTGTAGGGGGTAGTTACTTTAGGCCTCTCATATCTAAGGGGCCACATCATAGTAGCTGGATCGCTTAGCCACCTCCTCCACGACTTGAAGAGAAAACCTGAATCCAGGCCCCTCCTCAACTGCCGCTGTTGCTGGATCTACCCAACGAGTGATTAGGAGACTTGGTCTCCATCCCCGCAACCCCACCAAATAGGGTTACCACCTCCATCCTGGCTTTTAAACAAAGGGGGCATAGTCACATCAGCAGGGGTGGGGCAAAGAGGATGCCACGCCCCCTTTCTTATGTAACCCGCCCTCAAGGAGTGTCACAATGTTCTGATGCTCTTGGGGGCAGAGCCATGTCAGAAGGAGACAGGGCAAAGGGACTGTCTTGTCCCTTTTTTGACCTCACCCTTGTGGAGTGTCACTCTGGGTGTTAACAGATGAGAGATTAGCCCATTGGAGTCCGGGGTCACCCTGTGAGGCCCATGCGCAGCCGCCACCCGCAGGTTCTGCCCAATGAACTGGGCCATGCTCACCCCTCCCCTTCCATCACTGAGATGTTGTTGTGCCCCAAACTGCTCTAGGCCCTCTGCCCAGGACTTTGTGGTCTCGGTGAACCTGCACACATGCGGACGCTGCATGCACCCTAACAGACGGGAGGCGGCCATGTGAGTACATGTTTGCCTGCATCTGCCAGCAGTTGCCTCCATATTCACTTGGGCAATGCCATGAAGGGCGGGCTTCAGGGTGGGCAGGGGCAGGCGAACATCTGGTGGCTACCTAATAGGTAGGCAGGTGGTCAGCGCCCACCCATCCAAAGGGTGGACTATCATCTCATCTGTTATTTTTATTATTTATTTATTTATTTATTTATGACCTAGCTCTCGCCATAGCCAACATAAAGTGCCATAACATGAATAAAATTATACAATTAACATACAACTTTACTATTAGGAATGGGTGAACAGAACGCGGTTCGGATGTTCGGTCGTTCGGTTCGCAACTTGAGTTCGGGTTCGATGGTTCGGTTCAGCCAAGTTTGGCTTGGCCGAACTTGGCCGAACATTCGAAAATAGTGAAATCGAAACCGATATGAAATCGAAACCTAATTTTCAGCCCTGGAAAGATGGTTTTTCTGCCTCCGAACACGACCGAACTGTTCGAGAGTTCGGTTCGGACATCCGAACAGACCGAGTTCAGTCCAAACTCCAAACATCCAAACCATGTTCGCCCATCCCTAACATACACATCCAAAAAAATCTGCTGCACCAAAATTATACATTGCTCATTGTCATAACATCCTGTAAGATGTGGAGCTATATCAGAAAGGAGGCGGGGCAAAAAGATGTCATGTTCCATCCTGATGTAACTCTGCCCCTTACAGAGGGTTATGATGTCATGACACTACATGAGGTTGGGGCTAAATTGGAAAGGAGGGGTGAGAATCTCTAGGTTACTGCAGGTATCCCCAGCTGATCACGGTTTCTGCAAGAGCCCAGAGAATGACACCAGGTCAACCGGAGTCTGTGACAAAATGTGGAGAGGTGGCAACCCTCAAGAGACTCAAAAATCCATTTCCACTGTGGGTAAAAACAGAAATGATGCCAGGCTGACCTGAGACGTGCAGCCTGACAGACTGCACAGGGGTGGGGAGAATGGGGAACGTGCAGCTGGCCATCCCTGCCCCCCTCCCTCCTGCTGCACTCAGCACCCCGCCCCCTGCCATGACGGACAGCCATGGGGGCCAATGATGGCCAGCCATAGATTCCTGTGATGACCAACCCAGCCCAGACTAGCCGCCTGGTCCAGGAACACACATGCAGCCCCAGGGAAGCCCGCTGTGACCTGATCGGGACGACCCTAGCCCAGGCTGTGACCCCTGGAGGTCTCTGGGATCACAGCCCAGGCTCACCACTGACACGGCCCGGGACAATCCCAGGTCAACATCGGCCAGCACCTGAACACACATGTGGTCCGTGCCCTGGCGTGTCATAGCAGGCCAAACCAGTCTGCTGTCACGTTTGTTTTTACTCGGAGGGTGTTTTCAGACATGACGCTAACCCCACTTTAACCACGCTTGAACGTTTCTTATGCATGTTGCAGGGCTGTATTGGTGCCCTATGCAGCCCTGCAACCTGAATAAGAAATGTTGACTTGTGGTTAAACTGGGGTTAGCGTCATGTCTGAAAACACCCAGAGTCTCTAAAAGTCTAAAACTGTCCCTGATTCCCCCACCAATTGTGTTGCTTGAGGCAACAGTTGTGGCTTACAATTTTGCCCTAATCTAGCTCTAGCAACTTCTTTAGCATTACCCTTGATTTAGACTGGGTGAAGGGAGAGCTGGGCCGTGTGTATTAACACTTTCTGAGGGAAATATTTAAACCATGTATTTTTTTCCCCCCAGTGTTTCCTTCCTGCCTGCACTCCCCACTCATACTCTTCTCTGGGTTTCTCTTCTCTGACAGCCAGCCTAGCTGATGACATGAGGGGGTTTGCAGCAAGCTGAATTAGATGCTGACCTTTTCGTTTCTTCACCTCTGCATGTGAGAAACCGTTTCCAGGGTGGGTTGGGATTTTTTTTCTTCTTTATGTAAAAATTTCTTTTTGCAAACGCTGTGACCAAGAAAGAGACTCCAATAAAGTGGAATAGCAGCTGCAAAGCACAGGGTAGATCTATTCTTGGAAAGAATTAAAAATGCAGATTCATCCTATTCTAGTTCTGCTCCATGTGGGTATTTCTATGGCCTTCATCACTGAATTATCCAAGAGCTTTACACAGTGCATTAAGCAATGTGACTAGCATCTATCACATATAAGTCTGTTATCTTTCCTAATCTCTTTCCAATAGAGTTGGTGTCTTGGTCAGTTTGGTGGGGCTGCTTTGTTTGCTTACCTTTTTGTGGATATTTTGGGTGATTTTGCAGTTTAGATGTCATAAGCACAATTAAAGGCATGTTCTCATGGGTACTTTTATTGGAGGGACGTACCTCCTACCTCACTTTAACCTTCCCTTTGTTTCTACAAGCAAGGCAGTTAAATTAAGGTTAAAGGTGAGTTATTCACCTCTGCAAAGTGGGTAGGGAAGTTCCTACACCAGGGGAGTTGATCTTTTGTACAGGAGGATGTTAATTAACTTCACCACCCCTGCATTCCAGAAGCCATCCGCATTTCCTGTTTTTGAGATTGCTCTTGCAGCAGCTTTCTCAGAAAGTCCTGGAGAAGGAACTTTCTCCTCTACTATTTCCAGAACTTTGCATGCAGGGATATCAAAAGAACCCTTTGCACTGTGGAGAATAGCACAAGGAAGTGAGAAGAGCAAAGAAATGCAAGAAAATCAGCAGCTTTGTAAGTGCAAAGCTCTTATTTCACAATCAATAATGTGAATTTGTTGCTACATGTCAAAGCAAACAGATTATGGAACACAGAGAGTGTTTGCATGGAGGAAAGGCATTTTGTGAATCAGGCCCTACTTGGAATTTAGAAATAAACGATATCATGACAATTTCCCACTCTCTGTATCTATTACTTTGGGGACCAACACGGGATCCACATTTTCTCTGTACGCGTATTTTTAGATGGACAGGCTGCCCCGGTGTTGGTCGTGCCAGCCCCGGGTGGCCCGTCCATCTCAAGGCACAGATGTGGAATCAGAGCAGGTGGGCCATTCCCACTTGTGGTGCTCCAGAACATCCCAGAACACCACCTGCGGAGCAGGCTGCCCAAACCCGGAATACTGGCCCGAGGTGGAGTTTGTATAAGGCTGGGTGCATTCAAGTTGGAGGTCCAGTTGGGGTAAGCTAGATCATGGACAAGGAAAGGAAAGGGAGGTATCTCCTTATGAGGTGGGCGAGGAGTTTCCCATAAGGGTATGTGCAACCCACGGCAACACATCTGACCTCGGGGGTGTGGTGGTATCACCCGCAACTAAGCAGGACAGCACCAGTTCCTAGCTGTGGCAGCCCGTCTTCCCTTCCTGAATGGGTTACGGCGGTTGGTTACGTAACTTAAGGGGGTTACGCCGGTTTGTTACGTAACTTAAGGGGTTACGCCGGTTGGTTATGTAACTTAAGGGGGTTACGCCGGTTGGTTACACCAAGGCAGTGGTGCCCACCTGTCCATTGTCATTGAGCCTGGTGCTGATGTTGGGTTAGGAATTTGGTGTTTTTTTAACACCCCCCAACCTTGACTGATAGTTAAGTTTTAAATTAAAAGTTGTGGCCAGTTTTTGAGACTGTTGACTTCTTTCACGCTGCGGGGACAAAGCGTGGTTGTCTCTTTTATTGGACCAAGTTAGGTTGGTGAGAGTAGGCAAGATGTCAGGTTTCTGACATTTCTGAGGGAGGGTCTGCGTGGCCTATATAATTTCGCCAAGAGAGGTTGGTCCAATGAAAGTTAACATCTGAACTGCTTTCAGAGTCAGGGTGAGAGAAACTCCATTTTGTCTCTAGGCTGCTTGCTCTGCTCCTACAATGGTATATACTGTCCTGGTCTCTCTGATAGTTTGTATCATAGGGTACTGGCCAACCCTGGAGCTGCTCTGAGGGTGAACGCCTGCATCCAGCTCCACCTGGGTTGGATTTAAATGGACCCGACGGGTTCCCCAGCCAATGGTCGGCCTGTGTGGCAACCCCACTCCATAGAGTTATGGGCAGATCTGACACTCTAGGCTGCCACCTGCAACTCTGTGGTGTTGACCGGGACAATAGCCGGCCAGAAGCTACATTGTGGGTCCGCTGAGCTGACCTGGCCGCTCCCAATTACCCCGTCCTGCCTCCTGCCTTCCCCTTTTAAAGCAAATGGGGGGGGGGGGGTCATGCTCAGAGCTCCTTTCCCACTCCAAATCCCCAGATTAGGGCCAGCCACCCTAATTCTAAAAGGTGAAAACAGCTTAATCCTTCCTGCCTCCTCCCTCGCCTTGGGGAGAGAAAGGCTGCCTGTCCCCATTGATTCTATATTTCTAACAGGTGCACAGGGACAAGGCCCATCCTAGGGCTGCACCGAATAGTTTAAAAAAAAAAAAATCACGTCTATATCCGAGTTTCCCGAGATTGGCGCCGAGTGTTTGGCTGGTCCTCAGTAACTCGGCCAAATACTCAGTACTCGGTAAACTACTTGGAAAAATAAAACCACGTACCAAGTATTTTCCGAGTACCAAGTTCCCTTATATAGAGTCAGGAAAAGTCCCATATGTTTCAGGGAAAGCTCCATATGTTCCCCATCAAAGGATTTACCAAAGTAATGGGCCAATTTCTTGGTTACTCGGTAAAACTAAGTCGAATACCAAGATACTTGGTAAAAACCCGAGTAATTTCAAATACCAGGTTTCAGCACTAGCCCATCCCCACCACAGGGGCGTGCGTGGGGATGAGAATTCTCTCTAGGAGGGCACTTCAGCTTGTGCCTACGTCTTACTGCAATCAGTGAAAATTAAGACCATCGTTAAAGTTAATCCTGTTTTGTTGCTTTCCTGATCTAAGGTCTGTATCTGAAGGGAAGAAACGACCATTGTCCCTGATACATTTGCCCCAAATATGTCTTGCACCACCAGACAGGAAATAGATGACGTTGGACTGCTATTACCCAGGAAGAACACAATCCCGCTCTTATTGCTGTTGCTTAAAAGTCTAGAAATCCGCTAACACTGAATCAGGCTTCTCCATCGCGCCGGCAGAGTCAGCTTTCCAATTCAAAAGTGCCATGATTCATCGTAGACCATGATGGCTAAATGGAAAGACGCACATGTTACTTTACATCTGCAAGGCTATCGTTTGTATTTGAGCACAGAGTACTTAATAATGCACATTTGAGACACAGACCAGAGTCTGTGTGCACCCGTAACTAATATAATGTGAATGTGACCTAATGCAGTGTGTTGTTTGTCCTGCTACATTGTGTAGCCTCTGTGAATAAACATTACGGAAGCTGTGAAGCTGTCACCCTGTATAAAAGCCACTTCAGGGCCACACTGTTGGTTGCTAGAATTAAATGCTGTCTTCCATCCTTCACAAAATAAACACAGGTTTTCCATCGGAATCTGTTACAATTACCAGTTTTATGTGTGCCAAGATCTGCAATATTAAGGTGACACTTGATGAAGTAAAAAGCCGGCCAATTCAAAATAGATATGGGGTTAACAAAGCTGAAGCAGGCAGGGCGTTTGCTACCTGTGAATAATACTCAACAGTTTAAGCACCATATCGGGTACCCAAAATGGCACCAATCGGGTATCCAATTACCCCAAAATACCCAGTCTTACTGTTTCTGAGTTACCAATTTACCTTTTTCTAATCAGAAATCAGGATGGAACCTCAGGAAAAATTGAGACGGTAATTGGAAATCCTGCACTGGAAGTCGAAGTCAGAAAATTGGGACGAAAATAATATTTCGTTTGACCAGGTACCTGATTAGGTAGTAATCAAATACTGATTAGTACCCAAAATGACTGGGTCAAATCAAGTACTACAATTTCAACATGTATACCCATTTTGTGGTTACTTGTTTCAGCTCTATTGGAAAGTACTTATAGATTCAAAATAAAGAGTAGAGACCTTCTCACCCAGACGCCTCCAGGAACAGGCTTTTTCTTCCGCAAACGAGAAGATGTCTAGAGAAGGAGGTCTATTATCAGTGATACAGTGTGTTTGAGAGGTAAGGGGCACATGCTGGTTCTTCATCCCTCTTGACCCTGCCTTCTTCCGGGCTATAAGACTAACAGAACTAGAAATCCAGTCGTTCTGCTGCTTGCGACAGGTGCTGCAGGTGTTTTGTCAAATCAGGGTCCCACCGGGAGCTGTCCACTGTGCTGATGGAGATAGCCAAAGGACAGAGAAGTTAATTCGCCGAGACTGTAGTGAAGCTGGTGCCAAGAGGGCAGCAGGGAGAAGGCGCTGCTTGGTAGCTTGTCGGGTGCAGAGGTACATAAGAACTATCTGGAGTAAGGAAGGATCTGAATTAAATGTGGTCATTCTTTAGTTGTACAGTCTCCTTTGGGTCGAGTGCCAAGGGAACAGACTGTGATCGTATAGTGTAGTTAAGTTGTCTATATTAGAATCTTATATGCAGTAGTCCAGGTACAGACCAGACTGCTGAACAGAGAATGCAGCAGCCTGAGCCAGGTTTCAGAAGAGATTGGACACATGCAGCAGTTCCCTCCTTCAGAGGAGACTGGTCAAGATTTGGCTGGACTTGACTAGTCAAGAGATTTACAAGACTGACAGGAGACTAATCCAAGCTTCTGATTTTTATACACTTAAGATCACAAAGTCCCAGTCAAACCTTGTTTACTCAGCTCCAGAGTGTAAACAGACGTAAGCGTTAGGGCGGAGTGCACAGCAGGACTCATCGTTTTTGTATCTGTTTTCATTTTCATGTATAAAAAACCTTTTAATTTGGGGGGAGTTTCGTGAGTAAGATTGTTATTAGTTTTCTGTGGTTTTTAGGGTTTTTTGTTTTTTTTAATTTGATTTTTATTAAAAATAATAAAAAATAAAAATAATTACTGGACATGCGCAAAATGGCCACCGGGGCTGTTCTGTGCAGATGTGCCCTTTTCTAAAATTGCACTGGCCGCATCAGTGCCCTTTTGGAAAAAGGCAGCCGCTTGGCACATGCTCAGACTGGTCCGGCACATGCGCAGACTGGCTGCCCTTTTCCAAAATGGCTCTGATGCTGCTGACACCATTTTAGGAAAGGGTACATGTGTGCAGAATGGCCCCAGTGGCCATTTTGTGCATGAGCAATTATTTTTAACCAAAATGGACGCTTTTTTTCTTTGTTTTCATCCATTGTCATTACCCCCGTCTGTCACTTTCGGGTTCTAATTACTAATTAGAACCCGAATTACTAATTAGTAATTCTAATTACTAATTAGTAATTGCTAATTAGTAATTCTAATTACTAACAGGCCATTATTCATTTTAGTAACTAAATAAAACAAAACAAAACTGAATGAACACCCTTAATACGTGTCCAGATAGCGTTTTACCTACTAAATGGATTGTGTCTAGCCAGCCTCACCCAGGTTAGGGCCAGGCTAGTTAAGGCAGGCAAGGAGAGTTAGGGAGTTCCCTTATTTTAGGAGGGCAGTGTTAGATCGGACTAGGAGCATAGCTCCTTTGTTAGGAGGGGCGGGGGCCTAGGTTAGCACTTGGCTTGGGAGGTTGCTTGGGGTGGAGAGCAGACAGCCCTTCTGAGAGATACGACGATACAGAGGTCTGCATAAGGAGGTTTCTATTGTAAAAGGAAATACTGTTTGATGCCACGTGCAATTAAATTGTGGGACTCGCTGTGTGCTAAACACATAGGCCAGGAGTGCCCCAGAACCCGAGCCACCTTGTGGGGTCTTCATGCATGCAAAAATCATGAGTGCAGACAGCACTGGGAGTCCTTCAACCAGGCAGACACCTGCCTGCAGTTCGTGGAATTGCACCAGTTGCCATGGATGGCGCTAAGACATTCCCCCCACCCACCCTCCCCGGGGACAGCTGGGCAGCTGCTCCAGCGATCTGGCTGTCTCTGGGGAGCTCGGGGACAGCAAGATCAACAACTCCCTGCCTTCCCAGCTGTCAGGCATCTCCTTGGGACAGGGTGATCACTTGCGTTCCTCTCCCTCCACCGGCTGGGTGCACTGTGCACTAGCACTGGCTCCAACAGAAAGGTGGGCAGGTCATGGCCAGGGATGGCTTCTTCCATAACACACACACACACACACACCATTTCCATGCCCGCTGCTTGCCTTTCCCGGCCGCTAGGGCCATTCTGTGCGTGTGCACCCTTTCCCAAAATGGCGCCAACATGGCCAGCATCATCTTGGAAAAGGGCCGGTGGCCATTTTGCGCACGCACAGTGATATTTAAAACTTTTAAAATTAAAAATTATTTATTTATTTATTTATTTATTTTTAATGACTGTGTCTGTGTAAAATGGCCACCAGGCCATTCTGCACTGGCCCAACCTTTTCCAAAATGGTGCCAGCACCATCGTTGCCATTTTGGGGAAAGGCCATGCATGCATAGAACAGCCTGGGTAGACATTTTGCACATGCACAGTGATTTTTTAAAATTTCTTTTGATTTGTATTCATTTTTTTAACAAAAAGAAAAATGGAGGGGTTTTCTAAGTAAATCCCCCCCCCCCCACAAGTGAATTGGTTTTTTTAAAAAAAACCAACGACGAATGGGCTGCCTTCTGCGCACCCTTTTGTAAGGGTGAACTAGAGAAGGACTGAAACGTACTTTGAACACCAAAAGCACAATAGAAGCAATATCAAACAATGGTTAGGGATTAAGATGAGACCTTCAGGGGGATAGGTCATTCCATGCCTGTGGGGAAACTCGCCAAGTCCCTGAAGCACTGTGGCCAAAGGCTACAGGTCTGATCCAGCCTGGCAAATTCTATTCCTAGCTCTTCATTTATAGACCTGAAGCAAATATGCAGAGGGAAATTAGAATACGACAGCCCCCATATTCAAATGGTCTGGTTGAAATCAAATGCATTGTCTAGATTCAAAAAGGGTTTTGTTAAAGTTGGCGTGTTCTCTTTTTGTGTGCCCATCTCTCACTTGGCCTGTTTTTCATTTGTTCATTGTTTGTGGCTTTGTTTGCACTAACAGAAGCATTTGTCTCCAAGTCAGCAGAAGTAATAAACTGGTCGGACCTCACTTGGAATACCGTGTCCAGTTTGGGGTGCGCTTCATTTTAAGAAGGATAGTGACAAAATGGAGTGGGTTCAGAGGATGGCAACGAGGGTGAAAACAGATGTGCAGCTGGCAAGACAGCTCCCCAGGCTTGCTCTGGGGTGGGAAATTGTGGGCGACTCAGCCTTGGTCAGGCCAAGGCACTAAACTGATGTGTCCACAGCTGGGGAGCCGTTCTACTGGCCGCATGGCTCAGGTAAGGCTGGAAACACAATCAATGTGCAGGCAGGCAGCCCCGCCTGACCTGTCCTCCCAGCGCCCCACCTCCCCCACCATGATGGGCAGCCAATGAGGCACAGCTATGGCTACTGGCCATGGCGGCCACAGGTCGGGTATGCCGGGGCACACCAGATGTGCTAGCCTGCTGTAGCCTGTTCTGGCCCATTGTAGTTCAGTCGGACAGGGCTTAGCCTGGACTGTGACCTTGGAGAGTTTCTGAGGTCAAAGCCTGGGCTAGCCACCAACACGAGCCAAAGAAATCCCAGGCCAGCATCTGGCGGCACCTGCATACAAGTGCAGATGGGTCCCAGGCTACAGTGGGTCCAAGTGGGCCACAGCGGACCAAGGTCACACCTGTTTTTACCCAAAGAAGATAAAACGTTCAGAAAGCAAGTCTCATGAGGAAAGACTGAAGGAGCTGGGTATGTTTAGCCTAGTGAAGAGAATGATGGCAGTCTTCAAATATCTAAGGGCTGCTACCAAGAAGATGGCAAAGAACTGTTCTGCGTCGCCATAGGAGGCAGGACTAGAAACAATAGACTCAAATTACAGGAAGGGAGATTTCAGATAGATATCAGGGAAAATGTCCAAACAGTAAAGCCGTGTAGCAATGGAACTAGTTGCCTACGGAGGTCGTAGGCTCTCTCCGTCGCTGGAGGTTTTCAAAAAGAGGCTGGACAGCCGTCTGTCAGGGATGTTGTAGCTGTCATCCTGTATCCAAGCAGGGGGTTGGACTGGATGAACTTTGAGGTCCTTTCCAAGATTCTATCGGTAAAAACAGATGTGACGGTGGCCTGCTTTGGCTTCCTTTGGCCCGCTGTGGCCTGGGAGCCACCAGCACATCTGTTTATGCACTATCAAACGTTACGACTGCCCCAGCGCAGGTAGGTGGCTCACCTGGGCTGTGTCGTTGGAAGCTCTCTGAGATCACAACCTGAGCTAAGGTTATTGAACGGGTAGTGGCTCAACAGCTCCAAGGGCACCGCGACCGCACCGGTTATCTGGATCCCTCGCAGTCTGGCTTTCATCCGGGGCATGGCACTGAGACAGCATTGGTGGCTTTGGTCGATGACCTGCGCCATGAAAAGGATAAGGGTCGGTCGACCCTTTTGGTCCTATTAGATCTGTCGGCTGCATTTGATACCGTTGACCACGAGATGTTGGTGACACGCCTGCGGGACAGTGCAGGGGTGGGTGGGATTGTTCTTGAATGGTTCCGCTCATTCCTGGCCAGGAGAACTCAGAGGGTGGTGCTCAGTGATTATTTTTCATCTCACCGAGACCTCTCATGTGGGATCCCGCAGGGTTCTGTTCTGTCCCCTCTCCTGTTCAACGTGTACATGCAGCCGCTCGACAAGGTGGTCAGCAGGTACAGGGTGAGGTGTCATCAGTATGCAGATAACACCCAACTGTACCTTTCATTTTCAACCGACCCAGGCCCGGCTGTCTCGGTGCTTACCCGGTGTTTGGCAGCTGTGGGGGACTGGATGAGGGCTAATCGACTGAAACTGAATCCTGACAAGATGGAGGTGATGTTAGTGGATAAGTTGGTGGAGATGGCGACCCCTTCGGTTGAGGGGGTTTGCCCCCCACTGACTTTCCACGTGCTGAACCTGGGGGTGCTCCTCGATGCGCAGCTCCGCCTGGATCTCCAGGTGGAGGCTGTGGTGAGGAGTGCCTTCTGCCAATTATATCTGGTGCGGCGACTTTGGCCGCTGGTTTCGATTCTGGATCTGGCCACAATCATCCATGCTTTTATCACCTCTCGGTCAGACTACTGTAACACGCTATACTTGGGGCTACCTATGGTGACGGCTCGTAAGCTGCAGCTGGTGCAGAATGCGGCAGCCAGGCTCCTGGTGGGGCTGGACCGCCAAGAGCACATTACACCAGTGCTCCGATCTCTGCACTGGCTGCCAATAGTCTTCTGGGCCTGATTCAAAGTGTTGGATTTGACCTAGGGTAATTTCAGACGTGTCACGGAATCACCTTCCTGATTCCCGGCCAGAATCAGAAAGGCCCATCAACAGACGAGTTGGTTGATTCCGGTGGGGAATCTGGGGAGGGGGCAGGGCTGCACGGCGTAACATACGGCTGCACAGCCCCGCCCCCCCACGCTCCTCCAGCAGCCCGCCCTCCTGGAGCTGGGCACCACTGCACCCGATTCCATCCCAGGGTCTGGGCCACGGCCCAGAACTGGCGGCAATAACAGACATTACCATCCACCGATTCCGGGCCATGGTTCAATTAACCACACTTTCGGGGATGGTGCCTGGACCATCCTCGAAAGCGTGGTTATTTTGCTCACTGCCGGTGGTTCACCATGGTGAACATCTGGCAGTGAGCAACCAGACGTTACGGGACTATCCGCCACCACGGGATTGTCCGTGGTTGACCGTGATCTCGTAACGTCTGAAAATACCCCTTTAAAGCCCTGCGAGATCGCCTCACTCCCCGGGTTCTGGATCGGTCCCTGCGGTCATCTGGGGGTGCCCTGTTGGAGGTTTCTCAGGTGGCCACACAGAACAGGGCATTCTTGGTGGCCACACCGCACCTTTGGAACACTCTCCCGGTGGGAGCCCGTCTGGCCCCAGACCTCTCAAGTTTCCATAGGAACTGTAAGACCTGGCTATTCCGCCAGGGGTTTGGCGAGGGAGAAGGGTGAGGTGCAGGTCAACGTGAGCTAGCCAATCTTTGTGGCCATGCCATATGCACCCTGGGTCAGGGGCCACCATGGCCAGCCACCCTGGCTGCTCGTCATTGGCTGCCATGGTTGTCTGTTATGGCAGGGGCCGGGTGGAACCAGCCGCCTTCACATTTGTTGTGCTCCCTGCTCTACCCGTACCGTGAGCACGTTAGTTCTGTGCCCCAACCTGGCCTAGGCCATGTAGTCTGCAGTTTTTCACCCTGGACCAGGGAGCCACCAGGCCACCTGCACATATGTTTTTACCCTATGATTCTACATTTTGTTAGTTGGTGTTTTTTAAAAAAGAAATATTAGATTTTCAGATTATAAACCCCTAGACTGCAAGCCTCTGAGGCAGGGACCTGTCTCTAATCACAACTATTGAGTGCCAAGCACATTTCTGTTGCTATAATAATAGCTCTTACTTACTAATAACCATTCGTTGGTTAAACCCACGTCATGTGATGTATCGAAATGCCAAATCCTAAAGAAACGGCATGCCTAGCTAAACAACAAGAATTCAGCAGACTTCTTACAGAAGTGATTAACTTGAATGTGGGTCTCTCTTCTGGCAAACAAATTATCCCAATCAAGTTTGTGAATGCCACGGTACAAATATATTTTACCGCTAGTATTTTACCGTGGAATCCGAACGAGTTAATAATAGGTCCTGTAGATTTCTGCAAGAAAACATCTAGTCATTAAAAGAAACATAACAATCCCATTTTTATTTCCACCATCCAGGAGATCGACAAATCATTTTGTCCAAGCAGGAGGTCACTATGATTTACCGCAACGAGAACATTTCACATCCTTTTTTAAAAAAAAAAATTCACAAGGACATTAGACAAAATAAAATGAATTTTGGTGGAAGCATGTGTCTCTCTGAAGTAGGCAAATGATAGGTTAAGAGAAAGCAAATGAAAGGTAAGATTAATAGCATTTATCATGGCATATAGACTAGCAGTTTGCTAATTAAAGATGTTAGAACATAGAAGCAGCCAAGGATCAGTGGTTTTTAATGAGGATGTTGTAGGGTGATTTAGGTCTAATTTTCTGCTTAATAAGGCTGGTTTAAAAAGTAATTTTGTTGGGATGTGACTCTCCTAAACCTGTTCATTATCAGTGATGGGACTTCACTTCAACACTTCAGGAAATGTTGTGTTTAATTAATATTGTGTCGGCAAGTGGATATGCTGACAGATGAGAAAAAAATTGATGAAGAACTTTCAAGGACATTGACTTCATTAAGTGGCTTCATTATAGCCCTGAATAACCAGCTAAATATGTCATTTAAAAGATAATGCATTGCTTTCAACTATTTTTTTCCTATTGTTGTTGGTTCATGTAGGTGAGAAAAGGATGTTTCCAAAATAATTGCTAATGGGAGGGTGGGGGAGAAGACCAGAAAGAAAAGAAAAAGGTCAAAGAAAATGATATAAAAAATGCTTATTCTCCACATGTGACTTCGAAGCGATGGTAGTCTGTGAAGCAAATACTCTGAATTGTTTTTATCAAATGATCATGTATCAGAAAGCAAGGCTGAAATAGCTTATAGTACCCTCCTTGCTGCATGGCCCATTCCCCTTGACACTCATGAGACAAGACTGGAATAACGTTTTAAAAGGAATAAGCCTACAGTATATTCAATAGCAGAGGTGTAAGAGGAGAGAGAGAGAGAGAGGGGGGGAGAGAGAGAGAGAGAGAGATAGATAGATAGATAGTTAGGGAGACAATTCCAGTAGAAAGATGCCATATGTTTAAGCACTAAGCAGGGNAATAAGCCTACAGTATATTCAATAGCAGAGGTGTAGAGAGAGAGAGGGGGGGGGGGGAGAGAGGATAGATAGATAGATAGATAGATAGATAGATAGATAGATAGATAACTCCAGTAGAAAGATGCCATATGTTTAAGCACTAAGCAGGGTTTTGTTTTGTTTTAAAAACCTATTTATGTAGTGTACTATAATAACACTGGATAAGGATGTTAGATAACCTGGGAGAGAAGGGTTCAAACTTCAAATCCCATCTTACCTATGAACTCACTAGGTGACTTTGGGTAAGCCACTATTTCTCAGCCTCTCTTCCCCACCTGTAAAATGGGAATCATAATGAACTGCCTCAGAGGGTTGTTGAGAGGGTGAACTAGATAAGGATTGTAAAGCACTTTGAACACTGCTATATTAATAACAATAAACCAATAAACTATAGAGGCCCGGACCGCACAACCAAACAATTGAATGCTTACCTTTACATGTCTGAGTAAGCCAGGTGAAGCCAGAGCTAAGTATATAAGCACTTGCAGGACGGGGGCCAATCACGTACATAATACCTATTTATTTTAAAGAATGTATCTATTATCTATCATATCATATATCCTCATATAGCCCCCTCATATAGCCCTTTTGCAGACTGTGGAGGGTGTGGAAGGTGTGGGGAGAGAAGGGGCTGTTTCTTTGGTGACCTGGGACCTGCCTGTCACTCACTGGAGTTCCCTCCCTTCCAATCAGGTACATAGCCAGGGCCTGGGGCCCTTTGGACGCCAGCCCTTGGGCGCCAGCCGAAGGGCTACACCAAAGGGTGTTGCCCATTCGTGGGGCTGTTCGTGGGGCCGTGCATGGGCGTGGACAGACGGGCAGTACGGAGGAGTGGAAGGAGCCCACCCCCTAGACTGATTGTCCATGGGGTGGCTAGTGGACCCTACTGCCAGCAACCCAGGCTGAACGAGAGGAGGTGCAGCTGTTGGGGGCATGGCCGGCGAGTGCACCCGTACCTGGGCCCCAGGAAAAGACACTGTGACTCCCTTGCATGTGTGGCGACAGGTATTGACGGGGCGTCGGGGAGTCGCTTGCCGAAGGTCCATTCTAATATGCTTGGATTCGGTGGATGGGGTAGGCCTGTCAGGGTCCTGGGTCGTCGCCTGTTAGGAGCCCTACCTGTCAGCTGTGGGAGCTCGGAGAACGGTGATGGCGTGGGGGCGGAGCCAGCTACCTACAGGAGAGAAAAGTGCCCAGTCAGCCTGCGGCGGTGCCGTTCGGAGTGACCTTAGGAGTGTCCGGGAGTGTGGGCTGGAACCCTGCTCACTTGCAGATCCACTAACTGGAGGGGTGGTAAGACCTTGAGGGCGAGTTCCCCCCGTAAACATCTGTGGCGCGGCTGGTACAGAGGGGTGTTGTGGGCATTTAGAGCTGGGTCACATTGTTTGCATCCTAACTCATGGAGGGGAAGAAAAATCCCAGGAAGAATAAATCCCAGGCAGCTGTTCCTTCTCCGAACCAACCACAGGTTGTCCAGCAGTGTTTGGACCAATTCTGTTCCCTGCGCTCGGCGGCCCAGGGTCCGGCTCATGGCCTGACTTCTCAGCCAGTTGATTTGACTACCTCTAGGGGGCCTAATGTCTCGCCTATCTTCAATGTGGCTGGGTCACGATCTGTACCTGCTGATCCTGTTCTTCGTTGCCTGGACCCTTATTTTACGCATGACTCGGAGCAGTCCTCTTCTGTGGATAATAACCATAAGGTGCCAGTGGCCCCCAGTTATGCTGATATATTGGGGAAGCAATGTGCCCTGTTGGGGGACTTGGTGTCTCAGATGTTGGGCAAATTTGGGGAAATTATTGCCCTTATCCAGGGGCAACAGGGCCAATTAACAACTATTTTACACCAGCTTATCGATCTTAAAGTTCAGCGGTTGGGGGCTCTGCCTAGCATTTGCCATAGGCCCGTGACTGCTTGCAACCTGGAGTGTTCAGTGGAGGGGCAGTCGGGGGTAGTAACGGGGAGGCCCTTGGGGAATTCAAACCTGGAGGTGTGGGAGGATAGGGTGGGAAGGTTTGTACCTAGGAAGTTGGCACCAGTTACTGGGGCTGTAGCGTTTAAAGTTTCCCCCCTCCCAAATGGGATTTTGCCTAGGTGGAGCTCCATACCCAACATAATGCGCCACCTGGAAAGTCTACTGGGGCAGATCCCGCCAGGGCCTATTAGATCGTTCCAGGTTTTGCCCTCTAGTGCCCGTATACAGAGGCTCATTGTCTATTTTACCATACCGCATATTGCAGCTAGAGTTTTGGACCAGGTACCCCTTCTTTCCTCATGGGGTGTGTATTTGGGGGAGGTACTGAAAGATCTAGTGGTCCATCCCCTGGTTAAGCAGCAGATTGGCCATGTTGATGGTCTTGCATCCCAAGGGGCAACCCTTCCCACGCAGCGGCCATGTGGGAGCCCAGAGGAGCTCAGGAGCAACCCAAATCCATTAGCTTGGGCCTCGATTAATGATCGACTTCTAACTTTGGCAGAGGGGTATGGCCAGCCGAGTAGTCCCAAGGGTGAGTTTCACCACCCGAAGACTTCCGAAGCTTCTCCTTTGCCAGTCCTCCCAATGGCTGCCGGTTGCCCTGGAACCTCAGTGCTGGCACTGGATCCTGGGCCGCTATTATTGGTGTCCAGGTCAACGCTCTCAGAGGAGTTGGGGCGGGGTAGGTTGGTTGGTGAGGGATCTCCAGGGCTCCCACCTGAAGATCGATGTCTTGCAGACCCAAGCCGGGTCGGGGAGGGGGTCTTGCCAGGGGCTGTTTGTTGACACCTTTCTGGCTCCAGGGTCCCTGGGTGTAGGGTCGGTCATGGAATATTGCTGGGTGGGGGTCCAGGGTCAGGGAGCCAGAATTTTTCAATTTTATTGGGAAGTTCGAGATTTTCTGCCTACAGGAGACCTGGGCAGTGGCGCCTTTTGTTTTACCTTCAACCTTATCTCACCTTAAAGCAGTTTTTCTCCCAGCACTTGCAGCAGCCCCGCGGGGGCACGCTTGTGGAGGACTGGCTTGTTTGATTAAGGAATCATATTATGATAATCTCACTTCTGTCATCAGGCACCCCCCTTTCCTTTTAGGTTTGATCCTGCCATTGGGTGGTAGGCGACTTATAATATTTAATGTGTATGTTCTGCCCCATAATACCCCTAGGTATGATCCCACAATTTGGAATAAGCTTGAAACCCTTATCGACGATACCCTAGCAGCTAATCCCAACAGTTATTTTTGCCTGGTGGGCAACTTTAACGCCAGGTTGGGCCAGGACGATGAGATATTGGGTGCCCACTGTGCCTTTGCCCCTCCTTTGGTTTACCTACCCCTTATTTTTCGCCAATCTAGGGATCATGCAATTAGTACGGGGGAGGCTCTCCTTGGCAAAGCTGAGGGTGGGGCTTAACCTCTGTCTCCTTAACGGGCCTGTTTTAGGAGACTCCCCAGGGGAAAATACCTTCCTGGGTGCTAGGAGCTCTAGTGTAATCGATGATACCTTAGTATCCCCTAATGTGTTACCGCTGCTTAGGGGTTTTGAGGTAGAGAAGGAACAGGTTACATTGGTCTTGTTAGTAGAGGGGGGTCAGGAAGGGGGATTGTCACAGGAGGGTACATTGCCTTACGAGCAGGCCTCAAACAGGGAGAGAGTGCGGCCAATTAGTTGGGGTAAAGTCTCACTCCACAAATTAGAAAGGTGGATGAAGGATCCTTCCCTGGAGGAACTAAGAGGCCTGATCTGCCCTGGCCTGGTCTGTATCCACGTCATGGAGGCATTTGTGGATTTGTCGTGCAGGGCCCAGTCCTTTTTTAAGGTTAGGGGGAGTTCTGGTCGCCTCCAAGCCCAAATATCAGGTCGGGCATGGTTTGATCAGGAGTGCCGTAGGACCTGGCCCCAGCTCAAAAGGGCCTACGTGGAGTATCGCCGGGCGGCGGACATGCATTTGCCTCCCTCATATTTTCAATTCAAAAAGGAATATAGGGCCTTGGCTAAAAATAAAAAGAAGGCCTACTGGGAGCTTTCCTGGAAGTTGATAGTAGAGGCAGCCCAGAAGGGCAATTCTAGCCAGTTCTGGAAAAGCTTAAACACGTGTCCGGAGGCCAGTATGCCTAGGAATGTGCCACCCATTGCTGCCCAAGTATGGACTAAGTACTTTTTCGATCTCTACTCCAGATCTGTTGGACAGGTGGATTCAGATGGATTCACCTGCAGTCTGGAGAGCATCCCTGTCTGGCCCCTTGTGTCCCCTGAGGAGGTTAGTGAGTTGATCGACTCAGGTAAAAGTAATAAGGCCCCAGGGTGGGACCTCATCTCTATCAATTTCCTCAAAAGCTATAAGGAGTGGTGGGTACCCATGCTTGTGGCGCTTTTTTCCGCCATTGACCAATCGAGGTGTGTCCTGGTCATGGTGCCCATATTTAAAAAGAGTGTCAGTAACAAGACGGAGAATTATAGACCTACAAGCTTGCTTTGTGTAATCAGCAAACTTTAAGCGAAGCACTTGCTGGTCAAACTTAGCGCCTGGTGTGAGGAATCAGGTGCTATCCATCCGGAGCAAGCCGGGTTCCAGCGGGCCAGATCGACGATCGATCATTGTTTCATCCTTAAGCAGCTGATAGAAAAGTATAAACAACGCAACCGGAGATTTTATGTTGCCTTCTTGGACCTCAGGATGACTTTCGACTCGGTGAGCAGGCCAATCCTGTGGGCCAAATTGGCAAACATGTCTCTGGACCGAAGGCTTTTGGCCTTAATCAGACTCCTGTATGCCGACTCCAAGTTGGTGGTCAGGTTGGGCCCTCAGAGGTATATCTCAGAGGAGGTCCCAGTAAAGCGAGGGGTCAGGCAGGGCTACGTGCTCGCGCCTACATTGTTTAATTTATTCTTCAATGATGTAGTGCCGCGTATGACCCTGCCACAATTTTTTTCCCCTCGTCTGGCCTCGCGCCATATGGGTTGTCTGCTATTTGCCGATGACCTTGCCCTCTTATCACAGACTCGGAGGGGGTTAAGCAGGCAATTAGATGCCTTTGCATGTTATTGCAGAGAGAATGATCTGGTCCTAAATTTAGCCAAATCCAAAGTGGTAGTTTTTGCTAATTCCCTTAGGGCTAACTGGCATATCTGGAAGGCCGAGGGTGCCCAGATCCTTCAAGTGAAGGAGTTTAGGTACCTGGGGATCACGTTTCAAGCCTTAGGGGGCTGAAATAAACATACAGAGGGGGCTTTGGTAGTGGTAAAACAATCGGCCTTTGCCATTCGGAAATTTTTTTTGTCCTCCGGGAGAACAGAGTTTAGGATGGCCCTCCAGGCCTTCAATGCCAAGTCCTCTGCCCAGGCCCTGTTTGGTGCAGAGTTGTGGGCACCGTTTGCTACCTCCCAGATTGATAGAGTGCAGTCCATTTTTCTTAGAGCTCTCTTGAGGGCCCCAGGGGGAACCCCGGGGGCTGCCATTCGTCTCGAGCTGGGGCAGCGGAGGTGGTTTTTTCGGGCTTGGGATAGGGCACAAGCTTTGCACCAGGTCCATTGATCCATGCCAGAAGGGGCTGTTTCCTTATTTGCAAGCAGACGCTTTTAAGACCCTGTGGTCTCAGAGGGTTGAGGCTCACCTTAACAGATTGGGACTGTCCCAGCCTTACATTCTATCTAGGGACCCAGGGGTGGCAGTGGTGGAAATAAAGCATAGGTGGGAGGATGTGGATCTTCAGGAGGAGAGGGGTTGGGTGGCAGCCTCCAGGCACTTGGTCCACTACTCGAGGCTGACCCCCCCAGATCGATACTTTAGCCCAGTATCTGGCCGCAAGTTTATTGGCTAGAGGGAAGTGGCTGATGATGGCTGCGAGATTCAATGCTCTCCCAACTCAGCTTTGGGTGGGCAGACTTGCTAGGTTGCCCTTAGCACAAAGACTTTGCCCTTTCGACCAGCTGGAGGTCAAATCTATCGACCACCTGCTATTTAGGTGGCACTTGTACGACCATCTGCAGGCCAGGGTTTTGGGGTCACTTTTGTCAAGTCACCCTGGCTGGGCAGACGATAGGAGATTGACATTTTTGTTAGCAGATGCTGACCCCGATATTACCACCTCTGTGGTAAAGTTCCTGACTGCCACATTTATCAGGAGACACCAGTTCGTTAATTTTAGATCTTTAACCTCGCCCGAATAGGGGAAGGGTACCCCCGATTTTGAAGGCAGCAGGTTGGGGTTCAGCTGGTGTGAGGGGGCTGGTGGGTTGGGTGGGCGTCAGGACTGCGGTAATATGGCCCATTGACTCCCTTTAGGGTAGTTTTCTGTCTGTCATCCTTTGGGTGATTGCACGACCGCAGGCTGCTAATTGCTAATTCTGTTGATTACTTATTTGTTGCCCACTGTTATAGTGGATTAGGAGGATTATGTGTATTATTACGTTATGTTGTTCTGTTTAGCAATGGCCTATGGCTACGCTTAATAAAATTTTGATTGATATATCCCCCTCACACCTTTGTTGTTGAATATATTGTAGGCTTATTCCTTTTAAAATATTCTTCCAGTCTTGTCTCACGAGTGTCAAGGGGAATGGGCCTCCATGCGTTGAAGAAGTGGGTGTTTTGATAACGCTGTATTTTTGCTCCCCAGTCAAATTCAGAAAGTGAGAAATATTCCACTGTTGTCATTGGTTTTGTGATGACAATTCTCACCAGATTCAAAGTTTCAGCAAAGCTGTCCTGCAGATTGTTGTCCAGCAATGTATGAAGTAGCTCTGAGACATCCTTCATACCATACAGGTCTTCTGTACAAGAGAGAATACAAGACAGAAAGTTCCGTCCTCAGTCTGTGTGTAGAATAGGGTAGGCATCCACTGTTTCATTCAATGCTCACGTTGGAAAGCATTGGTTGTGTGCTGCAAAATGAGCTCCCTGTAATAATGTTGTGCTCACTAGGTGCTTTGTGAACACAAATCGTTTTCCTCACATGTGAAATTATGATATCGCAAACTTCAACTACGATTTTGTCCAGGCTGTCTATAGTGCTACCTCTTGGGAACTGGGACTGCTCTGGCAATTCAGAGCGCAGATCCTTAATAGAGTCTCTCACTCTATTGATACTGCTGACAAACTGTAGTAAATGTCTGAACACCTACAGACTCAATCTTTCTCTTTTGCAGTTGATCATAAAGCATGTTAATGTGAGGCATTATTTTATGGAATAAAAACAGGAAGTAAAGGAACTCCCCATCCTCTTCCAACTTTCTAGCAAATCCCCATGCCTCACAAGTTGCACTGGCACCAAATTCACCGTTTCATATTGTCACGGGGAAGAGGGTAACGGGGGAGAGGTGGAAGGGGAAGGTACAGGGAAAACAAGGAAGGGGTCAGATCATCTCCAAGACGACACACTCGAGTGGTAAGTATTCCCTCAGGTTCGTGTTTGGGCTTTCCCTCCTATTTGGAAGGCAACCCAAATCATCAGAGGGAAGGAGAGGATGCTGAGCGCCCCAGGGGGTAGTGGTACTTACAATCATTCTAGCAGCTGTCATTGGACACAGGGCACCGTGTTCCAGGAGGTAGAAAGGGGGGGGAGAGGGGGAATGGGGTACCAGGAGTGGGAGGGGGGAGGAAGGAAGCAGGGATGAGGTGGAGGTTCGGAGGGGTCTTGCACACAGAGCTGAGTGGAGGAAGGGAGGAGGGGTAAGGAAGTATGGGAGAGGGATGGGAAATATACAAACAGGCACTTCACTCTAAAGGCAACCAGGAGGGGGCACAGGGAATCTCAGGCACCGCGCGCATGACAGGAAGGGGGAAACGGACCACACACATACCTTTCTCGCTGACGGGGGACAAGACAAGGAACTCCACAGGCACTATCTCAAAGGAGCCAGCCTCTCACAAGTGATTACCGGCGAGGTATGCTTGCCTCGCCGGTACTTTTATAGAGGTTTGTACACTGCACTGTGTCCCTGAGGGGTGGGGCCCCGCCTCCTTACGCTGGCTGACGCCTCACCAGGCATGCGCTGTGCCTGGGCGGGGTGTTCGCCGTGGTGTCTGCGGACGTGCCTCTGAGTTGCCGGGCAACCCGGGGGCTTCATGTCGCGGCCGCAGACCTGGACGCGGCGTGACACTTATGTGATTGAAGCATTCAATCAGATCCTCTCGGTGCTCATAAACTACATTTACTGTCCTAACATTAAAGTTCCAGCACTTGGCAGGTGCTCTAGGGAACCTTCTCTTAACTATCATATCCAGAATCTCTTTCCTTTTTGGAGATGATGAAAAAAAAGACTGTTAATCCACCCAAATATGCAAAAAAAATACTTTAACCTTTATTTGGGACACAGCTTGTTGCATTATCAGATTTAGTTGATGTGCGTAGCAGTGTACATAATGAGCATTTGGGTATATGTCCTGTATCCTCTTTTCGACACACACACACACCCATGCTGCCCATGCATCACGTTTGCACCATCACAGCTTGGAGCAATCACTTTCTGTTTTTCAGCATCCTGTGAGAAAATAGCATTCAACTGCTGCAGCAATGCTGTGGCAATGGTTTCTGCACGAGAGTCTTGCAACTGTGTAAAACTAAAAAAAACACTCTACAGCTGAGCCTCTGCCATCAATGTACCAATAAATCAGTACTGACTGGCAGTAAGTTGACACATCTGTTGTGTCATCAGCCTCAATAGCCACGTATTCAGTGCTCTTCAACTCCTCAATAATTAAATCTCTGGCCACTGTGAGCATGCAGTCTAGGAGTTCATTTTGGATTGTTTTGGAAGTGCCTTTGAAAACTGTGGCAGTTTTCAAATGCTTCTCCATCGCAGAATAGATGCTGCCAATCAGATCAACCAAGGCTCTAAATACTCCTCAGTCTCATCATGGCCACGCAGTGCCAACTCAAAAGCACCACAGAACCGAATACAATCAATTATTTTTGAAAGAATGTACCTGTTGTTGTCAATGTGTTTCTTTATCTTCTCATCTAGATGCTTTAAGTCCTTCACTCCAGTCTTGGTCTATGCTGCCTCACCCCCAAACAGCAAGTATGGAAAACAAAACAATGTAGTCTTTGAAACACTGCCACACAGCCACTTCTTCTTCTCATACCACGCTGTGCTGAATCGGCATGTGTAGTCCTTCCCTCTGCCATGGGAAGCTTGCACAAGATGAAGATCTGGATGGTCAGGTCCCAGTTCTTCCACCTGACATTTTTCTGCATAAGAGAACTGTAAGAACGGCTTTCCCAGTAGTGAATCCACTGTGTTCATTTTTAGTGGCTCGCTCTTTGATGCTTCTGTCCTGCAAAATAAGAGAAGATTTTAGGCAATTGTATGACAGTGACCTTAGAGCCATCATTATGCACTCAACTACAATGGGTGCAAAGCTAAGTCCTGAATGAAAGTGTAACATGTTACATACACACCTTTCCCCTTTGCAAATGATATGCAGAGGTATGGTGCCCACAACATGCCAGGCAAGCAGCAACTGAAGTTGAGAGAACGCTCTGCAGAGAATTCATAATAGTGCATTTCAATTTACAGCAATGTCTCTTGGCACCCTCCTCAATGTACTCTCTGTTCTTCAGCCAAGTCCCTTGGAACTAGGTTAGCAATTCCTTGGCAACAATGGCTCCTGCTCCTTCTGCTCACAACAGATAAACAGAAAGGTCAGTTTGTCTCTGAGAAGTCATGACCACCACACAATAGAAGTGGCACAGTAAAAACCCCACTTGTGATGGCTGCTTTTTGAGAAACACCACAGATTGTATCAGTAAATCTGTAAGCTTGCCCCCCTCCACACACTTTACCTCACCCCACTCCACTATGGGAAAAGACTACTTCTGTAGGTGATCTTCAGAAACAGTTGGATTGATACCTTTTTCTGTATTGGTAGTTGTCCACTGTAGTAGATTCTACATGAATTTTAGAGAGTAAATTAGATTGACGAAAAGTTTGGGCCCCAGCAGTACATACTTATAAAAACCTACACATCTCTTCAAACGCTGGAAATGCTGTAAAGTCCCTTAAAATATTTTAAAACTACAGAATGGTGAGAAAAATGCTGCAGGTGTTAAGAGCAAGCACTTCCTACAGTTTCCTATACAGACAGTACAAGATTTGGGGGAGGGTTTTGAAGAAACCCCTGCTCCACCCAATTTCTCCCTCCTGGTTCCCCTGTCAAAAAATTAGAAAGCAGACAATTAGGGTCGGGTGGAAATCAGCAATAGGACCATTTAACACAAGAGTAGCCATGGCCAACGGGTATGCACAAAATGGCCTCTGCACATGCTTGGGAGAGGCAGAGGAAGTAGCAGCGCATCATGCAAACAGACAGATCAAGCAAAGCAAGCCATCTTAACCCAACCAAATTCAAGCAGAGAAACCATTGCACAAGCCCCCAGGCTCCGCCAGCACCCAAAAATCAGAAAGCACCAAACAGTTGGGGGGAGGGGGGAAATCAGCAGAGAGACCATTTAAAATGGCAGTAGCCATGGCCAGGCGTGTGGTGGGAAAGAGGCACAAAATGGCCCCAAGACTTGTAGTTTGCAAGCATGTGCAGTCACTTGAGCCTCAAGCGAGTCTGCACATGCTTGCAAACTACAAAAGGACTGTTTTGAAATGCAGGGGAAGTTCAAGCAGAGGAACCATTATACAAGCCCCCAGGTTCTTAAGCACCCCAGAAAACCCAGAGAGCGGGAGACAAGGGGGAAATCATTAGTGAGTCAGGGGACAAAGTTAAATTTAATCAGATTGAGTTTGTTGGATTTAGGGACAAGCAAAGGGGCTGAACATGGCACCGAGGTCTGGGGAATTCTTACCAGTTAAGCAGCAGTGCTCTGCAGTCGCTGTTTGTCTGGAGGAGTCTGGCTGTTCCAGTTCCCCAAACTCCACTAGCAGCAGTGAGGGAGGCACACGTGTGGCTGGTCAATGGCTTGTGCAACCAGCAGATCAGAGCAGCTTCTCCTGCAGTCTCAGTCTGGCCAGTGATTGGCTGGCACTGAGGCAGGCTCCTCCCCTGAGATTCCTCCCCTGTTACCCCATCCCAGCCTCTCTCCCTGAGTGCCTCAAACGGGAGGTATTGATGAGCGCCCAACTGACACCTTTTTTGGCTGAGTTCCACTCATGGAACTCAGCCTGATCCTTTTCAAGCCCCTCCTCCCTGTCCTGAGAGAGAGCCATGCAGCAGTGGGTTGGCGCCCAATGCATGCGCTCTCTCTATATATGCTGTTTCATAGCCCCTGTCCCCCAGCCCAGTGGCTCACTGGGCTAGGAGGCTACAGTGACACAATCTCTGTCTCTCCCTCCCTCCCTGGCGTCCAAGGTGCACATGTGCGGTGAGCGCAGCTGAGTGCAACGCTGCTTCTCAGCCCTGCCTCCCTCCCTGACGCAGCCTGAGACAGCAGCCAGGAGGGAGAAGGGAAGGAGGAGCCAGAGTGGAGGCAGAGAAAACACAGCTCACTGTCAGCACATACTGAGGCTGATGCAGATTGGTCGCATGCGCAGGAGACTCTCTGCGCATGGGCCCAATCTGTAACGGGGAAAGCAGCCGCTGCAGTGGCCAGGAAGAATGCTGGCTGTGCTGCCCAGCCTGTCAACCTCCTCAGATTTTGGGCAAACCCTTGAAAAACCCTTTGCTGTACCCCCTACTTTCAAGGCAGTGGTGTAGGGGCCCAGATAATGGGACCTGAGTGAGTATTGTGAGGGGGATAGGCCACCTCCCAGGACTCCCTCGGGCCTCTCTTGACTTCCCACACTCATGTGTCACTTAGTTGATGTTGCGCCCGTAAATTTTAGTTCTATATTTTTTTTAAACTGTCACAGGCCTGTCATGGGCCCTTTTAATACATTTTAAAAACTGAAGGGACATTTTTCTTGAGCTTAATCTCCCCTTTTTTGCACCCACAGAGCACCTACCTCCATTGGAAATGTTCTACTTCAAAGGGGATTTTTCTCCCTCACTCTTTCTCACTCTCTGTTTTATTTTCCAATTTCCCTTTTCTTAAATCTTCACTGTTCAGTTGACAGGGAAGAAGCCCAGACAAGGGAGAAGAAGTGGTGGCCGCAGGCGACAGCTGTAGTTTATCTGGTGCATCAGTTCTCCTCAGCACCTCCATTTTGCCGCTGCTGTCACACTCCAATAATTATGTTACAGGAGAGGATGCACCAAAGTATTCTCACTCTAACTATGTGATCCAGGAAACTGTCTCACCCCCTATTTATCTGTGCATGAGCATATATTTATGCTTCAATGGAAATACAAAGGGACTAGAGTTGGCACAAGTACTGCATTTGCCTATCCTACCAAGTAGTCTATTGGGGGCCCGATCAGTAATCGAGTACCATTAGCGATTTACCATTTTACCGTAAAACAGTGCATTGGTACAGGAATTGGGACAGAAAGTCAAAATGTTGGCACTGAAAGCCAGAAAATCAGGACAAAAAACCCTAAATTGGTATACCGGGTAGCCCACCGGGCACTAATCAAGAATCTCTTCGTACCTGATGTTACCATGTTGCATTGAGTACCGGTAGTTTTGACTGTTTTTGTGGGTACTCCTTTCAGCACTAAAAGGGGCATGGATAGGTATAAACTTCCCATCAATGAGGTCATTTTAGTCCAACCCTTAAGGAGAGGTTCTGCTCCCCTTATGTCCTTTCTTCTTGGATGCTTCACTACAAGAACCCATCATAGCCACTCCATCCCCCAATCTTCCAACACCCAAGTTTCTCCTCCTGTTTCCCCACCTCTTCCTCCTTTGGCTCCCTTGTAGCTCCCCAAGTTCTCCATCCCCTTGTAGCTTTTATCTGGTTCTTCTCCAGCCTACCCCTGTTTGATCCCCCTACAGCCCTTAACATTATTATTATTATTATTATTATTATTAACAAACTTTTATATAGCGCAAGCAGTGTACCTGGCACTTTACAAAGTAATAAAAATAGACACGGTCTATTAACATAATCAGTATGAATTATTGCACTATGCCCAGTTAGGATTCCTGCCCCTCTGGGTTTGAGCTTGAATTTTGTTGAATTCAAGCTCAAACTCTGAATTTTGTTGCATTCTCTCCAGGCTCTTAGAGAAGCCCCTATTTCTCCTGATGGTTTGAGTCTGTGGTCTCCAGGTGAAGCCTCAATTTCTCCAGGTCAGCCAAGAATTCCTGTAGCTAATCTGTAGAATTAGAGCATCTAGGGGGCAGCCCCTTGGAAATAAAAGATGGTCTTCACTGATGAGATGTGTCCCTCCCTCCTTCGGGATGGGCAGGATCGGCTTGATTGGCGGCCTCGTCCTGGAAGAGGGCACAGCCCATCAACTACGAGTCGCCGGGATCACATAACACCTGTGCTCCGGACTCTGCACTGGTTATAAGGCCCTTCACAGTCTGGGCCCCTCATACCTCAGGGACCGCCTCGCACTCCACGCCCCAGAGCAGCTCCTTCGGTCTGCCGCGGGTGCCTTTTTGGAGGTCCTCGTGTTAAGGGGGGGCCACAATGGAGAGGGCATTCTCGGTGGCCGGGCCGCGCCTTTGGAATTCCCTCCCGGAGGAAGCTCGCCTGGCCCAAGTCTTTTAACATTCTGGCGAGTTTGCAAAACCTGGCTGTTCGCCCAGGCCTTTTGGGGTGGGGGGGGTTAGGGCATTTTAATCTCTTCCTACCCTTATTTGTTTTATTATGGCCTAGCCCTGTTTAATTGTTAATATTATTATGATTGTTTTAAATTTTATATTGTTGTATTTTTTATGTTTTAAAGTTGTTAGCCACCCCGAGCTGTTTTCAGGAGGCGCGGGATATAAATCAATCAAATAAATAAATAAATAAATAGGATGGGCCTTAAAGACTTTTCCACCTCCCTTCCAGGCCCTTGGAGCTCTGTGATGTCACAACACTGCAAGGTTACATCAGAAAGGGGGTCCCTTTGCTCCACCTCCTTTCCAGTCTGACTCTGTCCCCGTGAAATACTGTGATGCTACAATGTTCTAGAACAGGCGAAGTTATATCAGAAAGAGACATAGCATTCCCTTTATCCTGCCTCCTCTAATGTGGTCCTGCCTCCTCTGGGGTTCCTGCTAGAGAGAATTGGCAACCCTACCTGTCATTGTATCCAGTCTCAAGGCTGGTAAATCTGGTCCCTAGGCAAACATACACTTCTAGGCAACCATATTTATACAGCGTGACAGCACCGGGGGGGTCGGCGGAGCTCTGCCTGTCAATGCACCCCTCACTAAATTCCCATATTGTTCATAGCTAGGGCT